>OY294068.1:117624590-117784590 GCA_958510875.1 Endomychus coccineus | reverse complement strand
AGACCTATGTGAGAGGCACATTGCTGAAGGAGCTTGTGATAGCCACCTCGTCGATGTAACACACGTGACAGCTCCATAAAGCTATAGTAAGAGGTCTTTTCCTCATTTACATGCAGCATATGGGATTTTTTAACAAAAAAGGTGAAAATTCAAATTCTACGCTTCAAAATCTTTCATTTGATACCCATAAAGCTATAGTTGGCGGTTTATCCTCATTTACATGCAGCCCAGGAGAGTTTTTCAGGAAAAAGTTTGAAATTCACATTCTACGCGTCAAGACCTTTCATTTGATACCCATAACGCAATACTTTAAAGAATAAAAATTTCAAATCCTTGTCGCGGGAGATCGGTCAAACTGTTCGATATATAAATAGTATATTCTTATTCAGCACATCACGTAGATTCAGAATATGCAATAAAATAACCGCCGTCTCTAGGTTCTTTGTAAAATGCAAACATTACAGACTCATTATCACTCGAATGAGCTAGGCCTATTGCATGACCGATTTCATGTAATAGTACAGCAAACAAACTTGATTCGTTATAAGCAGGCTTCGTTTTTGTTTCACACCAGTTTTCATCTCGATCCAGATGTATTTCGACCGTTGACCCATCACTTGTTGGAAAATCCGAGTGTGCGAAAATCGTTCCAGGTCCATCAAACAACCCTGAACACACCCCATTGTTCGTAACTCTATGATGCATTCCTCTCTGATACGAAATGAGTATATCGGCTGTGTTACCACCTGTATATTCAAAGTTCAACCCCGAATATTTGCTCCACACTTCAAATACCTCCGTGGTCAATCTAAGCAGTTGAGTTGAGGCAAATCTGAATCTCCATGTCAATTTCGACTTCAACCATCTGGATGTTGTTCTGTATTGAGAAGGATCATCAGTCACTCCGCACCTTTTCGTATTCATCAATTTCAAAGTCTCATTATTTAGGGTAGGTACCGTCTATTGGCAATCTATAGAATTCTTGAAACACTCTCAATGCATTCTCTGTTTCACTCAATCCGTTGGAATTTTCCGTCATATATCCATATTTTACTAGATATTCGTTCGCCTGGACTCCGACGAAACATAGAATGAATAATAACATGTTGCTCTATCGACAACTTTACACATAATGCCTTACCTATCTGAAACTCTTATATATATATATATCTAACATAATGCCTTCCCTACCTGAAATAAATATATATATATATATATGTATATATCTACATTCGTGGAATTTTTGAAGCGTGTTCGCTGGAGAAACAAATGTGTGGGGCCAGTCCGAGCCTGGTAAATATTAACAAGTGTTGGTTATCAAAATATTTGCGGCTTCTAACGCACATCGTTGCAATCTTAATACGCTAGCGACGTGTTTCAAAACAGATATGATTTATCCGTTTAACCGTGATTGTTACTATAGAATGATAAATTGAATCATTTTAAGGATGTAGTTTATTTCCATAAATATTCATAGACTGAAACATCTCAACTATTTACACTTGTATCTAACCAGCCACACAAATATACCTATATGCTGCTTTACATTGAAGTTCTCCCTAACCTCACATATTGCCTGCTGTCTACCTTGAGCGATCTTGTATATACAGGCTTATTACCACTACTCGATCTCCATTGACTCTACCATACAGCCATAGCAGAAGGGCCCCTAGCGGTCAGAGACCACACCCTAACCGTCTACCCGGTAACACCTAGAGGTTAGAGGCGAGACCACACCCTAACCGTCTACCTGGCCGGTAATACAGGATCAGTACTTACCGATACCTATCTGGGCATACCGCGCATGCACGAGTGTATCACTGGTTGCCTACATCTGATAAGGCTCTCTGTCTGGCCGCCCAAAGTGGGACCATACCTACTATGAAGATAGAATTCGGTTTTGCATCGTTTGGACTTATAATTTCTTCATTGTCTTTATATGGGAAATAACCAACTCCTTTTACTCATTCCAAAATCTCCTGCAACGGTATGTATTTATCTAGATATAATGACTTCGAGTATACGTAAACGTTTTCAAACTTGACACCATTTGGATTGAATAACAACGATAACATAACGTTTGTTTTTCCGCATCCGCTCGGACCACAAATTAAAGAACGAAAAGAGTTTGTTAACAGTTTACCATGTTTACCAACGCGATTAATTCTAACTTTCAAATCTAAATTGATGATTGGAAGTGTCTGTTCATGTTGAACGGTCTTCATCGTGTGAAACATTTCTACTTGATGATAACGTATAAAAAAAAAATCTCCAGAGCGTATGCTCATTAACAATGTTGATCCATCAAGGTGAAGGCTTATTGGATACACTCATAAACAAGCTCCCGTTTGAATTACACATTCCTTCAGAATTCTGTGGTCCTGGAATTAAATTGGAAAAGAGTCTTGCTCGCGGTGATGAAGGTGTCAATCCTTCAGATTCCGCTTGTCGCGAACACGATATAGCTTATTCACAGAACAAATCTCTGGAGGAACGTCATAAGGCCGATAGAATATTAGAGGACGCTTCTTGGAAACGAGTTAAATCAAGAGACGCTAACGCAGGTGAAAGACTCTGTAGTTTATTGATTACCGGTGGAATGAATGTTAAACGAAAACTAGGTATGGGTATCAAGAAACGGAGGCGACAACGAGGATGTTGTTTCCGGAAAGATATCGTTGGAAGCATCGCAAATCCAATGGAGTCATCTTCTTCATTGAGAAAGTCCGCTATGAACGCGTTGAAAGCCGCACGGATCGCGATTAAACGTGCTGGAGGTAAAAAGCGTATCAGGGTACCAAGAGTGATACCACTACCAAAATCTGGAGGATTCCTCCCACTATTACTACCTATCTTAGGAGCTCTAGGAGCCTTAGGATCGGTTGCAGGAGGTGCAAGTGCTATCGCAAATACGGTGGTTAACGCTAAAAATGCGAAAAAGAAGTTTGAAGAAATCAACCTCACAACAAAGCTATGGAATCGCTGGGAAAAGGTTTATACTTGAAACGCAACGCTAAAAGAGGATATGGAATGTTTTTGAAGCCGCAGAGGCAAAAAAACTATTAATTGAGCTACACGATGATAGACCAATCTACGATCGAGATTTGATACGTTTTGCTAGAATTCTGAAAATCCCATATTTTCGAGGTGTCTTTATGCGAGATACGCTATCGCTCAAACCTAGACGTCGTGAATGTATCATTCCAAATTTGGACGACTAAAAACAATGGAACACATTGGGTAGCGTTCAGAAAAATCGATAACGATGTAGAATATTTTGATTCTTTTGGAAATTTGAAGCCACCAAAGGAACTCGTTCGATATTTGGGTGAGAATGTTAGGATTTTTTACAATAACGACACCTATCAACTATAATCAAGTGATATTTGGACAGCTGTGTTTGAAATTTCTCAGTCACACTCGATTATTCGAAGAGTAACAACCACACACCACCATGGATTTTACTTCTGCAGTAATACAATACATATGTGAAAATGAGAGTAGTAGTGGGAGTAGTTTGAGGAGAATCATCGATTTCATTTATGAAAATTTGATCGAGGCTATCAATAAACCTACGAGCGAACTTACACCTAAGAATTTAATGTTTCTATGGATGGAATACATCCTAAAACATTTGGATGTGGTGTTTTTCAATCAGAATGAGGTTCCGGAACATATGTTTGATTACCTTGACCGTCATATGCAGTGTAAGGAACATGTCGATGAAGATTGCGATGGTCCACAACCCCCACACAAACTATCTTCTCAATGTTTATCTGAGCAGATTTCTCACATCATGGAGAACGAGGGAATAACTCATCACGAGAAGCAAGTGTTGATAGAAAAAGTTTGCAAAGACGACCCATACTTTATGAGATCATACTTATTTCATCTATTAATGTTAAAATATAAATAGAGATGTTTCAATAAATTTTTATAAGTATCATGTCTCGGTTGCTAACGTTATCAAGCACCAACCATATATTCTCGTTTACACAGCAGAATTCGATTGTGCAGAGGCCAGACAAAAAATAATACTTAGCATTGTTGGGATTCAATTCATACAATTCCATATCCAATATAGAGAACGAGAAATTCTACTATTACGTAGGAGGAGATAAAACAAAAGCGAAGACTAAGACTCTTGACAATTCCGGCTGGAAACTATGAGATGAGCGATATCGAAGAATTTATCAGGAGAAAATTGAAGGTCGAAGAAGATACATTCTCACTGAAACCGAATAACAATACGTTAAAGTGTGAAATATTCCATAAAAATCACGATATTTCGTTTGAAAAAATCGATAGTCTTGCTAAAATATTAGGATTTTCGAGAGAAGGAATTGAAAAAGGGTGTGGTGCACGTGTCGGATTCATCTGTCAACATAATGAAAGTCACCAACATACGTTTCGAGTCGAACATTACAGTGGGAGCCTTCTATCGAAATAGACCTGCGCATACGATCTACGATTTTCCTATCACCGTCGACCCCGACTATAGAATTGTGGAGCTTTCGAATAATCCTCTCTATCTACCAGTATCCGATATTGGAGAGATTACCAACATAACCGTACTAGCTTTAGATCAGCATTTGAAACCAATAAACTTTCGTGGTGAAGAAAGTATTCTACATTTACATTTACAAGAAGTATAGAAAATATGGGGTTGTTTGTGGACAACAACAACAATAAAAACAGTTCCCCCGTCACATCATCATCAGTCTTCAACAAAACACCTAAAGTGCGTGACCTACTCACCAGAGCCAACATCGTAATTTTGAAATCATTGGGGTTTCGTCTTAAACAAGAATGTCATTATCCAAAATGAAGTATGCACGTAACAGTAGCGATGCCAGAGATGTTCATCATACAGCGATCATCTCACCTATTTTCGATATATACTAGAAA
The DNA here is from genome assembly GCA_958510875.1 of Endomychus coccineus. Lineage (NCBI taxonomy): Eukaryota > Metazoa > Arthropoda > Insecta > Coleoptera > Endomychidae > Endomychus > Endomychus coccineus. The sequence continues at coordinate 117,779,682 of OY294068.1, read as the reverse complement.
CAGAAAATTTGATGAATCGATTCGAAAAGTCGAGTACAGATCGATTACACCATTCGTCAAGGCTTTCAATAACAGCGACATCATAGAGTTTGGAATGAATCAAGTAGACGCTTTTTTTGCTATGAAAGATATTCTGTTGGCGATCAAAGGGAAAATCGAAGTTAATGGAGTGGGGAATGTAATATTGGTACCTAATTATGGGCCTTTTCTTTTCGACTGGTTTTCCTACAGCAAGAGTGGTAGAGTTATCGAAACTTTACGTGACCCTGGACTAGTTACAGCTGGGCGAGGATTCACATGTTATTCTCCCACAGATTGGAAGCAAATGTCTATAGCCAGCTGGACTTATCCGGAAGAAAGTGTTAAATTGAACGCAACGAAGTCGTTCAGTTTACTCATCCCACCCAAGCATATTTTCAACATTTTCAACGATTACACCCGAATCACGTTCGGACGACAAACGATTCGATTGGTACGTGCTCGAAACGATAACGATTGCGTTATAATTGAGAACGCAGCTACCACAGTCAAATTTCTGATTGATAGTATAGAATTGAAGGTGAAATAAATCTATCCCAACGATCTTATCAGAGAGAAGCTATTGCGATCCACCAAGAGCGATTCTCCTGTTCTATTCGCTTTCCGGAAGTGCGAGCTACATGAGTTGCCTGACATAACGGCCGATGCGAAGAGAGAAATATGGGCTGTGAAAACTAGCGCGTCCGTCGAAAAACCACGGTATGTTATAGTATTTTTCCAAACCGATAAACGTAACAATGTGAAAGCTAATCCTATAATATTCGATCATGTGAATATATCAAGTATCCGCTTATCGCTGAACGGAGAGTATTGGCCTAACATACGGATGAACTTGTACTTTGCCAAGGAAGTTTCCGTTCTAGCATACCACAACTATACCGATTTCTATCCTAGCTACACGAATTCCTCAACAAAACACCCCATATTGGCTTATGATAAATTCAAAAAACGCGCGCCTTACATCATCGATTGTTCTAGACAAGAGGTGGCGGTAAAATCATCAACAGCCGACATACGATTGGAGATTGGAGCGGATGAAGGATTTCCAGCCAATACCAAGGCATATTGCATCATCATGCACGATTGCTTGATGGAATACTACCCCCTCACCGAAATTGTCAAGAGTCTCAATTAAATATCAGTCAGTCTTAATCGAAACTTCAAGCGAATCGCACCATGAGAATCGCATTAGTTGACATTCAGGGGTTCTCCATTGACGATGCCTTCCATCCAAAAGAAATGTGTATACAAATTGGATTCAAACGTCATTATTCCTTATTTAAACCGCACACATCTTATTCATCGCTAAATGCAAAGGAGCGAAAATCCGCATTGTATTTACAAAAGTCTCATCATGGACTCGATTATGTATCTGGGAATGTGGATAATGAAGAAATAAATAATATTCTTAAATCGATTCTCCTGTGTGCAGTCGACTATATTTATGTCCGTGGACAGCAAAAAGCCGAATTTTTGAAAAGGAAGTGTATAGAATTGGATATTAACCCGCACATCGTAGATGTTCATAGTTTCGATGGTACTCAATGTGAAACGAGGAAATTCGAGCAAACAAACAATTTGACCTGTCTGAATCATCGTAATGACGGTGGAAAATATATGTGTGCAGTTCACCATGTGGATAAATTACAGCAGTGGTTTCTGAATGTAATACTACCTAAATGATATGTATTTTATCCTGAAATATTATTATTACCATTCTTTTGTTTGTTTTAATAAAACACCTCCTTTATATAATGATTATTATTTATTCAAATGGTAAATAGCTTTCTTCACATTTTTAACAAACATTTTCAATAATAACACTGATAAAGAAGATAAAATAACATACAGAATTGCGAAAATTTTGGGGATTTCTCCTTCTATTGCAAATGATGTGAGTGTAGATGTCTTTTGTACGAGATGTGGTAAACATGATGATTGTCGGATCATTTGCCATTCAGCCATATCCTCCTCACTTCGATCGAAGAATAAGAGTTTAAGTTTATAATGTATGGTTCTACGATTGTCTTGTGGAATGTTAAATGTGAATACCTCCAATTGATTATCGTTGATTTTTTGAGAATTCATCGGAATCCATTCGATACGGTAACACTCCCCACCACCGCCGACATCCTTCAGACAAATATTGATGCGTTCAACGTGTTGTGGAACGTTTGCGTATAGAATACCATTCAGAATTGTGGTTAGAATCACAAAATTTGTTTTTAACACCCCCACTCCCATCATCCTCACTTTTTACACTTAATTTGTTCAGCAGTTTTATAACTTTAATTTTATCTGCGTAAAAATTCAAGTCTCTTCTTAGTCTATGAACTTTTCCCACGAATTCGCAGAGTCTGGGTGTGTATTCTTCAAAAGATATATGCATACTGATATATTTGTAGATTTACTGGACATCTATATTATTATTTTAAGAGCCACAGAACATCTTCCTTCGTAAGAAATTCGAATAACTTCCAACTATTCGCACTAGAACATATAGGATTCACACTATTGGGGTGATGTAAACAGATAAATTCAAAATTTCCTCGCTCTAATGTTGGACATTTACCTTTCAAATTCACCACTTCTACTCGATCTAACCCCAATTTTTTGGAACGTTCTCCGTAGAAACTTAGCTTTTATCTTCCCACATACATAAACAGTAGTAACCGGATCGATATTTTCGTTCAAAATTTCATACAAATCATCATATTCCCGATAGCCCGAGTTCCATGGAATCCCGTGATATTTTTCACAATGAAATATTTTCTTCATTTGCCTCTCGGATAGTTGATCCATCGATTTTGGTGGTTTGAATAGAAAATATTTCTCCAACCTTTTCTCACAGTTCAACAGAGAGAGTTCCGCGATTTTACATACGTTTGCAGAAATCGGGAAACTTTGAATATCAACCACTATAGACGACATTTCAAACTAGAATGATGAACTATCCAAATATCTAGTTGCACATGCGCAGATCATTGACATATTTCTTTGATGTTATCGAAAGTACGTCGAAGCACAAAATTTGTAGTGATGGTGGACTTATTCTAATGTTGACGTCATAGACCTCCCCTCCTATTTCAGAAAACATTTGGAACATCTAAAAGGTGTAAGAATTTGAAGTACTCCTTCGAATGCTGCGCATGTCACATCGGTATGGTAGTAGTACGATTCGATGGAAATCGACACCCATATCATGTAGCACTCTAAAACAATCAAGTATATACGATCCGGGTTTCGGAACGATACCCGAAATTTGATACAATATGATTCTTCCCATTCTTCTATGTTTATATTTGAACTGACCTTCTATCTTCATATCGATTATCTTCCAATCTTCTGGAGAGGGAGGATCGAAATCTCCCCCGAAATAGGAAATATAAGCATACGCCCAATCGGTCGAGGCCCCCACAAGGAAAGTTATGAATTCTCCAGCGATTATCCAATTTTTGGATGGTAAGTGTAATTCTTCAAGGATTTTCATCAAACTCGGCGGACAAACGCTTATTACGAATTTCTTCGCATCGTACACGGTGGTAAGCACACTATGAATAAAACTGTTGTATAATCGAGGAGACATTGTCACGAACTGATTCGAGTTCGATCTAGTTGGAGCAGTCACACACAACAACACACTCGCGCATGTCAAGCTATTGACTTTTTCAACCTAAAATATACAATCAAAACTAAATGGTATTCTTGCGGGTGAGAGATAAGAGGTCGACCGAACTGGTAAGTATACATGTCAAATAATAACATCGAGAACATTTTCAGATAAAAAATGACGTGCGTTCGGATCCCTCTCAATCTTTCTCACCAAAGAATACCATTTTTTTCATTTGATGTACACGTCGTAGACGTTATGATCGATTCACAACCGCGTGACAGACACCATGTCGAAGACCCACGTGACAGACACCTCATCGATGTAACACGTGACAGACGCCATGACACCTCGTCCTGAATCACAGACACCTCGTTCAAGGAACACATGATAGCCACCTCGGACATGACAGACGCCATGACACCTCGTTGATCGCCATGACACCTCATAACAGATGGCATGACACCTCGTGACAGACGCCATGACACCTCGTTGATCACGTGATAGCTGCCATGACACCTCGTTGATCACGTGATAGCTGCCATGACACCTTGTTCGAAACCACGTGTCTACTACCTCTCTTACAAACAACCTGTATATACAACATAACACACTCTTTACGAACATCCTGTATATACATTCAAACAATAACTACGAACACCGAATGTCAATCGTCAGCACAAACCGAGTAACTCACAATCACTGATAACGCTATCTACCCGATAACGCTATCTACCCGATAACACTATTTACACACACTGGATGCCCATGGCCAGACCGGGTGACTCACAATCACTGATAACGCTATCTAGCCGATAACGTTATCTACCCAATAACACTAATTACACACATCGCCAGCACAGACCGGAAGTGGAGACCTGATAATTACAAACATCGGAGCAAAGACCGGAAGTGACGTCACACTTCAGTAGATTAAGTCCGCGCGTTCTACGCCAAGAAATGACGTCATCGACCAGATGTTGCGCGCGCAACTTCGGATGTAACGTTACTAACCCGCGAAATTCAAACGTGTCCATAGAGCTTACGATGATCACCGAACTTCCAACCATAGAGGTCTGGGTGTGAGGTTAGTTGGACGTAACGTTACTAACCCGCGAAATTCAAACGTGTCCATAGAGCTTACGATGATCACAGAACTTTCGACCATATAGGTCTGGATGTGAGGTTAGTTGGACGTAACGTTACTAACCCGCGAAATTCAAACGTGTCCATAGAGCTTACGATGATTATAGAACTTCCGACCATAGAGGTCTGGATGTGAGGTTAGTTGGATGTGACGTCATCGACCCGCCAAATTCAAACGTAGAGGTGTTTTGGTGATGTTTATCATGGCCGACGTTTGAAGCGAATGTCAGAAGAATAAACGTCAAAACCACAATATGACTGATGTTGTAGCTACATCGCCGCCATCTTCTGATGAACCGATGAACTATCATACTTAAATGTCAATGTCAGACCAGTTAACTTCAAACGACTACATCTATGAATGAACCGATCAACCGTCATGCATACCTGTCAACGTCAGAAATGTTAACGTCAAGGGACGACATCTATGAGGTCACAATTCAAAATATGACTGATGTTATAGCTACATCACCGACATCTCTTAATGAACCGATGAACTATCATACTTCAATGTCAATGTCAGAACAGTTAACTTCAAATGACTACATCTATGAATGAACCGATCAACCGTCATGCGTACCTGTCAACGTCAAAGGACTACATCTATGAGGTTAATGTTTTTGCGCGGGAAATTTATGAACCGATGAACTATCATAGCTGGATGTCAATGTCAGAACAGTTAACGTCAAAGGACGACATCTATGAGACTCCAATTCAAAATGTTACCGATGTTGTAGCCTATATCGCCATCTATCACTAAACCGATGAACTATCATAACTGAATGTCAATGTCAGAACAGTTAACGTCAAAGGACGACATCTATGAGGTATTTTGTTAATTTTTTTGCGCGGGAAGTTCCATCTTAATTCAAAAAACGATTTACGTAAGCAGCTGTGAATACAATGGAGTCATTCATTAGGTCAACAAATAACAATAAGTGATATACAAGTCTAGACTTGTTAGTAAGCGAATTAGAATTGAGAGTTATGTTGACTACGAATTTAATTCTCGTTTGTTCAGTCATCTGTTACAGCTCAAACGAAACACATCGTTTTCTTATATCCCTTGTCTGCGGTCTTCTATTGAACGGAAAATGTAAGTTTAATGCAATTATTTAATTCACTGCCATAAAAACATACTTGTTTTGTCTCTTATTCAGAATAAACAGTTAAAAAATTATTCAATTCACATTCATAAAATAACAAGTATAAAATTAATTAATTAACTTTTATAAAATAATTGTTGTATCAATTTTGTGTGTGTATTACGAATTTAAAGATCTTCAATTTTATTCATATTGTTTCAGATTCATGATGGATCTAACAAAACTTAATCATTGTGCTCTTTTGGAGAGAAAACCATTAAGGAGAGTTCCAGAACTCGAAATCAATAAGCATTATACAATACTTCAAGCGAGAGTAGTAAGAACCAAATTTGGTGAAACCGTATTGCTCGAGTTCGATGAATTCTCTATCTTCCTACCCAATCGACTGACCAATCAGATTATCCCAATTTTGGAACAAATCAACATGAAACCTTGTTTGATTTTGATATACAGGGGAAAAGAGGATGTTAATAAAAGCAACCCGGCTTTTAAACTTGAATTTTTGGAGCTCAAGTAATAAGAAATCTAAGGTATGGTGTTTATACTAGCGTGTGTATATAGTCGATGAAATCATCAGTAATAATATGTCTCTTGAAGAATACACACGTAAATTGGAAGAATTCGGTGCGAAAGTAAAAGCTTTGAGTAGAGATTTAAAATTTTACGAAGATAAAAATATCGCTATGAGACAATTGAATAGTTTAAGTATTGGCGGAGAGGATGGTTATGTTAGAACCCAATTTTATAATCCTAACCTCAATTTTCAATGGAATCCTGTATACAAACGTTCCGAATCGAGTGGAACGTATTTATATATGTCCCAGGGAAGATCAGAGAAATGAATGTAATCGAACAGAATGGCAGCCAATGAATTATCAAATGATTAACGAAAATCAACTAGAGGTATTCACATACATAATCGAAACGATGCGGACCACCACCAATCACACATTCAATTATAAGCTCAAGCTATTATTTCCAAATGGTACAGAGGGGGATGTTATGAAGTGGCAAACATTCACCCCATCACCTACATCGATGTCTTCTCAACCACCACCATCAAACACACCATCACCGACACAGATAGTAAACGAGATTTATGCGATGCAATGTTTCAATCTTAGTGTCTTATTAGTTTTACTACTTAAAATCATCATAAAAGTTGTTAAGAAACATACAAATAAATACGTAGAATAATAATAAAGAGTTGTTTTATTGATTAATAATGATAATAACATGTATTTAATGAATATATATACAGATATATTTAATTTGGTAGAATAATGTTCAGGAACCATTGCTGTAGATTATCCACTTGTTGAATTGTACACATATATTTTTTTCCATCATTACGGTGATTCATGCAGCTCATCCTGTTTGAAGGTTCGAATTTTCCTGTTTCACATAGAGTATTATCAAAGTTACACACATCTACAATGTGTGGGAAAATATTCAGTTCTTGGCACTTTCTCGTTAAAAAATCAGCTTTTTGATGACCTCGAACATAAATATAGTCTGCCTTACATAGAAGATTAGATTTTAGAATATTATCTATTTCGGTGTATTCTACATCTCCAGAAGAATATTTTATTCCATGTACGAGTCTCTCCACATAACATATAGATTTTCGATCTTGAGCATTCAACGATGCAAAGGGTATGCATGGTTTAAACAATGAATAATGTCGTTTAAATCCAATCTGAATAGACATTTCTTTCGGATGGAACACATCGTCGACGACGAAACCTTGAATGTCAACCAAAGCGATTCTCATGGTGTCACGTAATAAACTGATCGATGTTATGTCTAAATGAGACTCTTGATGATTTCGGTGAGGGGTGAGTATTCCATTAAACAATCGTGAATTATGATGCAATAAGCTTTGAGATATTTTGTTAATGTTTTTGCGCGGGAAGTCCCATCTCAATTCAAAATATGATCTATTAGTGAACCGGTGAACTATCATGACTGGATGTCAATCTCAGAACAGTTAACGTCAAAGGACAACATCTATGAGACCCCAATTAAAAATATTACTATATCGCCATCTATTGATAAACCGATGAACTATCACAACTGAATGTCAATGTCAGAACAGTTAACGTCAAAGGACGATATCTATGAGGTATTTTGTTAAAGTTTTTGCGCGGGAAGTTGCATCTCGATTCAAAATATGATCTAATAATGAACCGATGATCTGTCATAGCTGAATGTCAATGTCAGAACAGTAAACGTAAGAGGACGACATCTATGAGACCCCAATTCAAAATATTACTGATTCTGTAGATATATCACCATCTATTATCAAACCGATGAACTATCATAGTTAAATATCAATTTCGGAACAGCTAACGTCAAGGACGACATCTATGTTTTGGTAACGTTTTGTCTGGAAATCACTCTCAAAATTAAAAATTGTCACTTATATTGGAGCAATATTGTCGTTCATTGATACCACACCCTAATCTCAAGATAATGAACCAGCAAAATAACCTAGAAATGTCTACTTACATATATGAAGTGTTTACACCAAAAGCACAATAAGTATTAAGTATTCATTTCTACATGCACCTGCGTCATCACATTCACTTTATACTGATTATGAGAACGACAACAGTCGTACAATGAGAGGAATTCATTAAGTAAACAAATAACAATGAGTGAATCATTTTTACTACATAGAATCTGTTGAATTTCGTTTAGGATTGAATGCGAAAATATTAAATTTGATTGTACATATCGATAGTTTGATTAAAATTCTAACATTGCATCCCAAACGTTTGAACGCGTATATTGTTCAAGTGCTTGGAATTGAAAATTCGAATTTTTCGAGCTTAAGTAATAAGAAATCTAAGGTATGGTGTTTATACTAGCGTGTGTATTGAAATCAAACTTTTGAGAATATCAATGAAATCATACAATTCCAGCAGCCCGAAGGTTCGTTTGCAATTTTAAACAACGGAACGCATTGGGTAGCGTTCAGAAAAAAATCGATAACGATGTGGAATATTTTGATTGTTTTGGAAATTTGAATACACCAAAGGAACTCGTTCAATATTTGGGTGGGAACGTTAGGATTTCCTACAATAGCTACACCTATCAGAACTATAATCAAGTGATATGTGATATGTGAACAGTTGTGCTTGAACTTTCTCACCGAAATTGTCGAAAGTATCAATTAAACCTTAGTCAGTCTATATCGAAACATCAAGCGAATCACATTCACATCGTATTATCATGAGAATCGCATTAGTTGACATTCAGGGGTTCTTCATTGACGATGCCTTCCATCCAAAAGAAATGTGTATACAAATTGGATTCAAACGTCATTATTCCTTATTCAAACCGCACACATCTTATTCTTCGCTAAATGCAAAGGAGCGAAAGTCCGTATGGTATTTACAAAAGTCTTATCATGGACTCGATTATGCATCTGGAAATGTGGATTATGAAGAAATAAATAATATTCTTAAATCGATTCAACTATGTGCAGTCGACTATATTTATGTTCGATGTCAGCAAAAAGCAGAGTTTTTGAGAAGGAAGTGTATAGAATTGGATATTTTCCCACACATCGTAGATGTTCACAGTTTCGATGGTACTAACTGAGAAACGAGGAAATTCGAGCAAACAAACAATTTGACCTGTCTGAATCATCGTAATGACGGTGGTAAATACATGTGTGCAGTTCAACATGTGGATAAATCACAGCAGTGGCTTCTGAATGTAATACTACCTAAATTATATGTATTTTCTGAAATAAATATTATTATTACACCTATCTTCTTTATATAATTATTTATTCAGATGGTAAATAGCTTTGTTCACATTTTTAACAAACCTTTTCAATATTAATACTGATAAAGAAGATAAAATAGCATACAAAATTACTAAAATTTTATGAATAACTCCTTCTAGTGTGGATGATGCTGATATTGTCTCTTGTATAAGATGTGGTAAACATGATGATTGCCATTCAGCGATATGCTCCATCACTTCGATCATGGAATAAGAGTTTGAGTTTATAATGTATGATTGTCTTGTGGAATGTTAAACGTGAATACCTCCAATTGGTTATCGTTGATTTATTGTAAAATTCATTGGTAAGGTAACTCTCCCCCACAAAATTTGTTTTTAACACCCCCACTCTCATCATCCTCACTATTTACACTTAGTTTGTTCAGCAGTCTTATAACTTTAATTTTATCTGCGTAATAATTCAAGTCTCTTCTTAGTTTATGAACTTTTTCCACGAATTCGCAAAGTCTGCGTAAGTATTCTTCAAAAGATATATTTGTAGACTTACTAGATATCTACATTATTATTTTATGAGTCACAGTCCTTCGTAAGAAATTCGAATAACTTCCAACTATTCGCACTAGAACACATAGGATTCACACTATTGGGGTGATGTAGACAGATAAATTAACAATTTCCTCGCTCTAATTTTGGACATTTACCTTTCAAATTCACCACTTCTACTCGATCTAACCCCAATTTTTGGAACGCCCCCCATAGAAACTTAGCTTTTATCTTCCCACATACATAAACAGTAGCATTCGGATCGATATTTTCCTTCTAAATTTCATACAATTCATCATATTCCTGATAGCCTGAGTTCCATGGAATCCCGTGATATTTTTCACAATGAAATATTTTCTTCATTTGCCTCGCGGATAGTTGATCCATCGATTTTGGTGGTTTGAATAGAAAATATTTCTCCAACCTTTTCTCACAGTCCAACAAAGAGAATTCCTTGATATTATATACGTTTGAAGAAATCGGGAAACTTTGAATATCAACCACTATAGATGACATTTCAAACTAGAATGATAAACTATTCGAATATCTAATTGCATATGCGTGGATCATTGACATGTTTCTTTGATGTTATCGAAATTTCGAAAGAGTACGTCGAAGCACAAAATTTGTAGTGATGTTGGACTTATTCCATAGTTGACGTCATCGACCTCCCCTCCTATCTCAGAAAACATTTGAAACATCTTAAAGGTGTAAGAATTTGAAGTATCTCTTCGAATGCTGCGCATGTCCATTATCTCACATCGGTATGGTAGTAGTGCGATTCGATAAAAATCGACACCCATATCATGTAGCACTCTAAAACAATCAAGTATATACGATCCTGGTTTCGGAACGATACCCGAAATTTGATGCAATATGATTTTTCTCATTCTTCTATGTTTATATTTGAACTGACCTTCTATATTCATATCGATTATCTTCCAATCTTCTGGAGGGGGAGGATCGAAATCTCCTCCGAAATAGAAAATATCAGCATACGCCCAATCGGTCGAGGCCCCCACAAGGAAAGTTACGAATTCTCCAGCGATTATCCAATTTTTGGATGGTAATTGTAATTCTTCGAGGATTTTCATCAAATTCGGCGGACATACGCTTATTACGAATTTCTTCGCATCGTACACGGTGGTAAACACACTATGAATAAAACTGTTGTATAATCGAGGAGACATTATTCCGAACTGATTCGGTTTAGTTGAAGCAGTCACACACAACAACACACTCCATCATACTCTGCGCTATTGACTTTTTCAACCCAAAATATACAATCAAAACTAAATGGTATTCTTGCGGGTGAGAGATAAGAGGTCGATCGAACTGGTAAGTATACATCTAAAATAATAAAACATTTTCAGATAAAAAATTACGCGGGTTCGGATCCCTCTGCAATTTTCTCACCAAAGAATACCATTTTTAATCGAACGCGCTAATTCATTTGACGATATGATGGATTGAAGACCTGCGTGAAAGACACCTCGGCAGGTGATAGCCGTCATGACACCTCGTCATATTTTTATGATATTCGATGAGGTTAGAGTCCTGCGCGAACCTTCACACCAACAATCTCTCTGAATCATTCTTCGCAAAATTGCGTCGAACAAACATAACAAAATCGCAATCATGCGAACCTCGCACCAATAATCTCTCTGAAAATCATCGATATTCTGAAGATGAAATTTGGTGAATTCTTCACAAGTTGATTTCGATCCTACACCCCTAGCAATTGACTTGAATAATGATTGACAATAGTGGAAAACGATAAAAATCAATCGTTTCGAATTATTCTGAGTTTTTATTCAAATACCTGAATAAAACAAATGCATTACTTAAGTAATTATAGTAGTATAGAGTATTATGCTACTCAGAAATTATGAAGCTTGAATGGAATTTGGATTGTTCAAGTTTGTTAACTGAGCTCAGTGGTATAGGTGAGTCGATCAAATGTAATTTAGAATGAATGACCTCATAGAACAGTACTACGTGTAAGGATCTAAACCACTCCACTAGGTCTCAGGATCATTTTCTTAATGGTTCGAAAGTTGACGAGTATAGATCTTCTCTAAATGAGTAAAATACCATTCACTTTATTTTCTAAAATGTTCTTCTTTATTTTCTGGTGAACACGTATTTTAGGTATACATTTTGAAAGCTCTAAAACTATTTCTTGCAGTTTTCTCTCCTGTGGTATTAGAATAATCAGTCATATCACCCAAAACATGATTGAATTGAATCAATATAATATTTTCATATACATAAAATAGTAACATATTATCTATACTTAAAATGTCTTTCTCTTCTCAGATTAACTCCGTAGGTGTCGCTGGTTGTGTAGTTGTATTTATGTAGGAGTATCTAGTGTACATATAAAATAATTAAAAATAAATTTTATATTTTATTTACTTGAATCTTATAGTTAACTATAATTCATATTACCAAATAAAATTCTTTCTCTAAAACATAAATTCATTCTGATACACCCCTGTTTAACAAATGTACAACGACCTGATGTGAGGAATGTGCCTGTCAACAATTATTATAGATACATCAGACATTAGATACATCAATGTTCCATCATGTGCGGGAGATAAATATAAATAATTTACACACTATGCTGACTCATAATTTCTGAGTAGCATAATACTCTATACTACTCTATACTACTATAAGTAATGCATTTGTTCTATTCATAGATTGATTTAAATAATTATTAACAATCGTGGATTACGATAAAAATCAATCGTTTCGATACTTCATTTCATATTTAAAAACATATATTGAGCAAAACGAACAGTTTGAAATATTCTATATTTTGAGATCAGTAGGCTTTCGAAATATCAACAAATTCACATCGAACTATAATAAAAAACGACCTGCGCGAGGTTAAATGAATATTTTGTATGTGAAGCTCCAACTAAATCGAGAAAAATCAATCAGTTGCAATAAAATGTTCTCCATAGATAGTGTTAGATCTGATGTTAGAAGAGTTCGAAATGTCTGCAATGCATGAAAAATCCCCATCAATTTGGGAGAGTCTTTGAAAAATAGGGTAACACCATATCAGATTGTCATTAGTTAATCATCAAATATCATGCACGTTTGCGGGCAAAGTCAAAGGGAATTTTCGAGAGCAATACAAACGTTTTTCTTGGGAGGGTCCAAACGTTCTTTGGGAGGATCCAATCGTTATTGGGAGGGTCTTTGAAAACAGGGTAACACTATATCACAATGTCATTGGTTGATCATCAACCACCATGCACGTTTGCGGGCAATGTCAAAGGGAATTTTCGAGAGCAATACAAACGTTTTTCTTGGGATGGTCCAAACGTTCTTTGGGAGGATCCAATCGTTATTGGGAGGGTCTTTGAAAACAGGGTAACACTATATCACAATGTCATTAGTTGATCATGACCCACCATGCACGTTTGCGGGCAATGTCAAAGGGAATTTTCGAGAGCAATACAAACGTTTTTCTTGGGAAGGTCCAAACGTTCTTTGGGAGGATCCAATCGTTATTGGGAGGGTCTTTGAAAACAGGGTAACACTATATCACAATGTCATTAGTTGATCATCAACCACCATGCACGTTTGCGGACAATGTCAAAGGGAATTTTCGAGAGTAATACAAACTTTTTTCTTGGGAGGGTCCAAACGTTCTTTGGGAGGATCCAATCGTTATTGGGAGGGTCTTTGAAAACAGGGTAACACTATATCACAATGTCATTAGTTGATCATCAACCACCATGCACGTTTGCGGGCAATGTCAAAGGGAATTTTCGAGAGCAAATGCGCTGAGGCGGCACGAGAAAAAAACATTTCAAAACACACAGTTTCTCATGCAAGCATTGAGAAGTTACATTTTCTCGCCGAGACAATTTGAATCGTCATATTATGTTATTCCACAGTCGAGATAAAAGTATAATGCACTGGTCCAACCCAGATGTTCTACTGCACCGGTTAGAAGAAATCATATCTCTACAAGGATATATCGAAGAGAAACGTGAAATAATTAATGAATTGAGAAGATTTTGTAAAAAATGGTATTTGAATAAAAACTCAGAATAATTCGAAACGATTGATTTTTATCGTTTTCCACTATTGTCAATCATTATTTAAGTCAATTGCTAGGGGTGTAGGATCGAAATCAACTTGTGAAGAATTCACCAAATTTCATCTTCAGAATATCGATGATTTTCAGAGAGATTATTGGTGCGAAGGTTCGCATGATTTCGATTTTGTTATGTTTGTTCGACGCAATTTTGCGAAGGATGATTCAGAGAGATTGTTGGTGTGAAGGTTCGCGCAGGACTCTAACCTCATCGAATATCATAAAAATATGACGAGGTGTCATTACGGCTATCACCTGCCGAGGTGTCTGTCACGCAGGTCTTCAATCCATCATATCGTCAAATGAATTAGCGCGTTCGATTAAAAATGGTATTCTTTGGTGAGAAAGTTGCAGAGGGATCCGAACCCGCGTCATTTTTTTATCTGAAAATGTTTTATTATTTTAGATGTATACTTACCAGTTCGATCGACCTCTTATCTCTCACCCGCAAGAATACCATTTAGTTTTGATTCTATATTTTGGGTTGAAAAAGTCAATAGCGCAGAGTATGATGGAGTGTGTTGTTGTGTGTGACTGCTTCAACTAAATCGAATCAGTTCGTAATAATGTCTCCTCGATTATACAACAGTTTTATTCATAGTACGATGCGAAGAAATTCGTAATGAGCGTATGTCCGCCGAATTTGATGAAAATCCTCGAAGAATTACAATTACCATCCAAAAATTGGATAATCGCTGGAAAATTCGTAACTTTCCTTGTGGGGGCCTCGACCGATTGGGCGTATGCTGATATTTTCTATTTCGGAGGAGATTTCGATCCTCCCCCTCCAGAAGATTGGAAGATAATCGATATGAATATAGAAGGTCAGTTCAAATATAAACATAGAAGAATGAGAAAAATCATATTGCATCAAATTTCGGGTATCGTTCCGAAACCAGGATCGTATATTCTTGATTGTTTTAGAGTGCTACATGATATGGGTGTCGATTTTTATCGAATCGCACTACTACCATACCGATGTGAGATAATGGACATGCGCAGCATTCGAAGAGACACTTCAAATTCTTACACCTTTAAGATGTTTCAAATGTTTTCTGAGATAGGAGGGGAGGTCGATGACGTCAACTATAGAATAAGTCCAACATCACTACAAATTTTGTGCTTCGACGTACTCTTTCGAAATTTCGATAACATCAAAGAAATATGTCGATGATCCACGCATATGCAACTAGATATTTGAAAAGTTTATCATTCTAGTTTGAAATGTCATCTATAGTGGTTGATATTCAAAGTTTCCCGATTTCTTCAAACGTATATAATATCAAGGAACTCTCTTTGTTGGACTGTGAGAAAAGGTTGGAGAAATATTTTCTATTCAAACCACCAAAATCGATGGATCAACTATCCGCGAGGCAAATGAAGAAAATATTTCATTGTGAAAAATATCACGGGATTCCATGGAACTCAGGCTATCAGGAATATGATGAATTGTATGAAATTTTGAAGGAAAATATCGATCCGAATGCTACTGTTTATGTATGTGGGAAGATAAAAGCTAAGTTTCTATGAGGGGCGTTCCAAAAATTGGGGTTAGATCGAGTAGAAGTGGTGAATTTGAAAGGTAAATGTCCAAAATTAGAGCGAGGAAATTGTGAATTTATCTGTCTACATCACCCCAATAGTGTGAATCCTATGTGTTCTAGTGCGAATAGTTGGAAGTTATTCGAATTTCTTACGAAGGACTGTGACTCATAAAATAATAATGTAGATATCTAGTAAGTCTACAAATATATCTTTTGAAGAATACTTACGCAGACTTTGCGAATTCGTGCAAAAAGTTCATAAACTAAGAAGAGACTTGAATTATTACGCAGATAAAATTAAAGTTATAAGACTGCTGAACAAATTAAGTGTAAATAGTGAGGATGATGAGAGTGGGAGTGTTAAAAACTAATTTTGTGGGGGAGAGTTACCTTACCCAATGAATTTTACAATAAATCAACGATAACCAATTGGAGGTATTCACGTTTAACATTCCACAAGACAATCATACATTATAAACTCAAACTCTAATTCCATGATCGAAGTGATGGAGCATATCGCTGAATGGCAATCATCATGTTTACCACATCTTATACAAGAGACAATATCAGCATCATCCACACCAGAAGGAGTTATTCATAAAATTTTAGTAATTTTGTATGCTATTTTATTTTCTTTATCAGTATTAATATTGAAAAGGTTTGTTAAAAATGTAAACAAAGCTATTTACCATCTGAATAAATAATTATATAGAGGAGATAGGTGTAATAATGATATTTATTTCAGAAAATACATATAATTTAGGTAGTATTACATTCAGAAGCCACTGCTGTGATTTATCCACATGTTGATCTGCACACATGTATTTACCACCGTCATTACGATGATTCAGACAGGTCAAATTGTTTGTTTGCTCGAATTTCCCCGTTTCACAGTTAGTACCATCGAAACTGTGAACATCTACGATGTGTGGGAAAATATCCAATTCTATACACTTCCTTCTCAAAAAGTCTGCTTTTTGCTGACATCGAACAAAAATATAGTCGACTGCACATGGTTGAATCGATTTAAGAATATTATTTATTTCTTCATAATCCACATTTCCAGATGCATAATCGAGTCCATGATAAGACTTTTGTAAATACCATACGGACTTCCGCTCCTTTGCATTTAGCGATGAATAAGATGTGTGCGGTTTGAATAAGGAATAATGACGTTTGAATCCAATTTGTCTACACATTTCTTTTGGATGGAAGGCATCGTCAATGAAGAACCCCTGAATGTCAACTAATGCGATTCTCATGATAATACGATGTGAATGCGATTCGCTTGATGTTTCGATATAGACTGACTAAGGTTTAATTGATACTTTCGACAATTTCGGTGAGAAAGTTCAAGCACAACTGTTCACATATCACATATCACTTGATTATAGTTCTGATAGGTGTAGTTATTGTAGAAAATCCTAACGTTCCCACTCAAATATTGAACGAGTTCCTTTGGTGTATTCAAATTTCCAAAACACTCAAAATATTCCACATCGTTATCGATTTTTTTCTGAACGCTACCCAATGCGTTCCGTTGTTTAAAATTGCAAACGAACCTTCGGGCTGCTGGAATTGTATGATTTCATTGATATTCTCAAAAGTTTGATTTCAATACACACGCTAGTATAAACACCATACCTTAGATTTCTTATTACTTAAGCTCCAAAAATTCGAATTTTCAATTCCAAGCACTTGAACAATATACGCGTTCAAACGTTTGGGATGCATTATTACAATTTTAATCAAACTATCGATATGTACAATCAAATTTAATATTTTCGCATTCAATCCTAAACGAAGTTCAACAGATTCTGTGTAGTAAAAATGA
The DNA here is from genome assembly GCA_958510875.1 of Endomychus coccineus. Classification (NCBI taxonomy): domain Eukaryota; kingdom Metazoa; phylum Arthropoda; class Insecta; order Coleoptera; family Endomychidae; genus Endomychus; species Endomychus coccineus. Next base: position 117,761,978 of record OY294068.1, on the reverse strand, counting down.
TTCACTTATTGTTATTTGTTTACTTAATGAATTCCTCTCATTGTATGACTGTTGTCGTTCTCACAATCAGTATAAAGTGAATGTGATGACGCAGGTGCATGTAGAAATGAATACTTAATACTCAATGTGCTTTTGGTGTAAACACTTCATATATGTAAGTAGACATTTCTAGGTTATTTTGCTGGTTCATTATCTTGAGATTAGGGTGTGGTATCAATGAACGACAATATAGCTCCAATATAAGTGACAATTTTTAATCTTGAGAGTGATTTCCAGACAAAATGTTACCAAAACACCTCATAGATGTCGTCCTTGACGTTAGCTGTTCCAAAATTGATATTTAACTATGATAGTTCATCGGTTTAATAATAGATGGTGATATATCTACAGAATCAGTAATATTTTGAATTGGGGTCTCATAGATGTCGTCCTCTTACGTTTGCTGTTCTGACATTGACATTCAGCTATGACAGTTCATCGGTTCATTAATAGATCATATTTTGAATCGAGATGCAACTTCCCGGGCAAAAACTTTAACAAAATACCTCATAGATATCGTCCTTTGACGTTAACTGTTCTGACATTGACATTCAGTTGTGCTAGTTCATCGGTTTATCAATAGATGGCGATATAGTAATATTTTTAATTGGGGTCTCATAGAAGTTGTCCTTTGACGTTAACTGTTCTGAGATTGACATCCAGTCATGATAGTTCACCGGTTCACTAATAGATCATATTTTGAATTGAGATGGGACTTCTTGCGCAAAAACATTAACAAAATATCTCAAAGCTTATTGCATCATAATTCACGATTGTTTAATGGAATACTCACCCCTCACCGAAATCATCAAGAGTCTCATTTAGACATAAATTCGATCAGTTTATTACGTGACACCATGAGAATCGCTTTGGTTGACATTCAAGGTTTCGTCGTCGACGATGTGTTCCATCCGAAAGAAATGTCTATTCAGATTGGATTTAAACGACATTATTCATTGTTCAAACCATGCATACCCTTTGCATCGTTGAATGCTCAAGATCGAAAATCTATATGTTATGTGGAGAGACTCGTACATGGAATAAAATATTCTTCTGGAGATGTAGAATACACCGAAATAGATAATATTCTAAAATCTAATCTTCTATGTAAGGCAGACTATATTTATGTTCGAGGTCATCAAAAAGCTGATTTTTTAACGAGAAAGTGCCAAGAACTGAACATTTTCCCACACATTGTAGATGTGTGTAACTTTGATAATACTCTATGTGAAACAGGAAAATTCGAACCTTCAAACAGGATGAGCTGCATGAATCACCGTAATGATGGAAAAAAATATATGTGTACAATTCAACAAGTGGATAATCTACAGCAATGGTTCCTGAACATTAGTCTATCAAATTAAATATATCTGTATATATATTCATTAAATACATGTTATTATTATTATTATTCAATAAAACAACTCTTTATTATTATTATACGTATTTATTTGTATGTTTCTTAACAATTTTTATGATGATTTTAAGTAGTAAAACTAATAAGACACTAAGATTGAAACATTGCATCGCATAAATCTCGTTTACTATCTGTGTCGGTGATGGTGTGTTTGGTGGTGGTGGTTGAGAAGACATCGATGTAGGTGGTGGGGTGAATGTTTGCCACTTCATAACATCCCCCTCTGTACCATTTGGAAATAATAGCTTGAGCTTATAATTGAATGTGTGATTGGTGGTGGTCCGCATCGTTTCGATTATGTATGTGAATACCTCTAGTTGATTTCCGTTAATCATTTGATAATTCATTGGCTGCCATTCTGTTCGATTACATTCATTTCTCAGATCTTCCCTGGGACATATATAAATACGTTCCACTCGATTCGGAACGTTTGTATACAGGATTCCATTCAAAATTGAGGTTAGGATCATAAAATTGGGTTCTAACATAACCATCCTCTCCGCCAATACTTAAACTATTCAATTGTCTTATAGCGATATTTTTATCTTCGTAAAATTTTAAATCTCTACTCAAAGCTTTTACTTTCGCACCGAATTCTTCCAATTTACGTGTGTATTCTTCAAGAGACATATTATTACTGATGATTTCATCGACTATATACACACGCTAGTATAAACACCATACCTTAGATTTCTTATTACTTGAGCTCCAAAAATTCAAGTTTAAAAGCCGGGTTGCTTTTATTAACATCCTCTTTTCCCCTGTATATCAAAATCAAACAAGGTTTCATGTTGATTTGTTTCAAAATTGGGATAATCTGATTGGTCAGTCGATTGGGTAGGAAGATAGAGAATTCATCGAACTCGAGCAATACGGATTCACCAAATTTGGTTCTTACTACTCTCGCTTGAAGTATTGTATAATGCTTATTGATTTCGAGTTCTGGAACTCTCCTTAATGGTTTTCCCTCCAAAAGAGCACAATGATTAAGTTTTGTTAGATCCATCATGAATCTGAAACAATATGAATAAAATTGAACATCTTTAAATTCGTAATACACACACAAAATTGATACAACAGTTATTTTATAAAAGTTAATTAATTAATTTTATACTTGTTATTTTATGAATGTGAATTGAATAATTTTTTAACTGTTTATTCTGAATAAGGGACAAAACAAGTATGTTTTTATGGCAGTGAATTAAATAATTGAATTAAACTTACATTTTCCGTTCAATAGAAGACCGCAGACAAAGGATATAAGAAAACGATGTGTTTCGTTTGAGCTGTAACAGATGACTGAACAAACGAGAATTAAATTCGTAGTCAACATAACTCTCAATTCTAATTCGCTTACTAACAAGTCTAGACTTGTATATCACTTATTGTTAATTGTTGACCTAATGAATGACTCCATTGTATTCACAGCTGCTTACGTAAATCGTTATTTGAATTAAGATGGAACTTGCCGCGCAAAAAAATTAACAAAATACCTCATAGATGTCGTCCTTTGACGTTAACTGTTCTGACATTGACATTCAGTTATGATAGTTCATCGGTTTAGTGATAGATGGCGATATAGGCTACAACATCGGTAACATTTTGAATTGGAGTCTCATAGATGTCGTCCTTTGACGTTAACTGTTCTGACATTGACATCCAGCTATGATAGTTCATCGGTTCATAAATTTCCCGCGCAAAAACATTAACCTCATAGATGTAGTCCTTTGACGTTGACAGGTACGCATGACGGTTGATCGGTTCATTCATAGATGTAGTCATTTGAAGTTAACTGTTCTGACATTGACATTGAAGTATGATGGTTCATCGGTTCATTAAGAGATGTCGGTGATGTAGCTATAACATCAGTCATATTCTGAATTGTGACCTCATAGATGTCGTCCCTTGACGTTAACATTTCTGACGTTGACAGGTATGCATGACGGTTGATCGGTTCATTCATAGATGTAGTCGTTTGAAGTTAACTGGTCTGACATTGACATTTAAGTATGATAGTTCATCGGTTCATCAGAAGATGGCGGCGATGTAGCTACAACATCAGTCATATTGTGGTTTTGACGTTTATTCTTCTGACATTCGCTTCCAACGTCGGCCATGATAAACATCACCAAAACACCTCTACGTTTGAATTTGGCGGGTCGATGACGTCACATCCAACTAACCTCACATCCAGACCTCTATGGTCGAAAGTTCTATAATCATCGTAAGCTCTATGGACACGTTTGAATTTCGCGGGTTAGTAACGTTACGTCCAACTAACCTCACATCCAGACCTCTATGGTCGAAAGTTCTGTGATCATCGTAAGCTCTATGGACACGTTTGAATTTCGCGGGTTAGTAACGTTACGTCCAACTTACCTCACACCCAGACCTCTATGGTTGGAAGTTCGGTGATCATCGTAAGCTCTATGGACACGTTTGAATTTCGCGGGTTAGTAACGTCACATCCGAAGTTGCGCGCGCAACATCTGGTCGATGACGTCATTTCCTGGCGTAGAACGCGCGGACTTAATCTACTCACTTCCTGGTCCAAAGGTAGCCCACTGTATCTACGCTATAATAAATGAGCTTCGAGAAGCCGATATCATATATTAGTGTGTGTTCATTACTGTTTTATATCATTTACACGATGAGTCTTGATAAGTTTGGACAAAGATCTGTGATTGGTGGTTCAACCAACATCAACGCTCTTCGACAATCGATGTTTTCACACGTTCTAGCCCGTACACCAGATGGTGATGTAGATATCGAGAACGTGAAAATTTGTAATGTGAAAACGCCCACATTCAAGAACGATGTTGCAAGCAAGATTTATGTCGATGATGCGAGTGCGAAGATTGGGGAGAACTTGAAGCGCATCTTCAACGATGACTTTTCACAAAAGATTCAGAAATTAATTGGAGAGACGAGTAGTCTCTCCATCAACATACAATCGCACAAAAATCAAAGTGATGCTAGCTTTACGAGTTTACATAAAGAATTGCATGAATACAACAAGAAAAATGCTAAGGATCTCAAAACCATTGGAGCGAATACCGCTTATGTACTCGATATCTTCAAGAAATTCTCTGATAATTTCGAAACATATCATATAAGTCAACGCGTTTTTTTGCGTGATCAAAGTGATAAATTGAACAAGATCACTATAGATTATAACATAATGGATGTACATCAGGAGGATATTATGAGTAGGCTGCTGGAGTTGAAACAACGTATGACGACACCCTCGAAGAAAGGACCAAATGATACTACCACCTCCACCCCATCAACCAATTCGAAACGTAAAACTCCAAATCCTATAAAATAAACCGACAAAACTGATTTTTAACTAGACAATAATTGAAAAACGATCCAACAAGTTGTCGATGAGATTCATAAGCCAGCCCGAGAAAATTTCAAACGTCGTCGTACAATTTTGAAGGGACTGGATGACTTGTGGCAGATGGATCTAGCCGAAATGGGTAATTATGCTCGTGAAAATCGAGGATTCAAGTATATTTTGGTGATGATCGATTGCTATAGATGGATTGATATACTTCAAGAAATCACGGAAAAATATAATAAACGTAAACATAGAACTATAAATATGGTTCCATTCAATGTGACAAAACAGAATGAGAGCGTGATATTGAAGCGATCCTATTCACACCTCAAGTTGGCTTTACCACATAAATTGAACGTGGGCGATGTGGTACGTATAAGCAAAGCCAAACATATTTTTGAAAAATCGTACACGCCTAATTGGTCGGCGGAGCTCTTTAAAATTATAAAAGTTAAAATCACTAACCCAGTCACGTATCTACTCGAGGATATGAAGAGCTCCCCAATCAGCGGTTGTTTCTACGAGGAAGAATTGCGGAAGATCAAACAACCTGATGTCTTTTTGATTGAGAAAATGCTTCGGAAAAAAGGTGATAAAATGTACGTCAAATGGTTGGGAATAAAGGGGAATTGGATTGCTGGAAGTGATATTATATGACCTGTGCGTGCGAGTGTGATCTTGAGAGTGTGAAATCAGAGGTTTCTTCTCAAGTTTACAAACAGATTTCGATCCTGCCCTCATAGCATCCGATGAATATTGCCAAATAGTTCAATTTGTGTGAGACAATGATGAAAAAGTACTTCAAGTTACGAAGCATGGTATTTATTTTTGGTTGTGTGAGGAAGATGCTCGAGAAGTAATCAATATCAACGATGGGGTGTTGTCACATCGATTGTTTCTTCTCGAACAATTTGATTTTTCTTCATACTATCACAATGTTATTGATGTGATTAGAAGCATGAGGTATCATGCTAGTGCATCAGAACTTTTGCATTGTTTCATCAATATTTCATCGCCAAAATGTTTATTGACCAATATACTTAAAGAAATGTGTTTTATTATGAAAATAAGGTTTTGTATGATTTAGAACAATAAAATATGATCAACAGTTATATTAAAAAACACATATACATACATCATAGAAAGTTTTTATTGAAACAAGTATGTAACATATGAATACAAATACAATTACAATTGTTCGACAGTGCGATGAGAATCTCCGTGCTGGTGATCAATTTAAAGAGTGGACTGTATTTTTAATTTGTTCAATAAACTTGGTAGGTACATAAAAGAACTGTGCAAAACAATGTGGTCTTCAGACAAGTTATTTCGAAGCTAGATATAATAATGCGAGTGAATGTTCATTCTCGCTAAGCTGATCGCACACTGGCGCCGCAACGGCTGGCTCTCTTGAGGGAGAGATGGCTTCAATTCTTCCAGAAGTGGACACCTGCACTTCACACATGGTACAATCCCAACATAAGTCTTAACATACTCCTCGCGTTGAAAGTATCCCTTCCAAATGAAGTTAGCTATTGTCTTGATTGGGAAGTATGCACACTCGCGAAACGGCACGTTTAAAAACACCTGATAAAGTTTTCACTGTCACTGCTCTTACGGATCCATCTAGCCCGGGGTGATTTCGATGAGTCGACCCAATGACCAGTGGAGTGTGGGCGTATTATCTTCCTTAAGAACACATAGAGATCCGACGGAAATTGGAGATGACTTCTGGAACATCCACTTCGTTCGCTGCTGTAAATAGTGTAGGTAATCTTGGGTCCAGCGGGTCCTTAAATGCTGAGACATCATTTGGACATGTTTGAAGCGGGATATGTAGTTTATGGTGTCATTTCTTATGTCTTTCTCTGGTACAGCTAGAAGGACCTCGCCGATGATGAAGTGTCCTGGTGTGATAGCACAAAGGTCGTTCGGGTCGTTTGACATTGGGGAAAGAGGGCGCGAATTGAGTACTGCTTCCACTTGTGATAATAAAGTATAAAACTTTTCGAAAGTGAGGTACACAGTGGTTGAAACTCTTTTCAAGTGATGCTTTACAAAGCCAACATTAGCTTTCCAAAGTCCGCCAAAGTGAGGACTGCGGGGAGGAATAAAATGCCACTTAATTCGACACTTGTTAAGGTAGTGTCTAATCACTATCTTGCAATATTTCATTGATAAATCTTAATTCGTTGTTCGCATTAGTGGAATTTGTAGCATTGTCGGAGTATATATTTGAACATAAACCGCGTCCAGCAACAAATCTTTTCAGAGCGCCTATAAAACACTCAGTGGAAAGTTCGCTCACTAGCTCTAAGTGAACAGCCTTACTTGACATGCAAATGAAAAGACATATGTATGACTTGATGTTTTTACGATTACGGTATTTGCCGTCCTTTGTTTGGAATGGTCCTATATAATCGATACCACATGAGGAAAAAATTCGAGAGGGTGTGATTCTTGATTCCGGAAGGTCACCCATTTGTGGAAAATGAGTTGATGGCCTTGCCTTGAAACACAGCAGACAACTTCTTATTACACTCTTCACAGTTGATTTGCCATTAAGAGGCCAATAATGTTGTCTCAAAATGGATAGTGTCGTTTGTGTACCAGGATGTAAATTTGCTCTGTGTTCACGTTCTATTAACGGACGTGTGAAGGGGTGTTTGGATGGGAGCAGAATTGGGTGTTTATAATTGTATTTGAGGTTTGAATTTCTCAATCGACCTCCAACTCTTATAATTCCATCACTATCAAGAAATGGATTTAGAAATTTTAATTTACTCGTTGGATTGATAACCCTGATGGTTTTTAGATTATGAATATCGATTGGAAATGAAACTGCTCGAATGATTTTTAAAAAGACTTGAGTGGCAAGATCACTTTTGTTAAAATTCAAAGATCCGATTGTTCTGCGTTATTTTGGTAACCTTGAATTCTGAGAAAATCTGAGACAGTAAGCGGTATCGTTTAATAATTTATTGAGAGATGATACCTTGTCAAACAACGTGAATTCAAGTAAAACGTGTAGGGAAATGTTTCTCAATTTTATCTCTGGTGTTTCTTGATTATATCGAGAGTAGTTTGAAATGTGAGAAGCGTTTCTGCAATGTTCAAGATCAGATTTGATAAATGAAGGTCCGTTCCACCATAACGATGAATCATTTAGCTCATTTGGATTTATGCCTCTTGAAATTATATCAGCTGGATTCAGTGGGGATGCGACATGATACCAATTTTTTGAGTTTGTTATTGATTGAATTTCTGATACTCTGTTTGAAACAAATGTTTTTCAAATTGAAGATTCAGCTCCTATCCAAGATAGGACAATTGTGGAATCGGTAAAGTGATATACGTCATGCACGTGAATTTCAATTGATTTTAGTAGTTTTTCTACTAATCGTGCAAGCAATGTGGCACCACACAATTCTAGTTTTGGCAAGGAAATCACCTTCAAAGGAGCCACTCTAGATTTTTCGCAGACTAAACGAGCTAAGATAGTGCCTTCAGGGTCTCTTGAGCACATGTATGGCTGCTCCATAAGCCTTTGTGGAGGCATCACGAAATCCATAAATTTTAGTGTGTATTGAATTTTCGATTAAAATTTGTCGAGGAATGTAAATGCTATTGATGTTAGATAATTGATGATAAAATTTGAGCCAATCCGATTGAAGATCCGCTGAGATTTCATCGTCCCAACCACTTTTCAATTGCCAAAGCGATTGAAGAATGATTTTGGCCTGAATGATAATTGGTCCGACTAGACCTAGAGGGTCAAAAATGGTCGAAATAGCTGATAATATGGTTCTTTTCGTGATCTTCCTTGGCATCATTGTACGCGCATACGAACGATATTCGAAATTATCCTTGCTAGAACTCCAAATTATACCTAACGTTTTTATAGTTTGATCGCTAGAAATGATATATTGAGAAATATCATTTCCTTCGCTATTTAAATGACTTAAAACCTCTTGTTTGTTTGACGCAAATTTACGCAACTCGAAACCAGAGCTTGATAAAATGTTTTGAATGTTTTCAATTAACGTAATTGTGTTTCCGACAGAATTGGATCCTGATAATAAATCATCCACGTAGAAATTTGTAGCTATGATATTGCTTTCTACTGGATATTTTGCCGAATTTTCGATTGCTAGTTGCTTGAGGCATCTCGTTGCTAAAAATGAAGAAGAGCTCATACCGTAAGTTATCGTTGTTAATTTATAGTGTTTAATCTCCGAGTTGCTATCACTTTGCCATAGAATCCTTTGCAAATTCTGTTGCGATTCATCAATACCTATTTGACGATACATTTTACTCATATCGGCGGTGATTACCTCATTATGTAGTCGAAGACGAGTTATGATGGAAAACAAATCAAGTTGAATTGTGGGTCCGACCTTGTCATTTAGTGACAGACCACTTGATGTTTTTGCGGACGCATCGAAGACAACGCGTAATCGTGTAGTTGTACTTTCCGTTTCAACACAGTGATGTGGTAGATAATATATGGGTTCGATTGTACGCTCGTTGTGGTCTATAGGTATCATGTGCCTCATTGATTCATATTCGTTTATAAAGTTTGAGTATTCAATTTTTAATGTTTCGTTTTTGTTTAATTTTGTTTTCTACCAATTTAAATCGTTTTAAAGCGTTTTCAAAGGAATCTCTTAAATCATAGATATTGTTGTTCTTGAAAATTTGTAAAGAAATGGTTTTCACAATCATTTTCTTCACTAGAATAATTATTTTCGCAATATGTTCCTTCGATTCTCCAAAATTTTCCAAGTTGGTGGTAGAGGTTTTGATTTAATGATAAGTTGCACGAACTTATTTTAAATGGAGTATTATTTATTCCGCCTGTAACTGACCAACCTAGTACCGTGTCTTGTAGTCGAATTTTTTCTACTTCAATTTGATTGCGGTTCAATAGTTAGTAAAATATGTTAGCCCCTAGAAGCATTTCAATTTTACTAGATTTATTGAACTGTGGATCTGCTAGTTTTATATTTGACGGCAAATTCAAATCCGATATGGGGAGATTCAATTGCGGAATATTTTCTATGATTTTTGGAATTATCAAAAATGGCATCTTTGACGTAAACTAAGTTTGTAATGAACATATTTTTGTAATTATTTGTTTCGATATTGTGGATAATGAATTATTTATGCCTGTTATAGCCATATTTGTGTCGCTGTGTTTCAATTTAATTTCTTGAAACAGTTCTGTGAACCACTATCTAATAGACAACGACATTTTATAGGGTTGTTTTGATGATCAAATATATTTTTAACCGCGGTTGAAAGCAGTGTTGTTGAATTTAAAGAATTAGTGTAATTGCATGCTGATATTGAGTGTGATTCAGTTGTGCCTGGAGAACTATTTGATTTGTTTTTATCAACGGAATTTGAGTGTTTGCTATTATCTCTGTGCAATAAGGAATTGTGCCTTTGATCACAATGTCTACAAGTCCTGGACATACAATTCGAGTTTAAATGTCCTGCGCGCAAGCCATTTGTGCATAGGTGTAAACGTTTGATTTCCGAATATCTATCATGAGTGCTCAAATTTTGAAAACGTTTGCAATTATAAATTTGATTTGCTTCTTTGCAAAGAGGGAATGAGTTATTTGTGGAAGTAAAGTAAACGAAAGATTTTGCAATCGGTTGTGATTTATTGGAAGTATTGCTTGTGGATTTGATATCCAGCTTTCCCAGCAATTGACAATGTTCAGTTGAGAATTTCAAAAATTCATTGACTGTGGGAGAAATATTATTTTTAACGTGAATTTCCCATTTGGTACGAGTGGAATTATCTAATTTTAGAACCAGCAGAAATATTAGAAGAGTATTCCAATCTTCTACTTTTTCACCTAAATTTTTTAGCGAGAAGTAATGCCGTGGAAATGTATCGAGAAAATTTTGCAAGTTTACATGTGATTCCTTGGAAATTGTCGCAAGATTGTGCATTGAACTTAAATGAGAATGTATGATTGCTTTTTATCCTCATATCTCTTTTTAAGTAATTTCCATGCAATATTATAGTTAGAATCGGTGGTAGTTAATGAGCTTATTAAGTTTAGTGCCTCACCCTTAAGCGATGCTTGTGAGTAGTACAATTTTTGTAAGTTGGTTAACGTGGGATTCTTTTCGATTAACGAATCGAACGTGTCATGAAATTGCGTCCATTTGTCGTAGCTTCCTTGAAACTCGGGCAATTTTATTTCTGGTAATTTTACGTTAAACTGTGTGTTATTTACTGATGTAAATGGAGGAGGAGGAGACGAGCATTGCGATTGACTGGAGACAATAGTGTTTGAAATTATCAGCTGTTTTGCTTTAGATATAATCGTAAAATAGTTGCCTTCAAATTGATCGCGCTCTATTTCGAGAGTATTTACATCTGTAGTTATGTCGATTAATTCGATATCAAGTTGTATTCTATTGAAATCTTCCAAAATCCCGGAGATTGCATCTATACGTATCTAATTGGTTTAGAGAAGTCTCATTGTGATTTTGTTCGAGAAACCTTTTAAATCGTGTTAATTGTGCTTTCAACTGTCCACGTCGAGCAGTGAGCATCTTGAGCCCTTTCGTCATGTTTATGATATAAATTTATGAATAATGCTAAAAATTCCACTGTTTGTTGCGACAATGTATTGTACGAAAACGTGTAATTTCTTCATATTATGTTTATGATATAAATCTATGAATAATGCTAAAAATTCCACTGTTTGTTGCGACAATGTATTGTACGAAAAAGTGTAATTTCTTTATATTTACAGTATGCGATCACTTATTACGATTGATTTGTTTTATTACGATGAGCAATTGATGTATTTTATGATCATCACTTGAAACGAGCCTGAAACACTATACTGTTTTCAAATACCAAGAAAAAACAAATTGAAATAAATTGGTAGCAAAGCTAGGACATACATAAATTCAAGGATGTGGAAATGTATCAGAAAGAGAAGGAATGTTACGACCTTGCTTTCTGTGTTGTCCTCAGGCCGTCCGGCCGGCAAGTTCCACAAAGTGGTGTCGGCAAGCCTGAATCTTCTAAGAGATTGCGTTATCTGCTGCAATCTTGCACCTTGCACACAATCTAGCACTGGTTGTTGTTAAAAATGGTTTTATTGTTTGTTAATTGCACAGTTATTAATAAGTTCATTTATCACACTGATGGTTTCTGCGGTTCGAAGTTGACCAAAAATGTTCGACCGTGCGAAGAGAATCTCCGTGCTGGGGATTAATTTAAAGAGTGAACTGTATTTTCAATTTGTTTAATAAACTTAGTAGGTACATAAAAGAACTGTGCAGAACAATGTGGTCTTTAGACAAGTTATTTCGAAGCTAGATATAATAATGCGAGTGAATGTTCATTCTCACTAAGCTGTTCGCACACTGGCGCCGCAACGGCGGGCTCTCTTGAGGGAGAGATGGCTTCAATTCTTCCAGATGTGGACACCTGCACTTCACACATGGTACAGTCCCAACATAAGTCTTAACAACAATTAACATATCAATACAAATAATAAAATTAACACATACATCATAGAAAGTTTTTAATTAAAACAAGTATATGACATATGAATACAAATACAATTACAATTAACATATCAATACAAATATTAAAATCAACATATCGAAACAAATATTAAGATAATAGTGAATAGTGTCCATAAGGTAAGGTGTTTGTTCTATTCTTTGTCAGGAACCTCTTGTTGTTAAAAAGGCTGAGGGCAATTTTATTTTGTTCTATAGTGTAGAGGTTAAAGTTAAAAATGTGATAGATTTTTGGACTCTATATATCTCGATTTCTTCTTCAAGACAACACCTTTAGCTTTTTTAATGGGTTCTTTCCCTTCCACCTTATAACTGTACATTTTAGAGCGTAAACCGATGAACTTCGTCATTATATGTCCTTTGCTCTCATCCTTCACTAATCCGACCACTTTCTTGTTCATTGGTGGAATTTCAATTATATTATCTAATGCATAATCGCTAGTGTCAAATTTTTGAGCGCTTTTCTTCATAATGGTCTCATGAATATCATCGTCTGTTATCATATGATAGATCAAACTGTCTGTATCTGTATAGCACAGTCTTTTATCACTTCAGGATCTTCATATAGTTTCATCAAAAAGCTGTAGTGAAAATCAAACACGCATGTTTTCGAAATATCTAAAATCGACATACCTACGTAAATCGGTTTATTGAACATAATTTCAAGTTTATTTTGCTCGATGACTATTGAATTTTCATCGAAAATTGTGCTGCTATTGAAATTTGGTTGAGAAATATAGTATCGTCCGCCAAACGGTCCATACCATTTATTGACCAATTTAACTAGTCTATGCTTTCGCACGTTCTCCATTGATTTTCCGAAAATTGCATTTATAATGAGTTCGAAAAGAGCCTCCTCGAATTTATTCTTTGCAGCTGCACGTAATCGTGTATTTAAATCGATATAAGCTTTCAACCTATTGGATTGGCTAAACTTGAGGATTCTATGTACCTTCTTCAACACCATCCCCAACGCTAAACATTGTTTCAAATCCCTATAATGAATTATATATTCAGATTCATTGTATAACGTCGATAATAATTTTGTTTGTTTCGCATTGGGAGGTGTAGAGTGCACTGGACATAGCGGTAAGTCTTTGTGGGTGTCATGTCATTTCTGAGGGTATTCTAGATCTACTTCTAGAATATATCCAACAGGACATCCGAAATGTCTCTTACATCGATGTTAAGATCATCATACCATACAAAGTTATCATAAGGTAAATATTGCGCCATAGCCCACCCATATAAATTACAAACATCAAAATACATGAGATGGCTACTTTCCTCTTGTGAATTATAATCATTCATATACTTATTATTAGCAGCCGCGAATCCATTGCTACCTTGACTAACACCTCCTCGTATCCCCCTTTCTATAAACATAATCATATCTATATCTTTTAGAAACTGAAGAGAAATATTTGTGTATTCCAACATACAATCCCATGAGAAGCCAGGTAAAGTGAAATTATACGTAAGATCAAGTTTACATATCTCTAAACATTTGGCTCTGAAATTTTCAAAAACATCTGCCAACAGCAAAACATCTTTTTTCAAGTATAAATCGGAATACTCACCTAAATTACTATGATCAAATTTTTGCCAAACGTTTTGAGAATGTTCATAGTCTCCTTCACTTATTGATTCATCTTTCAATTTATCATAAAAAGTCACGATTGGTGGTAAATTTGGTTCGCTCAATTTATTCCAACTATCTAAATATTCATATGGAAAAACCCCCTTACTGGTTGATAATTTGAACTGATCGTTTGTCAAATGGTTATATTCACGCTTCAAAATTTTCAATTGATCAACATTAAAAAAGACACCAACTCATCTAGAGATGTATTCAAAAATCTACATGAATCGATAAAACGGAATTTAACTGTGGAAAAGAAGGAACTCTAGTATAACTTATATATTTTTCTTTATTGATTGGTAGTACTTGAATGTTCTGTTTATTCGCTTTACCTAAATCTCGTATCAATAGGAACATATCATACCCAGATAGATTATGAGCTAAAACAGGCACTACAAATTCATGTTTATATTGCAAATTACAATGTCGGTGTGCTAAGCCGCGAAAAACCCCAGTGAAATGGCAGTGGTCCCTCACACGTATATACCCATCGATAAAACATTTTTCACAAATATGACATTCAGTTTCCCCCATCATGTATGATAAATCAACCGCACTCAAACTCATAGGTATGTTACACTTCAATTTTTTCTCTATGAATATACTAATTTTGTCCAATTGTTCGGTTAACCATTTGGCTGGTTCTGAACCTCTATAACTATCATATTTCGAAATGGAATCATCGAAATAACATTTCAGATAATAGCCTACACTGTAAGCTTCATGTAATTGTTTCCGGTTGGTGTATGAATCTGAATTTGATGATTAGTTTTGGATTGGTAGCAATAGAGCCTCAAAATCGAAATAAATCACAAATGGCATTGGAATTTTATTTGAATAATTCTTGAAAATTGAATGATCTTTTTCAGGGGATTTTATTTTACATATATTCTTTTCTCCACAATCTTCGATATGAGTCTTGTATTTTATCTCGCTCTTGAAATTATTTAGACAAGGTTCATATAAATAAGTTTTATTCTTAGTAGAAATTTGCGAATTAATAAGTAGAGCTAAATTTTTATTCAAGCAATAATGGTATTCAACTATTGGATTAACAAAATCCGATGTATCTGAGGATTCTACATCGCGATAACATTTATCCTGAATCAACAACAAGTTAAAGAAATTAAAGTGCGTTTCTGTTTTTTTTTATGGATATGCGGGAGAACCTTCAATTTTTCCTCATCAGCAGCACCATCTGTTTTATCACATAATTGTAACACAAAAACGTGTATGCTTATATCATTCAGCTTCTCGAATATATGAATTTGTGAAATAGGCATACTAAAATGAGGATATGAAGTGATTCTATCTGAATGTGTAGTAGCAGGGTGTAATCCGGCTGTTACTGCTCAAGCGAAACAATACTCATCATAGTTTTTAATATTGATAACAGCATGTTTATTCGCAATTTCTTTAGGAAGAAGTATATGTGAAGATCCTGAATTTATTACTTCATGTTCATTAATATTTATTTGCAGACTTACCATATTCCTGAGACTCCAATTTGAATCTTTCTCTTGGAATTCTTCTAATTTTGAAGAAAGTTCCTCAATAATATTATCTTTACACCATTCTAATGAATTCGTTGTATTATCTAGTCCTATTGATCGTGTATGAAAATATTCAAAATCTGTCTGAATAAGTTCATCGTTAACGTTCCCTTTAATGTACTCAACTTCAATAAAATCATATTCATGAAGGATTTTGGAGCTTCTAGTATTGAAAAGATGAAGATCATCATATAAGAAATTAATTGAGTCTAAATGCGAAATATTGATAATCAATCCGGTTCTTATTCTAAAGCAGACTGTTCATCCTCCCATCTGATTCTATCACTGCGATTCTTATTTGATATAGGTGGTTCATTTCTAATTTGTAATAAAATTTTGAAACGCTTCATATGACCGATATTCGTCTGAAGTTGATTCTAATTAGCTGAATTTAAATCATCTTTTATCAAATGTCTCGAGAAAGTACAGATATGTTTCGTACAAAAATCTATCCATTTCGTTGTTCCCTGAGGGGAAAATTTCGACTCATACAAATCTTTTCGAGCCTGATCAATAATTTCAACAATTTCGATGCTAATCTTTGAAATAGAGTCCATGGTAATAATAGAACAAAAATCTTACCTTACACCCACCACTCTTTTTTTTTATGAATATTATAAAGTCTGCGAACGCTCGCTAAATCTCTTGGAACTCAATTTTTGCTGCTGGATTTGATTTCTCAGAATGTTCCTCTCCTCTATGAATCAGTCCTATACATTGTTTTTCATTGATGCGATCCAACAGAGGTTTGAGTAATGGTGTTAGATGTTTTGGGAGGAAAACACCGAAATCATCAATCTCTGCTAGCAGCACAGATTCTCCAAACCGGGTGTTGACAATTAGTAATCTTATAAACTTTACCTTCTTCGAGCTAGTTGAATTTTTTTGTAGATAATCTCTGTGATAGAGAACACGAGTTTAATGCTTCCATGCTCATTATGATATGAATATCTATAACAAGGATAAATATTACTCAAAAAAATTCGGTATATTTCCAAAACATCGAACGAGAAAACAATAGTTAGCAAATGTAATAAACAGTTTGAATCTGAGTGTACAATAGTAAGTAAATGTAATAATCGGTGTGAATTTAAGTGTAGAAGTGAAAAGCTAACTTGTTGACATGAAGTTAATTTGAAATGAATCAATTTGAAATAAAAGTTCCCTAAATTGAGTTTATTATCATACGAATCATATTCATTTGAAGTTAATTTGGAATATATCAACTTGAAATGAGAGTTTTCTCAATCAAATAATAATAATAATATAGACTTACCTAAGATTGCACCACACAAAAAACACGAGTTGCTCGTTAGAGAATCGAATGTGTAATGATCAAATTATGTTTGAAACAATACCATTTCCACCTTCTTATCAACGCTGCGCACGATTCTTACAGTTGCCTACGTGACCCAGTTATCACATTCCAGGGCTGATTTGCTAAGTAGCTATATCAATATCAGCACAGGAAACAGCTTACGTTTTCATTTTGTTGTTGACAGGAAACCTCATTGATAAGATTAATATTTCAAACTAAGCATTTCCAATTACACGTGGATAAAATATCAACCGCATACAATCAGTTGGTTGCAACACAAAGTGTTATCTGTTTCCATTTAAAATTGAATTTAATCGCTCTATTATCTACCACACAATCTACAAGTTACGACTTGTACAAAAATTAATATGTGGGAATCTAAATCACGTATGTAACTATTATATTACTCCACTTTGGTATTGTTTATTTAATTTCGAAAATTTTGAGTAGTCTTATTCTTAAATTCTGATTTCAAGTTATATTTTTTTTTCTTTACTTTTTCCTTGATAATAATAATATTTGATACTATATATGTAAACTGATATGACAGTCCATTAATTCATGGATGGAGTTCAGATATCTAGACATATGTGACATCTGTGTAATAAACGTTCTGACATATGCGATATACGTCATACAGTGAGATCAACACGTGATGGACGCCTTGTTGAGTGACTACGTGACAACCGCCTCGTTGAAGACTCACGTGACAGACGCCATGACATCTCGTTTGAGACCTGCGTGGAATACACCTCGTTGAAGGAACACATGATAGCCACCTTGGCGATGTAACACGTGACAGACGCCATGGCACCTCGTTTAAGACCTGCGTGACAGACACCTCGTTTAAGGAACACATGACAGCCACCTCGTCTATGGAACACGTGACAGACGCCATGACACCTCGTTTAAGACCTGCGTGACAGACATCTTGTTGAAGGAGCATGTGATAGCCACCTCGGTGATGTAACAAGTGACAGATGCCATGACACCTCGATGACCGCCTAGTTCGAGGATCACGTAATAGCTGCCATGACACCTCTTTCAAAACCACGTGTCCAGGACCTCTCTTACAGACAACCTGTATATACAACATAACACACTCTGTGCAAACACCCTGTATACACATTCAAACAACCAAACTCGCAATCACTGATAACGCTATCCACCCGATAACGCTATCTACCCGATAACACTAATAACAAACACCGGATGGGACGTCACACTTCCTGGTAGAAACGTAGTCCACTGTATCTACTGTTTCAGCTTTTCCATTTCTCTAAATTATAATAGCAAATACTCTAACTCTATAGTAGTACTTTTTTTCAATTACTTTGAATCATCTTTCTCGACTTCTCAAGATTACAGCTCAGATGGAGCCGAAGGTTTGAATAACAATCATATTTCAATGAGTAAAATAAATGAATCAGAAATTTACTCTTGCTTGAAGAGATTATCTTCTGAATTCACTTTATTCCAATAAGCTAGTGCTGAATGCAGCAAAATGTAACGAAATGTCCTCTACTTGGAAACTAGATAAAATCATTTACGACTATTCAGCTCATAATAACATCATTTTTCGACCGTCTACCTTTAAGGATTTAGGCATTATTTCCAATCCAAAACAATCATTCATACCACACAATAACACTAGTATATCATCCGCTAGGATTCGAGATGAGAAATAGTCTTTGTGGAGTCTATGCAGATCATCGACCGTCCACTCATGTGATGTTGAATCAAATGCCTTGCGGCAGTCAATCCTGGCCATGGAAAGGTTGCGCTTGTAGAGTATAAGTCCTGAGTGATAGATCTATCTATCACCAGGTTCTCTTGGCAATCCTACATGCCCTTCTTTGCTCCTCGCTGCTCGCTGATGTTATTAATTACCGAACCGATCGATCTCAACAACCTAGCATACAAGATACATGTAAATAAAATGTAGCATGTGTTGAGACAAGTGATCGGCCGGCAGTTCTGGGGATCAGATAAGTCTACATTCCTTGGAAGTATCACAGTGTACCCCTCGACAGCTCAGCTTGAAATTCATTCACAAATCAAACAAACATCTATGGCTTATGACATTGTAAGAATGTTGGAACGTATCTTCAGAAGTGAGAATTGATATACTCAATAATAAATTGATGAATGTCATTTGAATTTCGAATTATTTATTTTTTTCGTGTTTAATATCTGCAATAAATACATTTGATCGAATTCCACATTCTTATCTGGTATGTTAATGAGAATTGTGTTATTATCGAAATCCATTAACTCTTCCAGATGATAAGAAAACAATTTCTCCACTGCAGTGAACTTCTGAAACCGGATGCAAATATATCTATTCCAAGACATACGAGGTCCATCATGATCTATGTGAAAAGGGACTATGACGGATTCATAGGGTTCTTCTTATGGTTCATACTCTCTCATTACAGTTGTGAAGCTGATATGCCGTAAGTTTTATCAAAATATTTTAAAATTATATGTAGTTCTGGATATTTTGACCACATTATTTCAAGAATAATCGAGACAATTCTCACAAATATGTTTGATATATATTCGTCACTTCTCAATATCAAAATGATAAGAGATACGGTCAAGAATACGTCAACGTAGTTCTAGAAGAGACACATATTCGAATCGAGAAGATTCATCAACAGTCACAAATGTTGTGCCGAATTTGTCCACTGTTCTCCGAAAATTTTATTAAATATATTCGAACGGTAATATCAGAACTTTATTCCATTGGCTGAGTCAAATAAACATTGTCAGCAGTACATTGACAACATCGACTTCAGCAAGAACTCAGATGTTTCAGTCAAAATAATTATTTTCTGGGATGAATAAAATGCGATTTTCGTTGAGAGTGGATTCTTATACAAATCTATGTCCTTTGTTGGTGACAAAATATTTTAAGAAACCTCATGCTGAATTTCTTAACATGACTTTTGTGCCTGAAAAATTGAAATAAGGGGCTCTAGAATCAACGTACATGAACTAGATGTCCCAATACCTTTCAATCACGTGATATAGGCAAAACAACAGGAATATAATTTTTCGAACTTTTTTTGGAAAGTCTGAAGTGTATGGGAATTGTTATACCGCGGAATATCACATTTCAATGATATATAGCTTCATATTTTTACTTCTTTATCTCCAATAGGTGGGACGCAAATAGCACTATTTGTTTTTCGCATAGGCTGCTGGAGTCTGCTAGGTTCATCCTAGCGACTTCGCAGATCATATTTTGTTATAGAGTATGACGAATTCCTTTCATATCCTTGAGTGCTCCTTATTGGTTGGCAACTTTAAAGACGAATATTTTGGCAGAAAATGGCAGTAATTGGTTCCTATCGGTTTTTTCGATAAACGTATATTAAAATTATTCGAAATATGCCTTCAAATAGGAATTCATAGGTTCTCATTTTTCGAATAATTTACCTAAAATCTAGTTTTGACCAGATATCCTTTCATAATTCACAACATTTTGCTATTTCGAAATATTCGGAGAGATAAAAATAGTTAGAATATGTTTTTGTCATTTCAATCAATCTCCCAAATAATGATAAGTCCGTGATACATATTGGTTTTATGCAAATCATACTGATCCTAATTGTATACTAAAACATATTCTAGATATCTCTAGGCATTTTTCGGAATAGGCAAACAAAATGTTGCATATTATAACGCGATTGATAAGTTCAGTTTTCTCGATTTTCGGTAAAACTATTTGGAAAATGGGCATCTTAAATATTAATTCTTATTTGAAAATATATTCTGAACACTTTTTATCTACAAGCTTTTCAAAAAAGGCAAAGGAAAATCAACTACTTAAGATTTTCCGCGATAGCATGCATGTTGGCATTTAAATTTCAAGCGCATTATATTGTGAATCGTGAAAACATTCAATGCACGTGGGAAGACGACTCTTTGAAGTTGAGCTCTAATAAGCTTCTACTCTCATTTAGAGGTAATTTTAGCCAACAGAAATTGAGTGATTTCTTTTTGGGCTTTTCTAAGCAAAAATATCAATATATCCAGTTTCACTTTGAAACGTTAACGCTAAGCGTTGTATTTTTAATGGCCCGACTAGCTCAAATTAAAGTAATTAGTCTCAGGACTCGTAATGAAACGTGCCTCGTGATTCTAGACTGGTGAATTGCCTGAGTGCCAACTGCTTAATGAATAACCAAAAATGAATGAATTCACAGTCTAGAATACAGGCATTTCGAGATGGATGATAGTTGATGAATATTCAGAAAAATAAGATAAGTCCAACTTAACAATTCGATTGATTCCTAACGGAATTGAATAATAATTTAAAAGAAGTACAATTTGTATTGAACAGTGTTCGTTATAATATTTGAACAATAATTCAAGAGAAGTACAATTTATGTTGAACAGTGTTCGTTATAATATAAAATAAACTTAAATTTTGAACAGAAGAATTAAATGAAATATAAATTTAGTTAAGTCCTTTGAATCTAATATATTATTTAAATAGGTTATCTAATATAAAACTTAAAAGTGAACCTTTGAAATGGGTTACTATAAAAAATTAGTGCAACACAAATTCAGTTGGATAACAAAATCAATGAAATAAAAACATGGTCATTCCAACTAAAAATGTTACCCTCCTTGGAACTTGATGGAACTGGAAATCGGTCCGGCCAGGAAATTCAATATACCGTCTCGGAAAAAAGAAGAGAGGCACCTCAGTTGTTCTTACCCTGTAATTTCAAAAAACGAACAGAACCTGACCTAAGTTCAAAGGGACGAGCAACATAATCAATCGGAATAACCATGCAATTCCACAACTGATTATGTTATCTCTCCAAATTAAAAAAAACACTGTTACAATATCGAAATCTTGAAGAGATATCAAGTTGAACAATAATCTAAATTAATCTGAAAGAATCAAGTTACTACAATTGATACTTGAACTAGCAAGAATTGAGGAGTGTCTATAAGAATAATAATTAAAATGTGACTGTAAGAAAGATAATTAAATGTTGGAATTTGTCAGTTAGCATAAATCTGAATTACTTGAATTGAATTGCATATAAGAAGTGATGTTGTAATTTATACTACAGCCCACAAGAGCGTAGCAGACCTGTTTATTATGTACTAAATAAGCAGTAATTCAATACCTACTTTATGATAATCCTCAACAACTTTTACTTCACGTTTATGTCAAAAGACAACTCTGTATACTATATGATGTGTACCTTGCGACTTTTCGGTAAAGTGTTTATTTCAAATCCTCGGGCGCCAGATTTTTCTGAAGGTTACTCCTTTTGAGGACTTCTGCAAGGGTCCTGTTTACAAGGCTTGTCACTCTGCTATCTATAGATAGTCTTGTCCATAGGGTAGCTACAGTGAAGTTTAACCAGAGTCCAATGGGCAGGAAAGAGTATCAAAATTGTAGGCTTTAGTTACAATTGATACCTGGTTAAAACTTAGCTCGTTTGAAGATGGTGCAGAAATAATTTAATAAAACAGGGAATCCCAAATATTAAAATAAATAATGATTATTATAAGTACACTTTCGGAATAATCAATATAAACGCAATTGAACGGTATTATTTCACAAAATTACACCCAGGCGGAAAATGTAATGAAGCTCAAACGGTATATGAAAATTCTTTCAACATATCTACTTCACGATGTGTTCTGTATTTAAATTCAATTCAGCGATACGGAATCGGTTGATAAATGATTCAGAATTATCAATTTGCGGAAAATACAAATCAAGCAGTTCCTAGCGTAAAGAGCGGTTTCGGTAAATTTTAGATAGCAACAGTAATAAATGAAATGTTCAAATCACACTACGATATATTAAACGGTTTTAAATTCGGTCGGTTCGGAGAGTATTGTCTTGCACTAGTTTTCCGATTGTACGATATCAGATTTTACCATATTTTCGGTTAATTACTCTGATTGAGTTTATTCTATCATAACACCTACCCTGGTATTAACTATCAACGGCGTTCCCGGTAATTGTATGACAGTGTTAGATTTCATATACTTTACAGATTCAGAATCTAAACAATTAGGGCTTATACTTCCGGTACATCACAGTGTAGACAAACCCTAACTATCGTATCTGCAATAACCCCCTCATCCACGGCCGAGGACTTCTCATACGAATAAGGGGATTATTACGATTCTCAATCACACAACCACCTAAGCTTATACTTCCGGTACTTCACAGTGTGCACAAGCCGTTGGTGGTTTGGTCGTCTATGATATACTTATACTTCCGGTACGTCACAGCGTGCACAAATATACCAAAGACGCCCCTGTCGTTCAAACATACACACTCTGTACATACCATACAATTACTTGAATATTTCACTTCACGTGCGAATTCAAATCGTGCGCGGTCCGACCTATGACGGGATAAACTTAAATATAACAATTTAAATTTACTGAATGCTACGGAACTCAAATATTGTATAAACGTTTACCAATAACAAAATTACGGAAATCAATTTATCGTAATGCCGAAAAATATAAACTATTTGCTATTATTTACCTTATGAAACAAGTCACTTAAACGGAACACTGTTGTTACTTCACAGTTTAAATCTGACTCAAACTCTGATTATTAATTCACTTCGATTCTTATCTTAATCTCACTTCAACGGTACTATTGGAAAATCAAAATCACCAAAGAGCAACTGCACTGATTGAAAATTGTTAGCCTTTTTTTATACATAAGGTTGCACACAAAGTTTGATGCATTAACTGACCAGACCCCTGTTTTTGCAACATATTTTATCGGAATGAATGCAATTTTCAAACGGGCATGATTTCGATTCATCGATTTGAATAATTACATTTATTCGAAATTACGGAGATTCAGAAAAGTGACAAACACGGAATACACATTCGGAATTCATGCATATCTATTGAAATAATGAACTGTTTAAACTGAGTTTACATGTAATATCCGTAATCGTTGCCTGATCTGAATTGAATGATATTTCAAAATTTAAGCTTAGTTACTTCTCCCCCCCCCCTAAGTTCGGTTAAAAATGAAAGAATATGATTCTTCCATTTTTCAATCCTCATCTGCGAGTTCATACGAAAAAAAATCTAATACAAAGGTAAGATACCCTAACCTGACGTTAAAACTTAAATTCCCTTCATCGGGAACTTCGCGAAATAGCAATATCTCATTTGGAACATAAGATGAAAATTCTTCTGCGGAATGGAGAACTGAACTTCTTCTACGGAATGAGAAAACTCAAAACATCTTCTTCGGAACGGAAACACAAAAACTTCTTCAGAACGAAAAAAAAACTTGACTCCTTCCGCGGATCGGGAAACTGACAACTTCTTTTTCGGAACGGAAAATTTAAAACTTCTGCTTCGTCAGAACGGAAAACTTAAAACTGTTTCGGACTGAAGAGCTTGACCTCTTCTTCGGGACGGACAAACTCAAAACTTCTTTGGTACTGAAAACAACTGAACGACTTCTTCGGAACGGAAAACTTAAGACTTCAACTTCTTAAGAACGGAAAACTTGACATCTTCTTCAGAATGGGAACTTGAAGATTTCTTTGGAACGGACAAACTTGATACTTCTGCTTCGGAAAACAAAACTTCTTCTTTAAAACGGAAAAACTTGAAACTTCTTCCTCTTCGGAATGGAACTTCTGCTTCATCAGAACGGAAAACGTAAAAATGCTTCGGACTGGAAAACTTAACTGGGCAACGTAAAACAAAACTTCTTCTTTCAAACGGAAAACTTGACTGCTTCTTCGGGACGGAACACTTGACCTCTTCATCGGATCGAAAAACGGACAACTTCTTCTTCTTACCATTGATTTATCTGACATGGGCACGTTCGGCAGCGTACGCACCGTGATTTCGGTGGTACTACAATGGCTGGTTAATAGCCGGATATGCATTTTCCTGTTGACACATAGGAGGGAGCCGGTAAATGCTGTCCATGCCTCTTCTGGTCTTCGTTTCGGATCTTCTTCGAGGATGGAGTGTTCGGACAACCACCCTGTTTTGACATAACGCCTACCTTCCCGCAACGTGAGCAAAATAGACGCGCTGTCCGGCTGCATCTTTCTCTCCGGTGTCCTGGATATCCACAGGGCCAACATAATTCCCACAACTGGACGGGCAGGTAGATCGGTTCCAGGTGCGTCGGGGTCGTCGGAGTAGCTGGGGTTTCCATAGCTTAGACTGGCTCGGACTGTACCTCTTCCGGTTTCGGCGGAGATGATGAGGTCTCCAACATGGTTGTTTTCGGTGATGTATCCAGCTGTTCCGATGTGGTCGGTGAGGATTGGATTTCCAAAGGATCGGGACTTGGTGCGTATTCTATGGAAAGGACTGACATACGCCGGATACACTCAAATGATGGATCCACCACATTTTGCAGTGATTCGTCTAGCACTATCTCAATAAAATCAGACGGTTCATACGACATATTATTACCCTGTGAACATTGGATCATATAAGTAATTAAACTACAACTGATACTTTGTCCATTGATATCTATATTTTTCGGTACCTCGATTCATTTCAAGTTTCCGGAATGCCAGGAACATTATATGGCTTCAGATCATTGATATGGACTCGTTTCACTTGCTTGCCATCTCCGCCTTTCAGGTCGTAAATGACCTGAGAAATTACTTTGATAATGGTAAACGGACCGGTATATTTCGGAGCCAATTTGGCGGCAAAATGTCGGACACTAGAAGATAGATGATGCTCTACCTCCATAACTTTATCACCCACGTGACAACGCCAATCTTGACGACGGAGATTGTAATAACGGCTTTGATGGGTAGAAGCACGGGATAACTGGATACAAACCAGTTGGAAAGTTTCGCGTAATTTCTCTAATCTAGTTCGGTGTTCTGAAATCTGTTCACGATACGGGCCGGTCGGAATATTTTCCTCGATCTCCATCGGAGCGGTGAAGGAACGGACTATCGAATTTGGTACTTCCAGTTCTCGGCCAAAAATTGAAAAGGCAGGTGAAAATCCGGTGGATTCATGTGGGCGGAATTTAGGGCAAATAGGAAATCAAGTAGATATTTATCCCATTTACGGTGGTCTCCATTGCAAAATTGTGCAATCATGGTTTTTGAAGTCTGGTTTGTTCTCTTCACGGGATTGCATTGTGGAGTATATGTAGGAGTGAGGCGGTGCTCAATTCCAAACTCCTTCAGGAGTGTCTTGAAAACTTTACTTTCGTACTGTGTCCCATTGTCGCTGTTAACGGTTTCCGGACAAGCAAAACGAGTTATGATTTCTTCGTAGAAGGCTTGAGTCACAGCCTGCGCGATAGCTTTCCTCAACGGCTTACACTGTACCCACTTCGTGAAACAGTCCTGCATGACAAGAATAAAATTGTTTCCCTTGGCGGATCTTGGTAACGGTCCTACCAAATCGGTGCTCACACATTTCCAAGAAAACTGATTTACGGTCGGCTGCATAAATCAAGGCTTCTGCTGTTGAGACACTTTGAAAGTTTGGCACTGCGTACATCCACGCACGTACTTCGCTTTATCGCGGAACATCCTCAGCCATTAATACTTGTGGGATATTCGCGCAATCGTCTTGACAATACCTAAATGTCCTACTTCCACGGATCTCTCATTTCTGGTTCGGACAAGTCATTAGAGTCCCAGAAGTGGCGGTACAACCGATTATCTTTAACACAATAATCCGGATACGCTTCTGGACTCTTTTCAACTTCGGCTTTCTTCGAATTGTACCAGTTACAATTCACGGAGTTTTTCAGTACAAATAACTCTTGATTGTCATTTGTTTCTTCCCTGTTCTGTAACGGATGCGTGACAGGGCATCCTCCACACGATTCAACACTCCGTTACGATATTTCATCTCAAAATCGTACTGCTGTAGGAAAATGCTCCATCGAGCCAATCTCTCAATGACTGGTGGTCGCTCAATACGGTTAATCTGTATCCCTCTAAGCATGCTCTCATTTTATCAATGCCCCACACAATATCCAAACATTCCTTCTCGGTAACAGAGTAATTCTTCTCGGCGGCTGTTAATGTTCGGCTAGCGTAGGCAATGATTCGGTCGGCTCCCTCTATATTCTGTGTTAATGCCGCAGCAATTCCCATATCCGAAGCATCGGTTTGTAGAATAAATGTTCGGTTGAAGCCTCTGAAACGTTGCCGGTGCGGAATGTGAACTAAAGGCCATTACCTCAAACTGGAATAAGCCACGGCACGGTACAATAAATGCTGTGATGGGTTTACTTTCCGGTGTCAGCGGTATTTGACAATACCCTTGCTTCAGGTCAATGCTAGTAATATATCTAGCTCGCCGGAGTTTGTCCAAGATGGCACTTATGTAAGGCAGTGGATATGCATCTTTCACGGAGACTTTGTTTATCATCCGGAAATCAATGCAAAATCTCGATTTTCCATCTTTCTTCTCCACCACCATAACGGGTGAACCCCACGGACTACTCGACGGCTCGATGACTTCCTCTGCCAGCATTCGATCAACTTCCTCGTTGATAATTGCTTGCATCCTCGGATTCTGCGGTCGGTAACGCTGCTCTATCGGATCGGTGTTTGTTAATTTAATTTCGTGTTGAACCAGCGGCGTGGTTCCTTGATTTCCATCGAAATATCTCATTTTTGTTTCCAGAAATCGGTTCAGTCTATCCTGTTCAGTTTCCGACAATGTTGCTAGGTGTGTCTCCGCTTCATCACAGAAGCGCACACGTTTGACTGCCTCCGGTTCGGAATGAGCTTCATTGTAAACTTTTTCACAATTTGCCATAATCAACTTGTCCTTATAACACACCACATTGGATGGAAGATGTATTTTAAACAAACCGGAGCTCAAAATCTCCATTCCTATTATCATTCCCGATAATAATGACGGTATATGTACGAACTCACCACATCCAAAATGCAATGAGATTCGGTACCCGGTAGTACTAGCAACCAAACTACTATCGGCCATCCTAGTGCCTACGGCCTTAAGGGGTACTGGTATTAATCCGGAATCCTTACATAACCTAACAACTGCGTCATTGATGGAAGAACGGGTGACTCCGGTGTCCACGAGAGCCGAAAAAATTTTACCTAATACCCGGAATTTTATGAACGGTCGGTTTTCAGCTAAAGCACGGGGCTAGAATACTCTCATTTTCCGATTTACTGTTTCTCGTCTCTATAGCGGTCTCTACTCTAATTTCACTTTCACAGTTATACGGTAATTCCGGTTTATTATCGGTATTATCGGTATTGCAATTAACGGTATTTTCGAAGGCGATGAGTTTACATTTTGTATTATTTCCATCGGACTCCTTATTTGCGGTGTGGTTCACAACAGTGGTGCAATGAGCGGTTTCCACTTCCTTCGTTGAGGTCTGTTCAACCGGGATCTGCTTCGGCCTCGCTACCTCGCAGTCCCGCGGAGGTTTCCCTGTCTCGGACACGGACAATCTCGCGACATTACCTTAGGGCGGTGGCATCTCGAGCAAAATAATTTCGGCGGATTCTGACAATCATTTTTGCCATGCCCAGTTTCCCCACATCTCCAACATGAGATGGGCTGTGTTGCGGTATTTGGCTTCAGCCTGGTGAGGCACTGCGTCCTGAAGTGGCCGCGGAGACCACAATCCTAACAAGTCTGCTCAGGGACCTTCGGTATCCCGGACTTGACTTGCGATGACGGTTCAGGTGCAGGATGCCTACCCTGTGCCGGCGGCTCCATAATCCTTACTGCTGGACTTGGAATTTGTGCCCTCACTGACACTGGGAGTATCCTCTCCTGCATGAGCTTCTGCTCAGTCTGCAGATTCTCATATTCTTTTGCCTGTAGCATTAACGACGGCACGTCGTTGAAAGTTCCTTGCCGGATAAAGTGCCTATACTCCAGCAATAAATTTCGGAGCAACCAAAACATTTCCCGTTCTGCGGTCATTGCATTATGTCTCCCGATCAGTGTCTGCATATTCACAAAATATGCAGCGGCCGTCTCATCCATGCGTTGATGCCTGCGGCTGATCTGTACCTCCAGATCAATGGGGTAGGTGGCATCCATGAAAAATGAGGTGAAGTCTCTTCGGAAATCGGCAAATGTAGCCCAGCGGCTACGATTATTTCGATATCACAATATTGCGGTTCCATCCAAAACATCCGGTAACGATAGCAATAGGAATCTTCCGGTGTATTCAGTTGCATTACTATTTCATCTAGGCATTCCAGGAACGTAGCGGGATCTGACGTTATATTGAAATGAGTTCTGTATTGATTTGAACGCGGAGCACTACCCGGAGCTGAATAACTATATCCAGGCACCTGCTGAATATGACTGAAAGGAATATCGTACCCTCGCAGAATAACAGTAACCGGAACATAGTGGTCGGGTACTTCCGGAACATTCGGTACATGCGGAACCTTAGGGGCTTGCGGAACTGTATTTGAGGAATGATCGGTGCTTGCGGAACGGTCGGTATTTGCGGAATGGTTGGTCCTTGCATCCATGCCGGTGTCACATCTGACAATGTGGTCCTATAACTCGGATAGTTCGTAGGATTCGGCGGGGAACGATTACCACCGTTTTCGTATATGTCACTGTATTTGTAGTGGACGTAGTTGTCCAATACGACGGCTGTATCCTCGGTGTGCTCCTTATTGCTGGTCTTGACTGAACACCAGAAGGACTAAACGTCGATGTTGTGTGTAGTACCACTTCGGTTGTCAATGCCCTGGTTAGTAATGCCCTGGTACGGGCAAACTTTTCCAGCATTCCACGCGGAGGGCGTATCATCCCTTTACAGACACCCTTGACGCACCTACGGTTTAAATCTTCGGCGGATACATTACGGTCAATATCATGCTTGGCCAGCACTTCCTGAAGTTGCACTTCTTTCGATAGATAAATCCAGTTGACTTTCGAATCAACTTCGGTAGTTTCAGTCTGGCTATCCTCGCTATTAGAGCAGAATTGCGCCATTCCGTCAAATTGAGCTACCATTTCTCCCATACTGGTAGGCGTAGGCTGCGGCGCCCTAGGAATAGCACCAGTGCACCCAGGGAATTCCATTTTATCCAATCCAATTCAAAATCAAAATTTTCAACCCCAAGAATAAATTATTTTTGCTCAGGGGTAGGTAACGGGAGGGGGTGCGGTTGATGTTTCCGCTGAAACGGGGGGGCGGATCGGAAAACTAATCTCACCCAACTACTTGGGTGAACGCGGGGAACAAGTTTCCGTTGAAACATTTCCAAATTTCCAAAATTCAAAAACAAACTTCTGGGGATGAATCTAAAACGTATCCGAAACTTCGGGCTCTCGAAGCTTGTGTTTCTGTCACACTATTTCTGGACTTTCATTCAAAACGGACTACCGGTTCAATTGCAATAAATTATTCAACATTTCACTTTTCGGAATCAAAAAAAAATCAATTCCCCCTCGGTCTATTTTCAAAAAACCCTACTCGTAGGCGTCATTTCATGACGTGTACCTTGCGACTTTTCGGTAGTGCTTATTTCGAATCCTCAGGCGTCAGATTTTTCTAAAGGTTTACTCCTTTTGAGGACTTCTGCTAGGGTGCCCTCCACCAGGCTTGTCACTCTGCTATCTATAGATAGCCTTGTCTCTAGGGTAGCTACAGTGAAGTATAACCAGAGTCCAATGGGCAGAAAACAGTATCAAAATTGTAGGCTTAAGTTACAATTGATACCTGGTTAAAACTTAGCTCGTTTGATGATGGAGCAGAAATAATTTAATAAAAAGGGAATTCCAAATATTAAAATATATAATGATTATTATAAGTACACTTTCGGAATAATCAATATAAATGCAATTGAACGGTATTATTTCACAAAATTACACCCAGGCGGAAAGAGTAATGAAGCTCAAACGGTATATGAAAACTCTTTCAATATATCTACTTTACGATGTGTTCGGTATTTGAATTCAATTCAGCGGTACGGAATCGGTTGATAAATGATTCAGAATTATCAATTTGCGGAAAATACAAATCAAACAGTTCCTAGCGTAAAGAGCGGTATTTGGTAAATTTTAGATAGCAACAGTAATGAATGAAATGTTCAAATCACACTACGATATATTAAACAGTTTCAAATTCGGTCGGTTTGGAAAGTATTGTCTTGCACTAGTTTTCCGATTAAACGATATCAAATTTTACGACATTTTCGGTTAATTACTCTGATTGAGTTTTTTATATCAAAACACCCACGCTGGTATTAACTATCAACAGCGTTCCCGGTAATTGTTTGACAGTGTTAGATTTCATATACTTCACAGATTCAGAATCTGAACAATTTGGGCTTATACTTCCGGTACATCACAGTGTGCACAAACCCTAACTGTCGTATCTGCAATAACCTCTACATCCACGGCCGAGGACTTCTCATACGAATGAGAGAATTATTACGATTCTCAATCACACAACCACCTTAGCTTAGCGAATTCAAATCGTGCGCGGTCCGACCTATGACGGGATAAACTCAAACATAACAATTTAAATTTACTGGATGCTACGGAACTCAGATATCGTACAAACGTTTACCAATCACAAAATTACGGAAATCAATATACCAAAAATATAAATTATTTGCTATTATTTACCTTATGAAACAATCCACTCAAACGGAACACTATTGTAACTTCACAGTTTCAATCTGACTCAAACTCGGATAATTAATTCAATTCGATTCTTATCTTAATCCCACTTCAACGGTACTATTGGAAAATCAAAATCACCAAAGAGCAACTGCACTGATTGAAAATTGAAATCACGAAAGAGCGCGATCTGTTATCTGTCACGGCTTTTATACGTTTTTCGATGTTCTGGTCGAGTTTGCTCCACCAATTCCTTATTTTGTGCCAAGGGTTTTTTACTTATGTCCCGAACAATGCCGAAAAGTGACGCTACTTTTTAGATCTGAATTTCGCGCTCATGATATCTTGGTAGTTCCTCCCAGCACACTACACAAGTTTTATCAGAGTTTTTTGATTGTTCGCCTTTTTTTATACATAAGGTTGCACAAAGTTTGATGCATTAACTGACCAGACCCTTGTTTTTGCAACATATTTCATCGGAGTGAACGCAATTTTCAAACGGGCATGATTTCGATTCATCTATTTGAATAATTACATTTATTCGAAATTACGGAGATTTAGAAAAGTGACAAACACGGAATACACATTCGGAATTCATGCATACACATTGAAATAATGAACTGTTGAAACTGAGTTTACATGTAATATCCATATTTGCTGCCTGATCTAAATTAAATGATATTTCAAAATTTAAGCTTCGTTACAACTCATGTACCAGATCTACAAAATGGCGATTCAAGAATAAATCACTCGAACTACCATGTGCTATTGTGGAGTTGAACACAAAGGAAACAAAGAAATATTATTACTGTAATCTGCCTACGTCCCGCTAGATTGTCTACGTACAAAAATTACAACAATCAATGCAGTGATGGAAACGATTATCTCTGAATATGCTAAATACAAATTGATTTTGTGGAACCTGCACTAAGTCAAGCAAAACTTCCACTGAAATATAATTCACATTCAGGTACTGAACATCCGGAATTCTAATTACAAAACCAAATCAAATTATATGTTCACTGATGTTAATTAGATTTCAATAGCAGAATTGAGAAAATGAATACAAAACCAAAGAATTATTGAATCTCGACTCACCCAGTGCGAAGTTCTCACCACAATGAATCTTTTCGACTTCCGTTCTCAAATCTATCCCTCCTCGCGATACTCGCGCTATCGAGCATGCGGCAACTAATTTCAGTAATCGATGTTATTGAACATACAGATGTCTCTGAGATCATGTGATAAGTTTCCTCACAGAAAAGAAATCTAATCTGTTCATTACAGTATTCTTCAAAAAACACGGAACGGTGAAACCGTTACAACTTATCAGATCGAGGTCAACTTTAGTTCAAATCAAAGGGTAGAGTGAAATTGAAATGGATTCGCATTCCGATACGAATCTGTGGAGATATATTCTCGTTCAAAGCTCGACTTCGAGGGCTAAGAACCAGTCAAAGGGAGGACATAGAACAAAACCTCCTACACTAATTACGACATGTTTGTTGAACACTCTAGGATGAACCTGACAGACTTTGCAAGTCTGAAAAAAAAACAAAAAGTGCTGTTTTTGCGTCTTCTAATGGAGAAAATGTGGTTATTTTCTACGATCATATTGTAATATTTCACGATACTTTAGGTTTTATTCCCCAATGCATAACTATCCCATAAGATATTTACTCATACTGTGACTGCAAGGTGAGGGGGAATCTAACTGTTTCATATTTCAGTATTACCTTACTCCAGGAATTTCAGATCACTATCTTCAATACCGATGACTTTAGAACCGTTATCTCGATTTTTCCGACACAGTGGCCAGGAAATGTATCCAATGTTTTCACAACGTCGATTTGCATAAAAGTGATATATATTCCAGTAACCGTAGACAAATTTGAGCCAAAGGTGAACGATGGAAGGAAATCGGCATGTGCCATCTTGATATACTATTTTCAATATAGGTAATGATACATTTTACAGACAAATTGAAGGTGTAGCAATGGTAAGCCCCATCTCCAGTACAATAGCACAATTAGTAATGGAAGTATTAGAAGAAACAGTTATTCAAAATTAAGATTTCAACCCCATTTTTTCCAAACATCACGTAGACGTCTGCTCCACAGCAATCCCAGAAAATAAAATAGATTACACTTTAAACCAATCCAACAGTTTTCATCCAACCTCGCAGTTTACCATAGAAAAAGAAATTAACAATAAAATAAATTTCTTAGATTTAACTCGAATCGAAGAAAAAACTAACATTTTCACCCACTTCTTCTGGAAGATATTTAAATTTCAATTCAAATAATTCAACATCACATTAAAAAGGCACATCAATTTCAATCATCGATAGAGCAATAAAACTTACTAGCCCTCACCTCAGGATAGAAAGTCTAAACAATGTGACTAAACTACTCACACAAAAACATAATGGATAAAATTATAAGGAAAAGAACATATGCTTATTACAATAAAGGAAACCAAACAAAAAACCAAACGACACATCTATAAAATACACAAGCATACCATATATTTCAGGTCTATCTGAATAAATTAAAACATACTCAAGCCACATAACATTCAAGTAAGTCATCGCAGCCATAATAACGTAGATAATATTTATACCAAACTTGAATCAACCACCTCAATTCTGGAAAAATCACACTTAGTGTATATATCATGTGAAGATTGCTCCAAAAACCTACATTGGACAAACCACACAATATCTTCAAGAAAGAATCAAGGCACACAAATACACTCAACTAACAAAAACAGCTTTAATCAAACACACACAGACAGAAAAACATAAATTTGACTTTGAAAATGTCCAAATAATAGGTTTTGAAAAAAAAAGAAATCAAGAGAAATTTTAGAAATCTTAGCAAGAACGCAACGGTTGATTTATCATATCATTTCAGACTGAACTATGAAAGTTGACAGTAGTGGTTATCCGATCTCCGTATTATTATGTTAAGTCAATAAGTGTTTGTAAATGTGTTTTATAGGTATGTACAAGTAAGAATATTGCATGTTAGAATAATCATTGCTCATAGTTTATATATGATACAAATGCTTGCAGTTTCACAATTTTAAAGTAATAACCTAAGTTTAAAAACTAGTCATTATTGAACAATACATATTTTTGTAGAGTGAATATCTTCTGATGATGGGATATAAGTCTCGAAACTAGTAAAGATGTGTGTGTAATCTACGTGTTTCAATTAGCCGCTACTTCCAAGAAAAATGAACTGAATAAGTCAATACAACGGCAAAGAGAATATGAATGAAATAAGTATATATATTATATATATGGGTGATTCTTTCTGAAATAGGCCACCCTATCCCGCTCATTTTTTTTCTGCGTTTGAATAAATTAAAATGTACATCCTTGAAGCTTGGACGGTCTACTTTCGGATACTACTTGACCTTTTTGGATACAGTGCGTTCCAGCGATGGGAAGCATGAAACAAAGGATGAACATCCATTAAGAAATTCATAAAGGCTCAATATGAATTGCAGACTAACGTATTGAAATTTTTCGACTCTTCAGATGTATTTTTAAAGAAAATACAACAATTTTCATACGAAATTTTTTTTGATATATTGCTCAATTTTGATGTTATTTTCAATTGAAAAAACACAATTTCTACACTTTCAGATATCGATTCTTAGCTTATACCTTATATTACAAGATTATAAAAAAATAGTAAATAAGTAAAATACAACAAAAGAGTCGAAAAATTTCAATACGTTAGTCTGCAATTTATATTGAGTTCTTTATGAATTTTTTAATGGATCTTCATTCCTTGTTTCATGCCTCTCATCGCTGGAACGCGCTGTATTCAAAAAGCCAAGTAGTATCCGAAAGTAGACCGTTCAAGCTTCACGGATGTATTTATTCAAACGCAGGAAAATGGGCAGGATAGGGTACCCGATTCTCGGGTATTGATTCGCGTTGTGTGGTTTCGGTCCTCAAAAGGACCAATTTCACGACGTTTCGGCAAAGTCGCATTTGCCATCTTCAGGTGATTCGACCGTAGAGTCTGGAAAATCTAGGCGAACTGACGCTTACTTGGAGAGACAGGTATTTATATCCCCCGTTATGCTTGACCTTTGGACTTTCGAACTATTTCACGCTTGGTTGATTTCTACGTGTTTGGCTCCGAGTGACACGTTTGGATGACGTCATTGCGACGCTGGAATCAGCCGGAAAGTTTCCGTGACCTGTTGCACGTGCACTGGATACCACGTTCTCTCTTGTTTTTGGTTGTATCTTCCGACTTTCTGAAGCGGGTTTCCATGTTGCTGGTAATCTTAGTCCGTCATCTCGTTTGTTAAGACTATGTGGACGTTTCTCGATCTCTATTGCCTCCCTGGTTATTCTGGTGTAGAAGTGTTCAATGTTGGCTAGAGTCTTTGTGCCGCTAAAGTTGATCATATGGCCAGTACTTCTTACATGTTCAGCTAGTGAAGACGTGGTTTCGTTTTTCGACACAGCGTTTGCATGTTCAGTCTTTCGCACATCAATGCGTCTGTTAGTCTGTCCGATGTATGTCTTTTCACAATTACCACATGGCACCTCGTACACTCCTTGGCATTCTAGAGGAATTGTGTCTTTTGGATTCCGAAGAACATTGTTGATTTTCCTATCTGTTGTGAAGGTTGTTTTGATATCATGACGGCTCAGTATTTTGCAGATTTTGTCAGTTGTGCCTTTCATGTAAGGTAGAAAAGCGTTTCCCACCGGTTGATCTTCATCGTTGACATCCTTCTCATTTTTGCGTTGAGAGTTATGAATCTGTTTTCTTGAATAGTCATTCATCCTAAGGGCAGCTCGGATGGTTTCCATTTCTCCATCGAAGTTCTCCGCATCAGCGAGACGTTTTGACCTTGTCATGAGGGTATTTACGACTGATTGTAGCTGGGATGGATGGTGATGCGAGTTACTATTCAAATATCGGTTCGTGTGGGTCTTTTTTCTGAATACTGTATGTCCCAAACTGCCGTCAGTTTTCTTTGTTACCAAAACATCTAGAAATGGTAATTTGTTGTTCTCTTCGGCTTCTATTGTGAATTTTATCCGATCATGGATTCCATTCGGGTGATCGAGAAACCCTCTTAGTTGTCCTTCTCCATGTGGCCAAATAACGAAAATATCATCTACATATCTGAGCCAAAGTTTGGGTTTTAGTTGCGCTGTGTTAAGAGCTTTAATTTCAAAATCCTCCACGAAAAGATTTGCGATCACTGGTGAGATTGGTGATCCCATCGGTGCTCCTTCGATTTGCCTATATCGCTGTCCCTCGTACATAAAGTAAGTATTGGCTACACAGTGTTTGGCCAAGTCAATAATGTATCCTTCCGGTTTGTATTTATGTTGGATGATCTCTAGGGCTTCGTTTATGGGTACTTGTGTGAACAAGGATGCTACGTCTAAGCTTTCTAATATGTCGTCAGGTCCTACTATTTGCATATCTAGAAGTTCGATAAAGTGTTCCGCGTTCCTCACATACGATGATGCTGTCTCAACGTGCGGTTGTAACTTCTTGGCTAGGAATCTTGCTAATGCATGTGATGGTGAGCCGATAGAGCTTACTATTGGTCTCAGATGTACTGCTGTCTTTTGTATTTTTGGGAGACCATACAGTTTCGGACATCTGGATGATTTTTCTCTTGGAATGAGATGTAACTGTAACTCAGGGTCTATAGGAGATGCCTTGATTTTCGCTTCCGTTGTTTTCTCTAGATATGTAGTGGGATCAGACCTAATCTTCTTGTAAGTCGGATCGTCCAATAGCGCAGCCATCTTGGTTCTGTAGTCATTTGTGTTCATGACAACGGTTGCATTTCCTTTATCTGCTGGTAGGATGATGATGCTTTCGTTCTCTCGAAGAGCTTTCAGTGCTAATAACTCGTCGTGTGAAATGTTCCTTTTAGGTGGCTTTGAGGTTCGTAGAATACGCGACACATCTTGGCGAATAATCTCTGCTTCACTTTTATCCTGCAGCGAAGTTAAAGCAGATTCCACGTTGCAAATGATGTCTTCCGAAGGAATGCGTGCCGGTGCAATAGCGAAGTTAAAACCTTTAGCAAGGACATCCGTGGAGGCCTTATTCAAAGAATGGTCGGATAAGTTATGGACAACTTTGACAGGATCTATGTTTGTGCTGTCTCCCTCAGTTTTCTGGGTGTCTTTCAGATGATTGAACTTCTTCTTCTGTTTCTCTATAGTTATTTCAGTGTTTTTCTCTGCTCTGAACTCGGCAAGCTGGTCAATTCTTTCCCAAAGTAAAGGATTGATTTCATTGCTGAGATAGAGGTGAACACGTAGTAGCTTGCTGTCAGTATCATCCAGAATTCTTCTTGTTTGGTGAATGGCATCTCGAAGCAGTGCAAAACTCGTTCTTCTCAAGATGTTCTTCGTACTAGTTGTCTTTGTGTGATACGCCTAGATTTTCCAGACTCTACGGTCGAATCACCTGAAAATGGCAAATGCGACTTTGCCGAAACGTCGTGAAATTGGTCCTTTTGAGGACCGAAACCACACAACGCGGATCAATACCCGAGAATCCAGTTCTACATATATATATATATATATATATATATATATATATATATATATATATATATATATATATATATATATATATATATATATATATATATATATATATATATATGTAACTTAAGAGATATAGAATTAAATTTTCTGAATTATGAAGATAACTTAGATAATTTAACATAGGATTATAAAGATGAATAAACGTAAAAGATTGAACCATAGGCGGGATTCGAACCCACATTGTGTTCATCAATGATCTACTATCCTTTCAGAGGTTTATATTTACAAAAATATAAAAATCTAATAGGACCGAAGTGGTGTAATTGGTAAACACCCTGGACTAGAAATCCAGAAATGTGGGTTCGAATCCCGCCTATGGTTCAATCTTTTACGTTTATTCATCTTTATAATCCTATGTTAAATTATCTAAGTTATCTTCATAATTCAGAAAATTTAATTCTATATCTCTTAAGTTATAATATATATATATATATATATATATATATATATATATATATATATATATATATATATATATATATATATATATATATATATATATATATATATATATATATATATATATATATATATATATATATTCTTTTATTGATATTCTTGAACCATTTGTAATATTTGTATGTTTTCTTGGTATATTGGTTCGTATATATACTGAAAATGAAATAAAAATTCTGTTTGACGTTCCGACAATGTTTATTGTCTTTATCAAAATGTGAAAAAGTGTTTCCATGTAATTTAGAAAAGAATAGATGATTTCGATTAATGAAATGCGTCTGCAGCAGACTTGTGTTTTAAGATCCAATTAAAACTGCAGAAAACATTACTCTTTCACACACAACCGATCCAATGTTTTCTGCAGTTTTAATTGGATCTTAAGACACAAGTTGGCTGCAGACGCATTTCATTAATCGAAATCATCTATTCTTTTCTAAATTACATGGAAACACTAATTCACATTTTGATAAAGACAATAAACATTGTCGAAACGTCAAACAGAATTTTTATTTTATTTTCAGTATATATACGAACCAATATACCAAGAAAACATACAAATATATATATATATATATATATATATATATATATATATGTGTGTGTGAAGCGGAAGCGACTTGTGTTTTAAGATCCAATTGAAACTAATTATATTTATAATCTTGAAATGTCTTGTATTCAACTAAATTCAATCCATTTCCAATTGTAATTAGCCATACATTACTTTTTCACACACAACCGATCCAATGTTTTCTGCAGGTTTAATCTTAAAACACAAGTCGGCTGCAGACGCATTTCATTAATCGAAATCATCTATTCTTTTCTAAATTACATCGAAACACTTATTTACAATTTTGATAAAGACAATAAACATTGTCGAAATGTCAAACATAATTTTTATTTCATTTTCGGTTTATGTACGAACCAATATAACAAGAAAGCCTACAGATATTACAAGTGAAGAATAATTTGGCCTGGAGAAATAGTTTTTTTACTCTTCAAGAATACACTAGTCTCAACATCAATATACATACATCATGAGAATCATGGCTTTTTATAAGAAAATTGAAGAAGATTATGGATTCTACACCGTCCATTTATTGGAAACGTTCTCAAAGATGATGAATACCTTCGCCAATCAAAAAAATAGGAAAATATACTTATTACGTCTGAAAAGCTTAAGAATAATACCAAAATTTTTAAAAATCAATGATAATCACATCATTTTTAATAGTGAGTACTTAGATAATACTTATCTTCAATTCAAAGAAACATTTCAATTAAAAGTATTAAACCTCTTAATATCAGACACTTGTAAAAATGTAAAGCAAACTGAAAATAACATAAGCAGAACCAAATCTACAATAAAAAATATCCTACCCACCCAAATCTACAATACGTATTTAGAATTAGAAACTCGTAAATTTGAAAAAAAAAAATACGTGTGGCACTCGGGGACTGCCGCGGTAAAGCTATTGCATAGCATTTTTTATCAACTTATGCAATTATAATTATTTATTTATTTTTTATTTATGCAGTATTTCTTTTTCTTTGATATTAATTCAAGTTACACTTTTTGAGCGTGGTGACCGATAATAAAACACATTTTCTTCTTTTATTGAATCAATGAGAAGTTAATATCGCTTAAAATATTTTTATTATCTTACAATACATGTAGGTTATTCAGGAATTTTTATCATTGAAACTATAGATTTATGGTAATTGAAATAAGAAACATAAGTTTGAGACTTGATATCCTCTAAATATCTGGAAAATACCGCGTCAATTGTGGTCCCATATTTTGTTGTGGATTCTTGTGGATCATTATTCATTTTCAAATTCAATTTCTCCGAAAGAAAAGTTGTCAACCGCTCTGATTTTTTATCAGCGAAGTTGATGTTGAATTCGCCAGCCAAGACAAGTGGAAATTTATTACCATTTGTACCAAGTATTTTCGACCCTTCTTCAGTGTACTCCAGTAAAGTGCGATGAATGAAATGCTCTACCTCGTCCAATTTTGGATTCGAAGAAATGTAAATTGCTACCATGACTGTGTGAAGGCCATTTCTAAGTTTGCATAAGCACGCACAACTATCTCCAACAAATGAGCGCCTAACGTGTGCAATATTCGTTTCAATATTCGGAGTCATAATATTAGTAGCATTATTATTTTTTTGGTAAATAGCTACCTCACCTTTTGGAACAGTATCTACAACAGTATATATACCTACATGTATACTTACGGGGCACACATGCGGTGAGTGTGGCATTATAAAGATATGGTTGATACCTATACACCTATACACTTTCTCACAAACAGCTGCTTACGTATTCGTTCGATTTCGGAGCAGCTCGTCTCGATCCGTGCGAGCTTCGTACAGTCGTACCATATACATACACGTTAAGCGAACGCTCGGCCGAGCTACATGTTAGGTGTTTAGGTCTTAGGTTATTTTTCATTACGGAATTTCTTGATTCGGTCGCCGCGCTCAAGGCCCGCGATAAAAGCTATATGCAATATATGCAACAGCTTAATAGAAACAGGTACTCTCAGGTCTCTGCTACGCGCGTCTAACGTATAAACTCTATCTGACGCGTAGCGAGCTCCTAAAGGCATATGTCAAAATGATTTCGTTCGTAGCTGATTACATAGGTCGTCTGGAGTTCATGCAATTATGTTTTTAGATAATTCGAACCTTCTAATTTCGATAGGCCACGTGAAAATCCCGGAGTCTAAAACGCTAGAGTGTTATAACATTCGTATAAAATATCGAAATTTTTCACTTTTAGAAACTTCAAATTAATTAATTATTTTGACCCATGTTAGGTGTTTAGGTCTTACATTATTTTTCGTTACAGAATTTCTTGATTCGGTCGCCGCGCTCAAAGCCCGCGATAAAAGCTATATGCAATAGCTTAAAACTTTAATAAAATTAAGCAAAGAAATATTGAGAAAATAAATAGATTAAATAACAATAACAAAAGAAATCTCATAGTTGATAATAATTGGCTAATGAATTTATCTCGAACAGAAGTTCCAAAAAATGTAATAGAAACTTTAGCTCACGGTGAGAAATTCAGTAATACTCTATATAACGAAAAACAAATACCTATTAATAACATAATTTCTTCACTTGAAACTGAAATTGCTGAAAAACCTACTCAAATAGCAAATGAAATAAGATCAAAATGTATCAACACAATAACTAATTTCAAACAAACAGTTAAAAATAATAAATTCAATAATAAAAATAACAAACCAATCAAAAATTTCGGAGAAACCAAACAATTCATCAAATCTAACCCACAAATCACTATCTTAAAGCAGATAAAGGTAATAAAACTGTTATCATGGACACAAATGAATATGAGGATAGAATGTCTACAATGTTGAAATATCCTGAAGTATATAAGAAACTAAATAATAATCCGACTAATATTTACCAAACTAAAAATCATAACTTAAAAAAAATGGTTTGAAAAGAAATATATTTCAAAATACATTAATAGAGAATTAACGATACATGATGCTCATCCTCCAAAAATATATGATTTACCCAAAATTCATAAACCTAATATACCAATGCGACCTGTAGTATGCAGTATTCAATCACCTTTCTTATGAAATGGCTAAATATTTATCCAACATACTAAAAAACATAGCTTACAAGAATGAGTTTTACATCAAAGATTCTTGGGTTTTCGAAGAATTCATTAACAAAATTACGATACCAAAAAACTGTATCTTAGTATCACCAGATGTCACATCTTCATACACAAATATCCCTCTAGAATTAGCTAAACAAATAATTCAAGATAAATGGGATAAAATAAAACTATATACAAATTTACCTATGAATGAGTTCTTAACAGCTATAAAATATACATTCACAGCTAACTTTTTACAATATAAAGATGATTGTTATAAACAATTAGACGATGCAATGGGCTCTCTAATATCAAGTATCATAGCCCAAATAATAATGGAATTCCTTGAAGAAAACGTAGTATCTCATAATATGGCCTTCTTCAAAAGATATGGTGATGATTGTATTACTGCAATCCCTGAAAACAAATGTAATGAATTTTTGAGTTCTTTCAATTCCTTCCACCATAAGTTACAATTCACGATCGGAATAGAAAATAATAATAAAATAAATTTCTTAGATTTAACTTTAGTAAGAAAATCAAATGATAACAAAATTCTAACAAAATGGTATACCAAACCTACTTGGTCAGGAAGATATACTAATTTCAATGCTAATATACCTAAAAAATAGAAGAAAAATGTTATTATAAATCTGATAGATAGAGCTATTCGACTAAGTTCTCCTGAACTGAGAACAATGTCTATTACAAAAACAAAAGAAACTTTAATAAAAAATGGTTATCCCATTGATTTAGTCAATTCCATAACTAAAGACTGTAACGAAGTTCTTAAATTCTACATGAATGTTATAGATTGTCGATTGAGGCATGCGCATATTAATTATAATTCAGGGTAATTGAATATTCTAAATCATCATAAATGCGTATATAGCAGTAGAATCCCAAAAGTTCCGAATAGATAAATCGTCATAGAGTAATTGATAAAGGATATTATCCGGTGTAGCCTTTTACATTATAAAAGTCATATTTGTTTTAGTTTGAATCCATGAATCGTGTATAGTGGATTCCATTCAAATAGTAGTAAAACCGTGTCATTATCAAATAACGAAACAAGCGTCATAAGTAAAAAACAGGTTTCCACCAATTCCGCGCCGGCGAGGATACACCGGAGCAGAATGTCCACTAGCTGTGAGCATATAAAAGCCAGTCGGTGGCTGAGGAAAGACAGTCTAGTTTAGACTGTCTTATTAACCAAGAGATAACATCTTGCAAGACAAAACAATTTGAGAAACCGAAACTTAACCGAAAATTTAACAAAACCGAAATATTAATCAGGTAATTATAAGTCCGCTTAAAACAGAGAATCTCACCGTTTCCTCAATTGAGTTTAGGGTATTGAATTTTAGTGAATTAAAGAGAGATAAAACAAGGGTATTGTATCGTGGTGACCGATCGTGTTTCGGTTGAATGAAAAAATTTAAAACTGAAGTTAACACCAGTTCAGGTTTTCGGGAACCAACGCCTAATCGCTGGAGGTGGCTGTATTTCTAGCGCGACTACCCTGGGGTACGGTCATTAAAGGTGAAAGGGCGGGAAGTCCTGACAACTAATTAGGTGTTATTTATAGTGGTGCGAAGATCACTGTCTGACGAAACGGGCGGGCGGACTTTCGGATCTGAAAAGGGCAGAATTTCTAGCGCGACTACCCTGGGGTTCTGTCTGAAGTAAGTGAAGGGTACGTCCCAGCAACGTCAACAGACGGTAGGTTGGTTACACCATTTCCGCGAATTGAGAAACTGCAGTCTGACGACACGGGCGGGCGGACTTTCGGATCTGAAAAGGGCAGAATTTCTAGAGCGACTACCCTGGGGTTCTGTCTGAAGTAAGTGAAGGGTACGTCCCGGCAACGTCGACAGGCTGTCGGGTTTTTCCGCCGGTATAGTATTTAATATTGTCTGAAGTCGAGGATTGCGAGGCAACACTCTTTGTTCTCTCTCTCTCTCTCTGCAGTAGATATTTTAGGACTGGCCTGTAACAAGGCGTATATTAGTTGAGAAAACTGAATGAGATTTATGCATTAGATTTGCTTGTTGCTTTACCGATCTTGCTAGTGTTTTCCCGACCGGAGCTGATTACCCGCCGTAGTTACCCGCTTTGCACACTTTGGTGTCCGTAGCTTCCTTTTAAGACTTAGCTTA
Source organism: Endomychus coccineus (assembly GCA_958510875.1). NCBI lineage: Eukaryota > Metazoa > Arthropoda > Insecta > Coleoptera > Endomychidae > Endomychus > Endomychus coccineus. Next base: position 117,717,602 of record OY294068.1, on the reverse strand, counting down.
ATTCCCCGGCTTAATAGTTAAGGACGCTTCCGTCATTATTCCCCGCTTACGTCCCGTTGGTGTTGGTTATTGATAACTGTAATCCTACCTGAATAAATGTTTGAACAACCTCAATTATATATTAGTGATATATTACATCTCCTCATTACTATCCCAATTGAGAAATAACCCAGAACCCTACGAGTGGTAAGTAAAATCTACAACTCAGTAGCTACTTCGAGCCATCTCGAGAACTTTGACCCCTGGAATTTATTTCTTCACTGAAGTTGCCCTGGCACAGGCTGTATAACGCAGTCAGAAGAGACCGTCACCACAGAGAACTCTTCCGGGGAGTAAACCTCGCAAATAAAATCTGGCGCTCGAGACAAAATACTGAATAGTACGTTACAAAATGGCGCCCGCGAGCAGGGACTTTTGAAAATTTACCGAGAGGGAATTTTTTTTTTTTTTATTCCGAAAAGTGAATTGTTGAATAATTTATTGCAATTGAACCGGTATTCCGTTTTGAATGAAATTTCAGAAATAGTGTGACAGAAAAACAAGCTTCAAGTCCCCGACGTTTCGAATAAGTTTTCGATCCATCCCCAGGAGTTTGTTTTTGAATTTTGGAAATTTGGAAAAGTTTTGACAGAAACTTGTTCCCCGTGCTCACCAAGGTTGTTTGGTGAAATTAGTTTTTCGATCCACCTCCCCGTTTAAGGGGAAACATCAAGTTTTTAACAGAGAATCTGACTGAAAAATCGATTGTTCCGTGAGGTGTAGAATTGTTAACTACACCTCACTGTTTTGCCCAAACTTTGATTTTACACATATTTTGCCCTTTGATTTTCCCAGTCAACCTTAACCCGGATTGGGCAAGTCATAGCTCTTTTCCAAGTAAATCGATACCAAGGAAGCCGTTGGTAACATTTTTGGGTGGATAGGCCCAACCGTTTTGGAGTTACCTCCCCAAATCGAAGTTACGTTGCCCAAATTGGGGCAAGTGATTGCTTCTGCCTTATTGGAACGAAGGTGTGGACTGGTTTTGGTTACCGCACCCTTTTCCGTTACCTACCCCCGAACAAAATAATTTATTTTTGGGGTTGAGAATTCTGATTTCGAATTTGATTGGATAAAATGGAGTTCCCTGGGTATACTGGTGCCATACCTAAGGTGCCGCAGCCCACACCCACCAATATTGAAGAAATGGTAGCTCAATTTGACGAAATGGCCCAATCGTGGTCAACTGGAGAGGACAGTCAATCAGAAGCAACTGGAGTAGACTCAAAAGTCAGCTGGGTCTATTTATTAAAGAAGGAACAGCTTCAGGAAATCCTGGACAATTACAGTATTGATAATACTGGAAACACCGATGATTTACGTAGGAGATGCGTAAGGGGGATCCGCAAAGGTACGATACGCCCTCCCCGTGGGATACTAGACGCTCTAGCTAGTACCATGGCATCTCTTACAGAGGCGATATCTACAGAAGCAGCTTTGAACACAACACCTACATTCAGCCCTGCAGGTGTTGCGTCGAGACCGCCAACGAGGAGTACACCGATCGTTCAGCCCTCCCATTGGACAACTACATTTACCACAAATACGGTGACATTCACCAGCACCATATCAACCACGTCACCACCAATGCAGATTACAAATCATTTTTCTCCGCCGAATGCTATGACTTATTCAAGTTATAGTAGGACCCCGCCGTCGTATGTGATACCGCCGTGGATGCAAGCACCGACCGTTCCGCGAATACCGACAGTTCCGCAAGCCCCTAAGGTTCCGCATGTACCTAATATTCCGCAAGTACCTGCACACAATGTTCCGGTTACTACATAACAAGGGTACAGCATTCCGGTGCCCCCTGTTCAGCAACTACCGGGATATAATTTTCAAGCTCCGAACAATGCTCCAAGACTACATCAGTATCGACTACAGTTCAATGGCACGTCAAACCCGGCTACATTCTTGGAAAGATTAGACGAGATTGCGATGCAGTTAAATACACCGAAAGATGCATTGCTGCTATCATTACCGGAAGTTTTAGAAGGAACCGCACTATTATGGTACCGTAATAACCGTGGACGTTGGGCCACGTTTGCTGAATTCCAGAGGGACTTTACTCTATTTTTTATGGATGCCAACTTTGATTTGGAGGTTCAAATCAGTCGCCGCCATCAAAGAGTAAATGAACCCGCCGCTGCATACGTTGTGGATATGCAGACGTTAATAAGGAGGCATGGTGCCATGACTGCCGAACGTGAATTATTTTGGTTGCTCCGAAATTTATTACCTGATTACAGACAGTTCATCCGGCAAGGAACTTTCAACAACGTGTCGTCGTTGATGCTCCAGGCAAAGGAGTTCGAGAATCTGCAAGCTGAACAGAAACTGACGCAGAAAAGGGCATTTCCTATGCCAGTGAGGGCACAAATGCCAAGTCCGACAGTGAAAATTTTGGAACCACAGGGTAGGCGACCCGTAGCTGAACCAGTCAAGTCTGTGGAACCGAATATCCCTGAGCCGACTTGTTGGGATTGTGGCCTACGTGGCCACTATAAGACGCAGTGTCCTACCAGACCGAAGGAAATCGCCACACAGCCCATGTCCTGTTGGAGGTGTGGACAAACCGGACATAGTCGGAATAATTGTAGGAATCCACCTAATTTATTCTGCTCTAGATGCCGCCGCCCCGGAAATATGTCACGCAACTGCCCTTGCAATAATATGGGAAACGCTCAGGGGACTGTGTAGCAACGAGGGCTATGCAGATTCCCGTTGTGAGAGCCTCGATAAAGGATGAAAAGCAAACTCATCTTGCGACAGTTGGTACCATTGCTATGGATAAGGAATCTGTCACGACAGGAAAACGTGAAAATACCGTCATATGTCCTAAAAGATTAACCGTAAAGTCGTCTGACGGCAATCTTCCGCCCACCGCCGCTGTTAAGAGTTCACTAAATGTTGATACCGCAAATACCGTGAGTAATCTGAACTCACCTAATACCCGTAAAAGTTTAGGTGCAGATCACTCTGATGTTCCGCGATGTGCTCAACCGGTTTTTATGCGAAATAACATAGAAACCCCTAATTCGACAGATTTTCCGAATTTAGAAAAAGAAATTGTTTCAGGCGCATGTGTGAACTCCGATAGAATTATTTTCAAAAATACCGCTGTTATATCTTTTGCCGAAAACCGGCCCTTTATAAAAGTGCGTGTACTAGGGAAAGATTTTTCTGCTTTAATTGACACCGGAGCCACCCGTTCTTTTATGAATGATCGTGTCGCTTGTTTATGCCAGACCTCCAAGGTAAAGCCACTTCTTATCAATACAGTTGGTACTAGAATGGCCAATGGAAATTTGGTGCCTAGCACAACCGCTTACCGAATTTCAGTTAACGTAGGATGTGGTGAAATTGAAGCCGAGTTTGTACATTTACCCACATTATTACCCGATATTGTGATAGGAATGGAAATTCTAAGTTCAGGGTTGTTTTCACTGCATCTACCGTCCGCCAGTGTGTACTTTAATGACAATTTGATACCGAGCAATGTAGATCAGGACACCAATCCGAAGAGTATTTTCCGAGAAACCGATTCGGTTGGTTTACCGAAATCAAAAATAATTAAACACGTGCACTTTTGGGACGAACAGGATGCCAATCTTGCTACTTTGTCCGCAGTGGAACAGGGAGCATTAAACCGATTTTTAGGAACTGAACTTCCGTTATTTGAGAAGATTCAGGGAACCACAACATTGCTAGAACATGAAATCAAGTTGACGAAGAAGGATCCGATCAAATAGCGGTACCGACCGCAAAATCCGAGGATGCAGGCAATCATAAACGAGGAAGTTGACCGAATGCTAGCCGAGAATGTTATCGAACCTTCTAGCAGTCCGTAGAGTTCACCCGTGGTGGTGGTGAAGAAGAAAGATGGCAAACCGAGGTTTTGCATAGATTTCCGGATGATTAATAACGTTTCCGTGAAAGATGCTTACCCTCTTCCTTATATCAGTGTCATATTGGACAAACTTCGTCGGGCCCGTTACATCTCAAGCATAGATTTGAAGCAAGGTTATTGGCAGATACCGCTGTCACCGGAAAGTAAACCCATCACGGCATTCACTGTTCCGGGCCGAGGATTATTACAATTTAAAGTTATGGCGTTCGGATTGCACTCCGCGCCGGCCACTTTCCAACGATTAATGGATGCCATCATCGAACCGGAAATGGATCCTCATGCATTCCCATACCTAGACGATATTATCGTTATGGGAGATTCGTTTGAAGAACACTTGGCCAATTTGAGAGAAGTTTTCCGACGATTACGCCAAGCCAACTTAAAGATCAATCCAGAAAAGTGTCAGTTCTGCCGTACGTCTCTCAAATATTTAGGACACGTCGTTACCGCCGAAGGTATTCATACTGACCCGGATAAAATAGAAGCTATTATGCAAATTCCCAGCCCGTCAACTGTAAGAGGCCTCCGTCGTTTTTTGGGAATCGCTTCTTGGTACCGTCGATTCATACCCTCTTTCTCACAGGTTGTGAGTCCGTTGACCAGCTTATTGAAGAAAAACCGTCGTTGGAACTGGGGTGATGAACAACAAGCAGCATTTGACAAATTGAAGGTCATGTTGACGAGTGCCCCCGTGTTGGCTTGTCCTGATTTCAGCCGACAATTTACCCTACAAACCGACGCCTCGGATATAGGAATTGCGGCGGCGCTGGAGCAAAACATAGAGGGAACGGACCGAATCATTGCCTACGCCAGTCGAACTCTGGCACCACCCGAGAATAACTATTCTGTTACCGAAAAAGAATGTTTGGCAATTGTATGGGGCATTAACAAAATGAGACCATATTTAGAAGGCTACCGATTTATCGTTCTGACTGACCATCAGTCGTTACGATGGTTACATTCTATCAAAAGTCCTAGTGGAAGATTGGCCCGTTGGAGCATTTTCCTGCAACAATATGATTTTGAAATCAAATACCGGAAAGGAGTTCTAAACCGTGTTGCCGACGCCCTCTCTCGAGACCCTTTACCGTGTGAAGTTACGACCAGGGAAAGCCGGGATTTGTGTGTACTGGAGGAACCAGTTTCTTGTAATTGGTATAATTCCAAGAAAAATGAAGTAAAGAAAAATCCCACTGCATTTCCCGACTACTGCATCCGCGATAACCGTTTATACAGACATTTCTGGGATTCAAACGATTTAACTGAACCAGATATGTCTGACCCATGGAAAGTTTGTGTTCCCAAGCCGCAACGTAAGGCTGTATTAGAAGAAAATCATGATGCACCGACCGCTGGACACATGGGGGTTGCGAAAACCATATCCCGTATATCCCATCATTATTATTGGCCAGGTATGTTTCGCGACATAGCTCCATACGTCAGAGGGTGCTTGCATTGTCAGCGATATAAAATTTTGCAACAGCAACGACCAGGACATATGCAACCATCCCTCAACCGCTACCCATGGAATACCGTCAGCATTGACCTGGTAGGACCCTTGCCTAGGTCAAGTAAGGGGAACTCGTATATCCTGGTAATGCAGGACCGGTTCACTAAGTGGGTGCAGTGTAAACCACTCCGCAAAGCTACCGCGAAATCCGTCCGTGAAGCGCTATATACCGAAATCATTACTAGGTTTGGTTGTCCCAAAACTATAATATCAGATAACGGGACACAGTTTGAAAGCCGCATCTTCAAAAATATGCTGAAAGAGTTAGGTATTCAACACCGATTGACACCGCCATATACACCGCAAGCTAATCCGGTAGAAAGGACAAACAAAACCGTAAAGACGATGATATCCCAATTTTGCGAGACCGACCACAGAAAATGGGATCATTACATGTCCGAATTTATGTTTGCCCTTAATACAGCCCGTCATGAAAGTACTGGTTTCACACCAGCCTTTTTAAATTTCGGTCGCGAATTGGTGATACCTCCCGGAGTTAATCACAATCAACCAACCGATCTCAATTTTAATGACGTAAACTTACGGGATGATCCCGAAGAAATTGAAAAACACGTTAATCTTGTAGGAAAGCTAGGTGAAGTGTTTCAATTAGTCCGGATTAACTTAGCTAAAGCTTTTTCGCGGCAGAGTAATTACTATAACCTAGGTCGCCGGGATTGGAGATGTCGGGTAGGGGACCGGGTGATGGAAGTGGAACATCATTTGTCATCCGCTCTTCGTAACTTTGCAGCTAAGTTAGCGCCGCGTTATTCAGGGCCGTATACCGTGACTAGAGTAGTCTCACTCGTCGTGTATGATTTGAAAGATGACACCGGCAAGAGGGTAAAGCATACCCACATAAAAGATCTAAAGCCTTTCCATTCTAGATCTGAACATGAACCGTGTCAACAGAGAAGCCCGAAAGATTACCCCTATAATGGAGCTGCATCCACTGGCCGCTGAAGGTCGAGAGAAGCAGGCAAGGCTGGAAGACCGCCGGCAGAAGGCGAACGATTTGGCCAGGCAAATTAACGATCCCTTCCATCGGCAATTTGAAATTTTAGCAAGCATCGGTGCAGGAGGGTTTGGAATTATATTAAAATGTCGGCATAAGGTGACCGGAGAACTAGTGGCTGCTAAAGAGTATCGGCGGAGAACGGATATTAGAGCGGCCAGACATGAGGCCCAGATCGCCCAGCAATTTTCTCATCCCAATCTTGTAGTTTTCTTGAGATGTGTGGAGAGACCAGAGAGTCTCGTATTGATCATGGAACTATTGGACAGTGATTTGTTCCATTATGTGCTGAAGCGGGGACCACTAAACGAAGAGATGGGAGGCGAGTGTCTAACACATGTACTGAAGGGCTTAAAATATCTCCATGGTCGGAAAGTAATTCACCGGGACATCAAACCCGAAAATGTATTGGTGAGCAGTGGCAAGGGAGAAACCGTTTACAAGATAACGGACTTCGGTCTGTCTCTTCAACTTGCCAGTAATGCTCCGGGTCAGTTCGGGAAATACGGCACACCCCGATATATGGCACCAGAGCTGATTAAGGGAGAGGCCTATAACATGACTGTTGATATATGGGCATGTGGCCTAACAGCATTTTTTACGATAACCGGCCGACACCCCTTCCCGTATGATGAGTCCGAAGACTTGAAGGCGGCTGTGGAGAAGGGCGCAGACCTCTGGCAAATAGCCAACCGGCCGGTGTCTGAAGATCTGAAAGACCTTATCGGACGGATGATAGAAAAAGATCTGGCTCAGCGGATTACCGTGGAAGACGCTTTAGCACATCGAGCACTACGGGAACAAAATCACCAAGCAATAGTAACAGGTGACCTCGCAACCATTGACCTCACCGACTCCCTACCGTCGACCAGGAGGATCCCCCCGAGTATAGCGGACGAATTGTTAAGAGAACCACACCCGTCCAAGTGGTTTTCTAACACCAAACGTCGTATGGCCGTATTTAGGAAAAGTGGTTGCAAAACAAAACGGTTGCGGTTACGGTTCAAATTCCCGGATGGTGTGAACAGGATCATTCGTATTCCATGAATTCAAAACTTATTGGTCATGATGACCCGATGAAATTTATTATCAATAATAAGTATTATTATTCGTTACAGAATGGCGGATTCAATTTTAATGAACGAGCCTCTCGTGTCGGATACCCTTTCATTCGAATGCTTGGATTATTTTAGCGAGGGACAATCCGAAGAAATGGCAAGTACGCCTCCGGAGTACGCTAAGGAGAAAAACGAAATAAGGACGAATTTGAATTATATTACACCCGTTAAAGACGAAGATAATTTAGTGAAACACATAGTACCAACAAAAACTCTAAAACCACACTTCGAAGGTAAGGTACCCATATATTTACCAGTGGAAAAGTTTGTACTATGTTGGAGATGTGGTTATCCAGGGCACACCAGATATGAGTGTCAAAGAGTTCGCCGTCTATTTTGCTCCAGGTGTGGACTGGTGGGAGTGATGTCTCGAGATTGCTCGTGCACACACAAAAATTAGCAGGTTATATCCACAAGTACAACCTCTATCCATCATAAGAAAAGATCCCGTACCGTATCAGTAGAAACGCAAACCTCCGTAAACACCAAGGAGGTGGAAATACAATGTAATTTAATTGATAACCGATGTTGCAACCGAAGATATATGTGTCATAGATGTTACCGTCACTAGACAAATAAAGTCCGCTCTAAACCGCACCATACTGCAACTAATCAGTTTTGGAACACCGTTTTATTTTTCTTGGAAAGAGGATTTTAGTTTGGAAGATCGTTTTTATTTTTTTTGGAAGGAAGGGTTCAGTTTTGGAACACCGTTTTATTTTTCTTGGAAAGAAGATTTTAGTTTGGAAGACCGTTTTTATTTTTTTGGAAAGAAGAGTTCAGTTTTGGAACACCGTTTTATTTTTTTTCTTGGAAAGAAGATTTTAGTTTTGGAAGAACGTTTTTTTTTGGAAAGAAGAGTTTATTTTCCGGAAGAAGTTATTTTTTTATTGGAAGAAATTTTATATTTGATGGAAGAGCATGGAAGTTAATGATTTGTTTTTGTAGAAATGCTTATTTCAATTTATGTAAGCCAACGTTGAACGGAAAAAAAAATATTTTTTTTTCTTTTGGAAGTAAGGGGGGAATGTAACGAAGTTCTTAAATTCTACATGAATGTTATAGATTGTCGATTGAGGCATGCGCATATTAATTATAATTCAGGGTAATTGAATATTCTAAATCATCATAAATGCGTATATAGCAGTAGAATCCCAAAAGTTCCGAATAGATAAATCGTCATAGAGTAATTGATAAAGGATATTATCCGGTGTAGCCTTTTACATTATAAAAGTCATATTTGTTTTAGTTTGAATCCATGAATCGTGTATAGTGGATACCATTCAAATCGTAGTAAAACCGTGTCATTATCGAATAACGAAACAAGCGTCATAAGTAAAAAACAGGTTTCCACCAATTCCGCGCCGGCGAGGATACACCGGAGCAGTATGTCCACTAGCTGGGAGCATATAAAAGCCAGTCGGTGGCTGAGGAAAGACAGTCTAGTTTAGACTGTCTTATTAACCACGAGATAACATCTTGCAAGACAAAACAATTTGAGAAACCGAAACTTAACCGAAAATTTAACAAAGCCGAAATATTAATCAGGCATATATAAGTCCGCTTAAAACAGAGAATCTCACCGTTTCCTCAATTGAGTTTAGGGTATTGAATTTTAGTGAATTAAAGAGAGATGAAACAAGGGTATTGTATCGTGGTGACCGATCGTGTTTCGGTTGAATGAAGAAATTTAAAACTGAAGTTAACACCAGTTCAGGTTTTCGGGAACCAACGCCTAATCGCTGGAGGTGGCTGTATTTCTAGCGCGACTACTCTGGGGTATCGTCATTAAAGGTGAAAGGGCGGGAAGTCCTGACAACTATTTAGGTGTTATTTATAGTGGTGCGAAGATCACTGTCTGACGAAACGGGCGGGCGGACTTTCGGATCTGAAAAGGGCAGAATTTCTAGCGCGACTACCCTGGGGTTCTGTCTGAAGTAAGTGAAGGGTACCTCCCAGCAACGTCAACAGACGGTAGGTTGGTTACACCATTTCCGCGAATTGAGAAACTGCAGTCTGACGACACGGGCGGGCGGACTTTCGGATCTGAAAAGTGCAGAATTTCTAGCGCGACTACCCTGGGGTTCTGTCTGAAGTAAGTGAAGGGTACGTCCCGGCAACGTCGACAGGCTGTCGGGTTTTTCCGCCGGTATAGTATTTAATATTGTCTGAAGTCGAGGATTGCGAGGCAACACTCTTTGTTCTCTCTCTCTCTCTCTCTCTCTCTCTGCAGTAGATATCTTAGGACTGGCCTGTAACAAGGCGTATATTAGTTGAGAAAACTGAATGAGATTTATGCATTAGATTTGCTTGTTGCTTTACCGATCTTGCTAGTGTTTTCCCGACCGGAGCTGATTACCCGCCGTAGTTACCCGCTTTGTACGCTTTGGTGTCCGTAGCTTCCTTTTAAGACTTAGCTTAATTCCACGGCTTAATAGTTAAGGACGCCTCCGTCATTATTCCCCGCTTACGTCCCGTTGGTGTTGGTTATTGATAACTGTAATCCTACCTGAATAAATGTTTGAACAACCTTAATTATATATTAGTGATATATTACATCTTCTCTGTACTATCCCAATTGAGAAATAACCCAGAACTCTACGAGTGGTAAGTAAAATCTACAACTCAGTAGCTACTTCGAGCCATCTCGAGAACTTTGACCCCTGGAATTTATTTCTTCACTGAAAGTGCCCTGGCACAGGCTGTATAACGCAGTCAGAAGAGACCGTCACCACAGAGAACTCTTCCGGGGAGTAAACCTCGCAAATAAAATCTGGCGCTCGAGACAAAATACCGAATAGTACGTTACAAGACAAAATTCATAAATTTTGTAACTCATCTGGTGAAATCAATACCAATAATGAGAAATCAAATGATAAGCATTACATATCAACACCATATACTGATGGTCTTTCAGAAAAAATTTGTAATATAGTGAAACCTTATGACCTACATATGTGTCATAAGAGTTATTTAAATCAAAAAAGTCTCTTTACGAAACTAAAAAGCAGCGTACCTTTCGAAAAGATAACCCATACTGTTTATTCCATCCCTTGCAAAGATTGCGAGAAGGTATACATTGGCCAATCTTCACAATACTTCGGCAAAAGATTGAATCGACACAAATATACAAAAAATTCATCAACTGCGCTCAATAAACATGTGAAAGACACTAATCATACATTCGACTACAACAATACAGAAATTTTAAATATTGAAAAGAAAGACAACAAACGTTTGATATTAGAATGTATTCAAATTAAAAAGAACAATTGTGTAAATGACAAAATAGATTCAAATCTTTCGAAACTTTACAATAATCTAATTCAAACTTAATAAAATTCTATCAATTTGAAGTACCACTTTCCAGTTGTCTATTTAAAATTCAACCTAAAAAAACAGATAACGTATTCTTTAACTATGACAATTTAAGTAACAATTTTGAGGTTAAATTCCATAGAATTATCTTAAACTTGATTAGTTGTTTTTGATGTGGAATGGTTATCATAGAATAACTAATTCATTCAATAATCATAGATATTTAGAATTGTATAATCTTAAAATGTCTTATATTTAACTGAATTCAATCCATTTCCAATTGTAATTAGCCATGCATGACTCTTTCACACACAACCGATCCAATGTTTTCTGCAGTTTTAGTTTTTTTTTTTTTTTACATTCAAACCTGGTCGGGGCTGCTGCGAGCTCCGACGACATCGCAGCAGTCGCGCCAGAAGAAACCTAAAAGGCGGTTAACCGAAGCTACTCCTCCCCTCCGGTCGGTAAGTAGCTTCAGGTTCCCAAATCGTGTGCCCTAAGTATTCTAATTGAACCCAGAATGACTGCCTTTTGCATCCGGTCTATCAAGATCTGCGCGGAGTTCCTACAGGCTGGAATGATCTTCAAGTTTGAAAGCAGCGAAGACCGAATTCCGCCCAAAACACCGATGATCAGAACCACTAATACGACCTTGTGGCCTGGGTATAGCGTGCGGAGCTCGAACAGGAGATCTTGATATTTTGTCCATTTTTCCTCCTCTTTCAAGACTATGTTCTTCTCTGCCGAAGCGGAGAATTCGATGACATACATAGTCTTGATTAGTTTATCGAGGAGGACAACGTCAGGCCTATTTGCTTGTATGGACCTGACGGCCGGAAACGGATAATTACAGAAGATCTGGCATTTTTCGTTTCCGACAACGGACTCAATATCTCCTGGCATGTAAGGCAGCATCGGCTCTTGGTCTATTCCGTACGAGTGCCTTAGATGGTAATACAGCACCCGTAGGGCCGCATTATGGCGATGGGTGTACGCCGAGGCCGCTTTTGCCGGACATGCCGACAGAAGGTGGAAAGGCGTCTCAGGCGCCTTTCGGCAGGCCCTGCAGCTGACATGAGGGACCTGCACACCCATCACATTGCGGCAATAGACCAAGGTGTTAATTACGCCATCTTGGCAAGCTGCGGTAAATCCCTCAGTCTCGGATGTAAGCCCGGCTGACCTTAGGTAGCCGAAGGTCAGCCTAGTTGACAAGCCGAGCGTTTCGATGTTTCGATAGAAAACACCGTGTATCGGCTCGTCAACATGCCGCCTGAGCGTAAGATCTTGCTCCGCGGCATTTATCTGGGCTTTCAGGCGAGAAGGTAGGAGCTCGAGGTTGCCCTCTAGTCGACCTCCTCGACTGATCTGAAATTCGAGAACAAGTTCTTCCGCAGCTTTCTGTGCTGCCTCAACGATAAATGCCCCCACTCCGGCCAATTCGTGACTTTTAACAAGGCACAGGAGGGGGTCCGAGCTCCTAAGAACTTTACAAGCTATACTCAGAACCACACTTCGATGCAGACCCTCCAGACTGAGGAGTCCCCTACCTCCCCGATGACGTGGGAGATAAATGCGGGAAACGGACGATCTAGGATGCAAACTGTGATGGATATGCATCATTTTCCGGGTGTCTTTATCGAGTCTATGCAGCTCATCGACCGTCCATTTCACCACTCCAAAAGAGTGGAGCAGTACTGGAACGGCAAGCATATTTGTTGCAGACACCTTGTTCCCACTCGAAAGTTCGGAAGACCAAATCTTTCGAACAAGGTTTCTGTATTTGCCGCGGAGAGCCACCTTTACCTGGGAAGCGTCATAATTAGGACGCTGTTCAATTCCCAGGTATCGATAGGTCTCTCCAGCATCGAGGTGTTTAAAGATACTTCCGTCGGCAAGCTGCATATTCTCGTACACTTCCGGAGATCGTCCTCTCCTCAAATGAAACACTGCGCATTTGTCCGATCCCAACTCCATGCCTACGGCTCGTGTATATTCCTGAACCACATTGAGAGATTGATGGAGGTTCTTCTCCCCAGAGGCATACAGTTTCAAATCATCCACGTAAAATAAATGGGTGATCTGATGCCTCCTTTTTTTTTGTATGTTTTCTTGGTATATTGGTTCGTATATATACTGAAAATAAAATATATGTACGAACCATCGACATATACATATGGACTGCGCGTGGCAATGATAAGCGCGGGTAGTGCCGGCGTGAGAGAGGGGAAAACGAAGAGGACTAATACTGTCTTTATCTATCAGCTCGGGACGTAAACATACTAGCTACAGTCATGTTGCATTTTCATGGCAACGCAGCGGTCAATAGTAACGCGATAGATAAAGTAGATAAAGACAGTATTAGTCCTCTTCGTCTTCCCCTCTCTCACACCGGCACTACCCGCGCTTATCATTGCCACGCGCAGTCCATATGTATATGTCGATGGTACGAACCAATATATCAAGAAAACATACAAATATATATATACAGGTTCGGAAATTATTTATCTTGGGTATAGTGGCTTCATGAGAGCGTAAAGAATAGCTTGCTATATGATAGAGAGAGCATTATAATTTCAGGCCGGTCAGCTCAGAACGTAGGACGTTAGTATCATACCAGCACCAGTCGGGCGAATGTGCGAGTAGCAGTTAACGCCTCGGGTGGGGTAAGGGGAGGGGCGCATAGCAGTGCGTCTCTCTTGTTTATGTGGTATTATCATATCATTGCGTTCCTTGTTGCATGTGTAGATTTATGTCTATACCCCAGAAGAATTATTTCCGATACTGTATATAAAAATGGCACATGTATCAGGAGTAGACATAAGAAAATTTACGAATGTCCCAAAAAACTTCGCAAATAAGATGAGTAATGATTTTAACCTCATCACTTAAGAGTTTTTGACTTACTGATTACGAATTTGTTGTCAAAATTTCAGAATTTCAAAATGGCAGTTACAAAATGGCGACTACAAATATAAAAAATCTTGAAAACTACAGAATTTATCTAAACTCAGGGGTTTTTTGGAGTCGCTGATTATGAATTCATTATCAGAATGGACCAAAATTAAGTGAGGGTATGTTGAGGAGAGGAGGGGGCACCCTTTTGAGGGGTAAGAGGGGATAACAAAATTTTTCTGAGTGAATAGACAATCACATTTTAAAATAAAATGGTGATAATCGAAATTTTAAAATATTTCATCTCTTTCGAGTTATTAAGCTTGAAAAATTCAATTATTGACATCAAAATTACGTGTTTACAATCATTTTTGTCAAATAAGTCAAAAAATATTGCATGTAAATACACAAATCATGTGTAACAGAAACGATGTGGTTTTAAGATAAATAACAGAAATTACTCAATCTGCACCATGAGGAGTTTGAGCAATCGGACTTACACATCATTTTGCCTTTAGAAAGGCAGTTTTTTCTCTACAGTTTCGAAAGCGAGTAAGTTTGCTACGACATACTGTAATTAATTGTGTAAGTTTGATTGGAAATCCAAACCATTCCATTAGGATCATTAGAATACCTTTTGATAAACAGTTTACCGCTAGTTTCAACAATAATCGCATGATTTTCAGTATTTGGGGTATAGGTCGAGCGTTTTCAAATCTTTTGTTCAGCTTTCTTCTCATCTTCTCATGGTACACTTCATTAAAGTTCCAAATCTTCATATTTTTAAAATGTTTTTCTGCCCACTTATAAAGAACTGTTAGAGTCAATAATCCATTTTCTGGTTTTACGATGAGGCTTTCTTTATGAGCCTCTATTTTGAACGTAGTACCAATACCATCATGAGCACTTTTTCCATGAGCAGTTGCACTAAAATGTCATTCAGCTATTATATCAAAATCCCTCATATGTTCGATAAGGTTGAAAATTTGATACTTGTTTTTAAAGTGCTGCTTTGCTCCGTCTGTCATGTGAATTATTTTGAAATAATTCAATTTTTCCTTGTTTTGCAGTTGTCTCCGCTAAAAACCCGAAACTGGCTTTCAGTTAATTAGATATCTTTGCCAAGAATGTGGATGCACCGAATTATTTCCCTACTTTCCTCACACTCCAAGATGATGACGCTATAGTCAAAATTCGTACTCTTGATGGGTCCGTACGCTTGAGGCTAGAAAGTTTCATTCTCAGTCCATTGATCATTTCTTCAAGTTCAATTTCTCTGGGTGGTCTATTTTCATTACCACTTGCTGGTAAGTTTTCTGGTTGATCAATATCCATTTCCGATGATATATGATGACTTTTCACAGTATGATTACCTGCAAAACTATGATCAGTATCCATGTCCGATGATATTTCGTGATAATGCATATTTGTATCATCCACAGCACCACTTCAATCTGCCACTTTAACGATATTTGCAAAGTCTGACTTCCATCTTTTCGTACAGGCATAACAAACTTTACAATTATACGGCAAACCGGGAAAACGGTCAGACATATTTTTTGAAATAGTTTGTAGACCTTTACCTAGGTGACCTTTCCCACCTGGTTTTCTGAATAAATTAACGCATCTATCCGACCGATAATTATTTTCCAACTTCTTGGCAATACAAAATTAATTTTGACAAAAAACTATTCAGATCCATTATAATAATCTCAACAAAGATTTATTCTTATCAAAACTTTATTTCTGGCAATAGACTTTTTTTGATGTTTACCAAAGAGATACAAATGAAGAAAGACGTATATGTCACATACGTCTCTATTCGTTCGTAAACAAACAACTTTGGCTGCCGGTGTGAAGGATGAAAAAGTCGAATTCACATACGGTATTGTAACTAACAGCCGTATGTACATACATCCTTTTTCGCTTGTCGAAGGTCCGGATTCGGGTGAGCAGTATCAACAAAATGTCGTTTTTACAATGTTTATCGAGTTTTACAAGGTTAAAAATAGTTATCTTTGGATTAGCTACTCAAACAAATAGTTATTTTTGGTCTTAAAGATAATTTATGAAATTTGAATTTTTCCACATAGGATTTTCTATGGTATAATTGACCCTAAAGTAGATGATACGTATGACCCCGGATGCTCAAAAATCCCTGAGTAACAAATTTTAGTTCTGTAGTTTTCAAGTGTTTTTATACTTGTAGTCGCCATTTTGTAACTGCCATTTTGAAATTCTGAAATTTTGATAGGAGATTCATAATTAGTAACCCAAAAACTCTTGAGCAATAAGTTTAAAATCAATTACCCATCTTATTTTCGAATTTTATTTGGGACCTTCATGAACTTTTTCATGTCGACTCCTGATACATTGAGTATTCTTAGGCCACCATTTTGAAATTTCAAAAAAAACCACACGGCATCAAAAAATATATAGTCTAAGGAAATCTATGAGCTTATAAATGTTGAAGTTCACTCTATATGGTCAGGTATGAGTATTGAGTTGATTTTTTTGTGCATTTTGAAGTTCAGTCTATTATGGTCAGGTATAAGTATTGAGTTGATTCTCTCATCTTTTCATGTTCCGAACGTGAAATGAAGTTTTGAATGAAGCTGGTTAATGAATGAAAGTGAGGAATTTGTTTAGCTAGATGTGCTTTTGAAGAAGGCAAGTACATCATCTACTCATTTATATAAAATTGAACGTAATTTTGTTGCAAATTCACGGTTCATAAGTTTTATTTCATTATCAATCAAAGAGTTATTATGTGATCTATCTGAAATGTTCTTCGATAAAGACTTACATTCAATAGTTGGAATATTTGAAAACATGTTGGAAGTATCAAAAGAAACTAGAAACCCATTATTTGGTATATGGTGAATTGAGGATTGAAACTAGTAACTTGTTTGAGTTAAGATGTATTTTGGCCCAAAGGTCTCGTGTTGGATTATTACTGTAAGATACTACAGGTGGTATAGTTGCATTATATTCAGGATTTTTGATGATTCCGTGAAATTTAGGAGAGCATAGATTAATGCAAGTTTATACTCCTCGAAACCACTGTCGAATAGAGGTTCACTATTTTGTACGAATTGTTTAAATTTTGATTCCGCTCATATTCAGCTTGAATGAATACTGACGTATATCCTCATAATCTTGTTCAGGAATGACCATTATTGCATTCGATTTGTCTGCCTTCGTGAGGGTTATATTTTACTCTTTTAATGACAATGTGTAACCCGTTGAGTCCACTATTAGCAGACATTTCCATGTGTGATCTAGAGGACGAAACTATGATCTGTACATCAGGTTCAATTTTGATATACATACGTAGATGATGTACTTGGTTTCTTCAAAAGCACATCTAGACAATCAAATTCTTTCATTGCATTTATCAACCAGTCACATCCAAAAATAAAACTAACGTTGGAAACAGAAGCAGATGGTAGAATCAACTTTTCAGACTCTAATATGTGACCATAATGGAATGAACTTCAACATTTCCAGAAAACCCACATTTACAGTCACCGCTATTCTTAGTTCATTGTTTGGTTCCCCTAGCAATGAAGCAGCATATGATACATAAAAAATTTCCAATACCATCGTTCAAAAAACATCTCACTATTGAATTGGACATATTAGAATGAAAAGCTTGTAACCTGTTTCTGCTCCCAAATGTTCAATCTAGGGTAGAAAATGTTGTCACTCAATGTTTCCTTATAACATTAAATGATTCACTCCTTTTCCCAGATCGGTGGATTCAGACTCCTTAATGTACCTCTTAATTTGTATTTTGTATAGATAATTTTCCGTTCTCCCTATCTCGTTAGGTAGGTGATTGCCAAGTGAATGAAAGCTCCTTTATAAAATGGTTATAACCTATTACTAAATTATATACAGTATTTACAAGTTTTCTGATAATCCGCAATAACAATGATACAATTCGGCAAAACAATATATATAAATCCGTTAATTACGCATACGAGGATTTAATTGAATGCGAAATATTTATTATTTGATCGCAACATGAATATTTCCGACAGTTTCTTCACCTGTACAGATGTGTTGGTTATCAAACCCTTTCTTTATACGCTACTGTCTACTGATTCTGAACTCCCTTACAAACTTTGAACTCCATGAGATATCAGTAATGCTTGATATGCGTTCGGAAGTACATGTGTGATTCCCAGCTGCGGTTCGAAACATGCGAGTTACGTCTAAGAAAATAAGTTGTATTTTATTTCATAAAACTCTTTTTAACTAGGAGTCCATTATAGCTCAACAAGGAGCTTCGCAAGAGTCGGACTCAAGTTTTTCAACTATAGAGTTTATCCCTTATTTGGGCTATGTCCGACTTATTAGGGACTTGAATTTGAAAAATTCGGAGAGTGTCTTTTCCAAAACTTATAATATAGCAAGAGAAAGTGATCCTCAGGAGTCGAATACACTACTTCTTACTACCAGGGTTGTGCCTTGTGTATGCTATCGGTGTCGGGCAATTTCTAATAAGCCAAACAATGTGTTTCTCAGGAGTTGAATACACTACCTCCAACTACCAGGGTTGGGCCTTGTCTATGTAATCGATAATTGACTATCATTCATAAGCTAGACAATGTGATTCGCAAAAGTCAGACTCAATATGTCCGACTATCTAACCACATGACTTATTCCTTGTTTACGCTATCAGTGACAAGCAATTTTCCAGAATCTACTTTCACGAGAAAATTAACAAAGTTAGAATCGAAATCTGACTTAAGCAACGAAATGGAATTCTATCAATTCAATGAAATCAAAACTAGAATCATACTCACTCTCAGTAGATGTGCTATGAGAGTTCGGGCTCAAAATCGACCCTTTCCGCATGTAAATTCCCATAAGGAAATTTAAGGTTCATTTTAGCGAAAGCGCCATCCATAACAAGGTCATCCACAATCGCGCATGCGCAGTCATATGAGTATATGGTTCACCAATTGATGGTCTATGGTTTGGTAATCTATGGTATTCCCAACTATGGTCTATGGTTCATCAATCGATGGGTAGGTAGGCTATGGTTTGGTAATCTATAGTTCTCCCAACTATGGTCTGGACAATCTATGTTTTCCAACCTGCAGTATGTGAACTAGTCATCTGTGTCCTCACATTCTACTGAAATGAATATTTTTTTTCTACACACCGGATTCGAACCCAGGAAATAAATTGCGAAGTTAGGTGACTTAACCGCCCAGCTATGGAGGACTTGAAACAACTTATTTTAATGTTGTATATAACCTGAGTCACTTCTACTGAAATTAATACTTTTTTCCTACACACCAGATTCGAACGCGGGAAATGAATTCCAATGTCGGCGCCTCTACCGCTCAGCCATGAAGGGCTTGAGAAAAAGTGATATATATAAATAATATATATATAATCTGAGTCAACTCTACCGGAATGAATTTTGTCCTACACCAGATTCGAACCCAGGAAATAAATTCCAAAATCGGCTTAACCGCTCAGCTATGGAGGACATGGTAACAATCGATTTTCATGTAGTAAATATAACTCCGGTGCACCCCAGGTTTGTCACGTAAAAGGTGGGTCCAACCCACGGTCGTACATACAGGTCTGGGAACTCGTATGTTTGACATGAGTCTCTTACGCGTCGCCAAACTGGTAGTCCCTCGCTCAGCCACTAGCTAGCGCTTGGATCGAAGTGGTAAAACGATTTCTTTTCGGAATCGCGAGCAGTGTTACTAATAAGTATTCTGATTTGAGAGAGGAATAGAACTGTTACTCTTGTCAAAATGTATTACTCACCTTAAAAATAACTTCCCTTTTTTCGTTATACATGCTCGCATACACAAAAGACGTCGTTAAAGCGATTTCTGTCCGGAATCGCAAGGATCCACTTTCTTCGGATCTCCGCATCTTTCGGTACATTGAAAACAGAAGTTTCTTGCTTCACACTTTTGTACTCAGAGATGCATACCCTGGTTGATAAAAATATTTATGTGGTGCTTGTGTGGGTCAAAGGGGACATTGAATTGAAAGGTAATGAGCTCGCTGATAAGATAGCCAAAAATTATCTACAAACCGACGGGGAAATATGTGAAATTAATTACACAGATTTCCACCCATTGTGCAAAGTAAAACTTAATTATAACTGGAATCATTGCTGGGAGGACTACGTAACGGGAAACCGAACAAACTACTCTAAATACTGAACAACAATTCCAACGAAATTTTGGTACACAGATCTTTATCTTAATCGTAACGAGATAACAACAATAGCTAGAATGAAATTTAATCATGGAACATTCCCTTCCCATAGATGGCGAATAGGTTTGGCTGACGATCCATTTTGTGAGTGTGGTGAATATGGAGATCTTAACCACATATTTTTTGGATGTAGCGCAAATACAAGAAACATCAACTGGTTGCTTCAGGAACTTTTACCTAGGCTGTACTCTTCCCATACATTTAACAGAAGTGATCTTAAAAAATGAAGAGAAAATATTGAATAGCTTATGTTAATTTTTAGCCAAATCAGACATGATGATTTATAGTTTTCAGTTTCGTTTTATAATTGACGGTTGAATAGATTAGAATTGCTTCCCATAAATTATGTTACCATATGTCATACCTCAATAAGCCGGCCATCCTAGTCGGTTTCAGCAGTTCTGATCGGTCCAGGACTTGAAGAGTCCAACTCCAACCAGGACTTGAAGAGTCCTCCTCCAACTCCCTTGTATTTCTATACAAAATATTGCCAGGTTCTTCGGCAGGTTTTTTTTTTGTTGTGATGAGGTTACTTGAACTTATAACTTCGAATTTTCGTGGCTGAAGAATTTATATTCAATGCCATTCTCTATATTAAAAAAAAAAAAAACTTTTGTACCCCGTTTTGCATTTCGGCACAATGCACGGTTTCGTAATTTGTTTCTAAAAACGCCGGTATTCCTTGTGTTTATAACTTGAGAATGTCAGAGATTACTCGTAGACTACTGCGTCACCCGTGACGTCTTTTGGTACTACGCAACAGTCGACGCTTACGGTCCCACTTCTCACATAGGAAACAGCCTTGAGTTTCCAGACCTGTATGTACGACCGTGATCTAGCCTAATGTCACCTGTTCCACCTTGATTGAGAGTCAGATGATACAAAAAATTAACACTGTTTTTGAGTTAATGAAAACTGAGAATGATTCTATTAAGTGGGATAAATTTTTAAAAAAATATTAGTAAGATTGAAAGACTTAAAAAATAAAACAGTAGAAAATTATTCTAAATCATTATTAAAATTCCATAGAGAACATCCCAAATATAAATCGAAGATTAAATTTAATAAATCTCGTAATAATCAAAATTGGCAAGATCTAGAATCATGCTTCAAATGTAGAATAAGGGCTGGAGCTATGATAAATTTGAGTATTGAAGAACCAAATTTATTTTTCGATAAAGCATTTTGGAGTTTCTCGAATGAAATTAGAGAAGAATTAAAAAAATTTTTATTAGAAGTAAATGTGAAATTTTCTGCAAATTTCATTGAACCACAAACAGGTAAGATGGATATAAAATATTTCAATACAAAAAATCAAGTGATTGATAGGAGTACAAATTTGGGAGATTGGTTTTCTGAATAAGTAAATAATAATAAATTAGCTAAATTAGAAAATTTCCAGGAGCGTGGTTCGGGTTGGGCGTTATATGAAATATCAAAACTTAAAGTGAATATCAATAATCCTACACCTGTAACGATAGAAACTTATGTTGGTCTATCTAAATTTGTTATGAAAACCGAATCGACCCCTAATATAAAAAGTAATGATCAGTTTTGTTTTATTTGAGCTATTACAGCTGGTTTACATCTAGCACAATTAAATAAAAATCCAACACAAACGTCTTCTTATACACATTTTGATCGATTTTCAATTTCACGATCACCTTAAAAGACGTTGAAAAATTTGAGTTGATGAACAATTTAACAATTAATATTTTCACAATGGAAAAGAAAGTAGTATTACCATTACGTATTAGTAAAAATAATTTTCAAACTCATATAAATTTACTTATGATACCAACCTATACCTATATATCATAATGATAATGAGAATTTAGTAACAGTGAAGAAGAGGAGGATGAAGAAATGGAAATTGACGATTTTTCTCTAAAAGAAGGAACTTTTCATTCTGCACTTATTAAAGATTTATCACGCCTGTTACATCCTCAAATGCCAGGTTTAAATAATAAATCTTGGTTCCGTAACCAATGTTTAAATAATTTTAAATCGGAAAGTAAGCTTACCAGACATATTGCTGAATTTATGAATGTTAATAAAGCAAAAATTACAATTCCAACAGATAAGGAGAAAATTTTGAAGTTTAAAATTCATAAAAATAAAATTAAAGTACCTGATCTTATATATGCTGATATAGAAAGTATTTATTTAAAACATTCAGATTTAAAATCAACTATTACCATGGAAAGTTATCAAGAGCATATACCATTCAGCGTTGCTTATTATCTGAAATGTGCCTATGACGATTCTCTTAGGAAATTCAATTTATTTACAGGGGAAGATTGCATTTAGCAATTTATAATGGAACTTCATAATTCAGCTTTCGAAATAAATAACATTTTTGCCAATCCAATTCCTACAGAAAAACTTTCCTGCGATCAAATACAAAATTTTCAACATTCTCAGCTATGTTATATATGTAAACAAAATTTTAACACCTCAGATCTGAAAGTACAAAATCATTGTCATTTTACTGGTAAATATAGAGGTGTCGCTCGCTCGCAGCAGCTGAAATTTAAATTATCGAGATGGTCATGCGGTCCCTTTATTTTTTCACAACTTATCATCATACGATAATCATTTTATAATACAATAATTAGCAACTGGAATTGAGGAGAATATACCTTCACTCCCAATTAATAAGGAGAAATATATTTCATTTACAAAATATATTTTGAATACTAAAATCAATTTTGGGTTCATAGATTCCATGAGTTTGATTTAATGCAAAGTAAAGGTGTATTTCCTCATGACTACTTAGATTCTTGAGAGAAACTACACGATATTTGTTTACCAACAAAAGAAAAACTTTTCAATAGACTAAATGATGAAGGAGTTAGTTTAAAAAATCATAATCATGCATGTCAAGTTTGGAAAGAGTTTAAAATAAAAACTTCGCAACAATACGCAGAATTATATTTAAAAACTGATGTTTTGCTTTTAAGCGATATTTTTTGGAAATTTTAGAAAGACATGCATGACAACGTATGATCTTGATCCTTTATGTTACTATACAGCCCCAAAACTTGCATTAGATAGTATGTTAAAAATGACAGGTGTGGAATTAGAATTTTTACAGGATGTGGAAATGTTGATGTTTATGGAGAAAGGTGTTAGAGGTGGTGTTTCACAATGCTCAAACCGATATGGTAGAGCAAACAATAAATACATGGGGGATAGTTATAATAGTAACGACCTATTTTCATATCTCATGTATTTTGATGTGAATAATTCAAATGGTGCTGCCATGAGCATGCCCTTACCCACTGGACGTTTTGAATGGGTTGACCCCTATTCAATAAACATCAACAACACTCCTGATGATAATGAATTTGGATACATTTTGGAAGTTGATTTGCATTATCCTGGTGAGCAACACACGAATCTTAAGGATTTACCTTTTTGCCCTGAATATCTAGTACCACCAGGCTCCAAATTCGAAAACAAAAAATTGATAACAACACTTTTTAATAAACAAAATTATGTTATTCATCATCGAAATTCTAAACAAGCTTTAATAAATGGATTATTACTCGAAAAACCCATAGGATTCTGAAATTTAAACAATCCTGTTGGATGAAAAGTTATATAGATTTAAATACAAACTTACGTGAATTGAGTTAGAATGGATTTGAGAAGAACTTTTACAAATTGATGAACAACTGGGTTTTTGGAAAACTTATTGGAAATGTACGAGAATATCGCGATGTAAAATTTGTTACTAAATGGTCGGGGCGTTTTGGGGCAAATTATTATATTTCTGAACCAAATTTTCATAGCTGTAGATTAGATGATGATGTAGTCATTATTGAACTGGAAAGATTAAATATAAAGTTTAACAAACCATTTTATATTTCTAAATTATTCTTATATGATTTCCATTACAATTACATTCATGAAAACTTTAAAGAAATTGCAAAAGCTTTATATACAGATACAGACTCTTCAATATATCATTTCCAACTTGAAGATATTTATAAACATATAAAAGAAGACATACATAAATTTAATACATCTGAATACCCCATCGATAATGCATATCAAATTCTATAAAAAAATAAGAAAGTTCCAGGAATCATGAAAGATGATTGAATTTATCGGTTCAAAATCAAAAATGTATGCTCTAAAACTATGAAAAAATAATGATGAAACGAATAAAATTAAACAATTTACAATGAAAGTTGATAATAATTATAAAGATATAGATAACATGCTATTGGATTTAGGTGTAACAAAGAAAGCAGAAGGTATTAAAAGTTCATCACTCAAGTTAATAACTCTTAATGATTACTATCAATGCTTATTTAATGATGCTATCACGTTAACCACACAAAATTTAATAAGATCAGAATAACATAAAGTATTTACAGTAGCCCAGAAACAAGTCTCAGTCTTCATGAAGATAAAAGAATTGTTAATTATACCAGTTCTCACACTTTACACTATAAAATTTTTCTTGGTTCATAACGCCAAAATCAAAATTGGAATGGTTCTCATATAATCTTGAAAGTATGCAAATAATGAAAAACTAAAAGGTGAAACTTATTCTCTTTCAAGAATTCAAACTAATTTTCCTTTTATAACAGATAATGAGAAAATCCTGAAAAAGATTACACCCCAAGAAGAAGAACTAATGAATTGTTTATTAACATTGTTGATGCTAGAATTAATATGGAATTTTGAAATGGCTAAATGACTCATATCAGGCAAATCTTGTTGAAATGGTTCCACACTCTGAAGAAAATGAGGATTATAAATATATAGTGATTGTAATTAATTGTTTCCCAAATATGTTTGAGCATTTCCCATTAAAAACGAGTCTGGTGTTGAGGTACCAAATAACATGGAGAAAGTTTTGGAAATAAAACTATCAAATAATCTACAAACGGATATGAGTAAAGAATTTTTTAACAAGGAATTCAAACAATTGATGATAAAATATAAAGTAAATCATTATAATGTATTTAGCGAGAAAAAAGTATGTATAGTTGAAAGAGTTAATAGAACATTGGAGAATATTATGTGGAAAGAATTTAGTTAAAAAGGTAACTATAGATGGTTGAATTTACTACAAAAAGTTGTCACTCAATATAATAATACCAAACACCGTACCATAAAGATGAAACCAATTGATGTTACTAAGAAGAAATATGTATAGTCATATTAAGTTAGCTTCAACAAATTTGAAACTTACGTTAGGAGATCATGTGCGTATTTCAAAATTTCGAGGGGTATTTGATAAAAAAAACACCCCTAACTGGTCAACGGAAATATTTTCATTAAAAAAATTCAACTTACAAATCCAGTTACATATTCATTAAAAGACTCAAGAAATGAAGATATTCTTGAAGAATTCTATGAACAACAACTACACAAGGTTAAATATTCAGATGTATATTTGGTGGCAAAAATTTAAAAAATAAAAGATAAAAAGTAAACGTTGAATGGTAAGGATTGGAAATACAGTTGAATAAACTCTGACAATGTAGTTTAATGTGAAACAAATTATTATCATTATTATTTGAATGTTTTTATAATAAACTTCCATGCAATATCCTGATTATGGCATCTCATATCATATTTGTTTGATCTTTGTGACCTCAGCAGAGATAATCATAAAAATATCATATTTGTTTCACCCTTGTGAAACCCCATTAACGTCAGCAGAGATGAGAAATCTGCAAGTCTTGACAAGAAAATTAAAATTCATAATAATATCATATTTGTTTCACCTTTTGTGACCTCTACTAACATCAGCACAGATAAGAAAATAACGAGTCTCGACAAAATAAAAATTACTATTTTCAAACTTATTGTGTAAATAAAAATCACATCGACATTGAAATTATTATGGGAGAGGCTAAGCTCACCTTTACCTATAATCAAGTTGAAACAGGTGACATAAGGCTAGACCCACCTTTTACGTGACAAACCTGGCGGTGCACCGGAGTTATATCTACTACATAAAAATCGATTGTTACTATGTCCTCCATAGCTGAGCAGTTAAGGCGCCGACTTTGGAATTTATTTCCCAGTTTCGAATCTCGTGTAGGACAAAATTCATTTCAGTAGAGTTGACTAAGATTATATATACTACATTAAAATTACTTGTTCTCAAGTCCTTCATAGCTGAGCGGTTAAGGCACCGACTTTGGAATTTATTCCCCGGGTTCGAATCTGGTGTGTAGGAGAAAAATATTCATTTCAGTAGAAGTGACTCAGGTTATATACTACATTAGAATTAATTGTTTCAACTCCTCCATAGCTGGGCGGTTAAGCCACCTGACTTCGGAATTTATTTCCCCGGTTCGAATTCGGTGTGTAGAAAAAAAATATTCATTTCAGTAGAATGTGAGTACACAGATGACTAGTTCACAGACTGCAGATTCGAAAAACATAGATTGTCTAGACCATAGTTGGGAGAACCATAGGTTACCAAACCATAGCTACCTACCCATCGATTGATGAACCATTGGCCATAGTTGGGAGTACCATAGATTACGAAACCATAGACCATCGATTGGTGAACCATATACTTCTATAACTGCGCATGCGCGATTGTGAATGACCTTGTTATGGATGGCTTTCGCTAAAATTAACCTTAGATGTCCTTATGGGAATTTACATGCAAAAAAAGGTTGATTTTGAGCACTCTCCTATCTTTCGGCAACAGTATTCTAACGGCGGAGTACAACACGGTTTCTCGGTACTCGGCTATCGGGAAAGTCGTCGGTCTCGTTCCTTGGCTAGCGGAAAAGTAAGTAATTTCTGAAGCGAAATCGGACACGTTTCATACTCCTCGCGGTGACTGACGTGGATCGCCAAGATAAGTGGATGTCACATTCTGTTAACGAGTTTTGCTACATAGATGTGCACAAAGTTTGATCGCTTAACTTTGACCGATGAATTTCAATTGAATTGACTATGTAGAAAACTATCTAAATAAGGAATGATACTTCATTAACTGCAAACAACAATCAACTTGTTACAATATTCACCCGTACATAGAATACTTGAATTTATTTCTTTGACGTTTTTTGATTCTGTAAGGGGAAATTTTGCTTACATTTCAGCACTCGATAAGCTTAAACGGAGTTTTGGACCACAAACAAAACTCTGCGATCTTATATATAATGCTGAAGAAAAAACCAATAAATATAGTAAGCCTGGAGTTCATAAGTCTATCTGCCCAGAATGTTACAACTTTTATATAGGTGAAACTTTTCATAATTTTGAGCTTAGATACCAATAAGATTTTCATTATTTCAAACTCGAAAAAACAGACTGAACTTTTGCTAACAATTTTTTTGAAAAAGGCCGTACCTTCCCTAATTTACATAGTCTAAGCATTTAACATAATCAAACTGAATACATCAGAATTAAAAGAGATATATTAATGTGTCAAAAACTCCTATAACAATTTTAACAGTTAGACCTACATCAAATTGATCTTTTTCTTCGTCTTTCAAAGCACTCTTAGTATAATTTTTACTCTGTTTCCCGGAATTTTCCTGTTTCGGAAATTCAGATGATCCCTCAATCTTAATCGTAATCTCATTATCCCTATTGTACTTAAGTTCCTATCTATAATTGAACTTTCCATTGTTAAATTCATAATTTTATATCTGTTTGATAATGACACTTCGGTGGTGAAACTATAGTAACGTTTTCATGTCATTATCGAAAGTGGTATAAGTAATTTTATTCAATCAAAATGAAACATCTGTATAGCTAACCTGTTGAAACGTGTACCACAAGAGCTCCATACGTTTTATAGAAACCTCCCACAACAATATCCTGGATGATCAGGTAGTTCTATACCAGAGTGATCTTATCCTCTGTCTTTTGAAGCACTATTAGAGTAATTCTTAAAATAATAAATAATAATTGTCCTAATTCACAGTTCGATCTGTTTTCTAGTAACTTCCCATTTTCAAATTTCCCATAATTCGTTATTCGTAATTATAATCTCATTATCCCTATTGAACTTTAATTCCTATTCAAACTTGAACTGTTCATTGTTCTCTTCGGTGTTGAAACTATAGTAACGTTTCATGTTATAATTAAAGTGGTATAAGTAATTATTATTTCATTGAATCAAAATGCAGATTAGCTAGCCTGTTGGAACATGTACCACAAGAGCACCATACGTTCTATAGAAACCTCAAGTATTATAGAAGAGCTCTTGGCGAAGCCATAGCTAACAATGAGTTTTTTTTTTATTCTATGAGAACCAGCAGTTCAGCTATTTTCTCTTATTTGACCTTACAATTTATTTGTTTTTTTTTTGTGTTGAACATCTATATTCATTTTATGTTTCTGTGTTATCCATAAGCACATATTTCCCTTTCTCCAATATCACTAGAGATAACTTGAAAACGTACATCTGGATGACTGTAAGCTGTACAATGCTTATGATAAAATACTGAATCGTTGAATATAGTAAGAATGGAAAAAGTTGAATATATTCAGCATAATCGTGAGACATTGTGAAAAACAATTAAAACTGCTGGAAATTTTCTACCATATAAATAGTTCAATATAAATATAAATTTTTAAATATAATCTCTGTTCACGATTTTCTCAGGACTATCTTTTTACCACGTCTTAGTCCTATCCTAGAGCAGCGATATGTTCAGTTCATCTCATTCCAATTGTCTACTCGTGATCATTCTCTTCAACTTCATAAAGTGTAAAATTATAGCAGTCATTATCTTCTCTTATTTCTGATTCAACGTTCGTCATATTATCAAAGAGTGGAAAAGAAATAATTCTGAGTATGTTGCAGTCTCCAATCGATTGATGGGCTTCCTAGAACGCTTCTCATCCTTTCTCTTGTTTCTTGTGCCTCCCGATTGTGCAAATTATATAACCCGACACTCTGTTGATATGAATTTTAGATCACGAACGGTAAGACCTGGTCACCTGCTTCTCTCCACTAGTGTGCTATTCCTAAAGCTATAAAATTCGATTTCATAGTATTTTCAATCATGTAAATATATGTACTCATTCCATGAATGAATGAATTTCATAAGATAGGAGTGTTCTTTATCTCAGTTTCTTTGTAATAATTATAATGAATAAATACAATACTCAATTCACTTGCGTTCTACAGGCACAACATAAGATTCTAAGACAAATGCCTCTCTTGCTAGCCTAACCTAACCTTATCTAACCTAAAATGAGAACTGTAACGAATTTACAAAAATTATATTTATGAGCGGGGAATGATGTCACGAATATTGATCATGTACAAGTCATGAAATGATGCAATCAATGTTGCTAAGGATTGAGAGCCGTTTCCTGTGTATCATCAAATTCTGCGACATTCATTCATTCCAGAAGTATTATAGAAGTACATTCACACCAGTGATTGATACCAGCCTTTATTCGATTTTTGGCATACAAAATTCATTGCGTTGAGTCCATATTATCTATAATATACAGATATTTCAGCTTCAATGAAGATACCAATCGGAAAATTTTTATACTTCATACTACTCGTATATAAGGACTCATGGCATTTTAATGAGCCTATTGAAAATCATCCGTACCCATAGATCATTAATCAATTCCTTCAAATGTTTTTTTTATTTACAAATATATAAATCGAATTGATATTGCGTTGCATCAAAGAACATTGAGCAAAGACCACACATCTCTGGATCGATATGAATTTTTGAATGTAGTAATGATGAGGATGCACTTATTTTCAATATGGTGAACAATATTTCGGATGGATATTTGGCACAGCAATGAGATCTCCAATCTCAGCTACTATGAATAACGTACTTATGGAACGCCTAGAAGAGTCTGTAATAAATTCACTAGATTTTCAACCAGTATTCTTCGAACCGTATGCAGATTATTGCGCAATGTATGTGCCAGGGATAAAATACAGTATGAAATGAATAAATTCAACAAATACCATCATATAGATAAACGCTAAACGATATCTACAAGGAAGAATTCATGGTCATAAGTATAGCACTAGAAACAACCTTCCACCTTGTTAACATTGTTTTAATTATAACAATCCCTTCGATTATAAAAATGTATTTTAGCTAAGGAAACCAATTATTTTAAAACATCTACCTTGGATATGGTTCATATAAAACATCATGCTTAGTCGATGAATAGAAGCGCCGATGTACTGTCATTGAGTAAAATTTATACAAATTCAATTGAAAATTTTTACATACTCCTCTATAATCTCTGAAATTTTCAATATGTAGCTAATATAAATCAGCAATATTGGTATAGTACAAACATTTCACATGGTGATTATGAATTTGAAACACATCTGTTCAAAATTGTGATTATTGCAGTGCAAAGAATTAGGTATCAGACTATTTATTCTCGTGTAGAGGTATATTCATATACTTTGGACGTTAGTTTGTTCGAATTTCAATTATTCGAGTCTTGTTCGTTGTTTCGACGTAGACATTTGCAATTCAAATTTCTGGTTATCTGCTCCTTGAGGCTCGAGCTGTCGAGGACGCGAGGTGTTTGTTTACCGTAATATTATCATGAACGTTAGTTTATGGTTACTCAACGTGATTCGCACATCTCTAAGAAATTAGTTATAACCTCATTTCCATGAAATATCTTATAAAAAACCCTCAACTAATAGTCAATAAGCTATATCTACGATTAACTTTCGAAGTGTTGAGGGAAAAACAACCTTGAATGAAGCAGTTTTTCGAAGATCCTGAACAAGTTTGTAAGCAGCAAAGAATAGAAGATAGGAACACACATAGCCCTTTCCTGCAAGAAATAAGAGAACTGGTGCAGGCGAAATCGCTGAATCGGAAATCAGAAAATATCCTTATAGGAGATGTTCTTCGATTTTCTCTTAATGCACAGATGTCCTAAAGTAATATCAACAAGCTCTTCTCAAATTTGGAAATAGAATTAAATGAAGCCCTCAACTGCATTAAACTATCTTTAGGTTCAATATCCAATTAATTTCTAGTGAATAATTCTTTGCCAAGGTCTTCAATATCTAACATTCAACATAAGGCAGAAGAATTCAGAGTCGATTAGCTTAGGTTTGCCATAATATGATGGCAACCCTCGAGACTTACATAATATATTCCAGTATGCTTCACATTTTTTAGCAAATTCCATATTGCTGGAAGTCCTAATTGTTTTCAGAATGCTCATTTGTTGAATTGTTTGATAAGTATTGTGAAAAATAATTTAATATATCCGGGTACTCTGAACTTCAATGTGTTTGAATTTAGATTATTCGTGTTTTGTTCGTTGTTGCTACGCACATATTATTAGAATAAATGCGAATTATGTCATCATGCAACTCAGGGATCATATTGAAATTCCTGGTGATCTGCTCCTGGAGGCTCGTACTGTCGAGGAAGCGAGATGCTCGGTTCACAGTAATATTACTCAACGTGATTAGCACATTTTATTAAAAAATTATTTGTAACTTCATTTCAATAAATTTCCTTTTTAGAAGGCTCTCAACGGAGAGATAATAAGTTAATTGGCGCAGTCGATTGAGATAGTTCAGAATCAAACGAATCAATAAGTTGATTTGTCATATCTACCATAAACGAACTTTTGAACAGTTGATTGTTTTGTGAACGAAACAACAATCTAGAGTGACGCAATCTATCGAAGACACTGAACAAGTTTCCAAGCAGAAAATCACGAAGGATAGGAATACACAGAGCCCTTCCTTCTTTTCATACTTTGTGACGTACCTTGTTACTTTTTGGCGATTTTTACTTACCACGGCTTCAATACTCCTTCAAGTCTACTAGATCTTGATCCGATCGTTTTTTATGTTGGTTTCTCGGGCTCCAGATTTTTGTCAAGGTTCACTCCTCGTTAAAGGCTTCTGGTAGGGCCCTTACCACAATGAGTATCACTGTGCTACTTATGGATAGCCTTGTCCCAGGGTAATCACAGTGAAGTAAGTCACCAGAGATCGATAGAGCAGACTGAATAGTATTATAATTGCAGGCTTTAATTGCAATTAATACTTGGTTACTTCTTTACTACTTAAATGCTGTTGCAGAAAGTCATTTTAGCACGGAACTTCCTAAGAATAAGTTGATTTATAGCTTGAACAAAAATAAATATCTGACTCTATCTGTATAAAAATGATTTATCACGGCACGGGGAAAGTACAAGGGAGCTCAGAATGAATAATTGTTGAGAAAACGATCCAAACAGGCTATTTTCCATATTATAGCCTTGCCAACAAATAGTCATGTGAGTATCATTAAAAACGGCTATACATGCATCAATCAGCAGAATTGATTTATACTTCAACGGTAACTGGCGGAATACTCACTTTTGACGGCACAACTTAATGTTTTCACTCTTTGATTCTCTACTCGTCTCACAGACTATAATTCATTCAACACTTGCGAGGCGTTCTTTTGTACCAATCGAGTTGCTGGTCAAGTCGCATACATCAGCTTCAGTCGAGCCCTGTTTTGCTCATTTTGCGCTCATGATGGTCCACCAGTTCCTCGATTTTGTGCCGTTCTTATGGTTACATCTGTTTCGTTATGTTTTGTTGACACAAAATATGCACGGTCCTGAATGAAATGAAATATACGCGGCTTATGACTGGAAATGTATATTCTCATACAACAATATATCTAAAATTCACAACCAATCTACGTGTTCCTCATTAAATAATCATTCAAGATTCTAGAGCTTCGTTACATCCCCCCTTAGTTCGGCAAAAAAATGGAAGAACGAATTCCTTCAATTTCTGAATTCCCATCAAGAATAATAAAAAAAAACCTAATACAAAAGTAAGATATCCTATCATGAAATATTGAACCTAAAACAAATAATTCCTTCTTCTCCTGAGAATGGTGATTGTTGAATCCAAGAACGAATACAAACTTATTTGTCAGACTGAAATCTTCCAGGAAACGTGGCTGACATCTCAGGATGGAAACGAAAATAATCTCCCTCAAAACGGAAAAGAAACTTCTTCTTGAAACGGAAACATCCTTCAAGCAAAAGTAAAATTCTTCAAGACTTTTGGTAGGTACGGAATTGAAACACCTTCTGGGAATCCATTGAGTACTTGGAGAAATTCTATCATTCAAACACTTCCATCAAGAACGGCTGGTGCTTCGATTCTTCCTCCATCTTTAGGGTACAGGCAGTAGCAATTTCAGGGGGCATTAAACGGTTTAATGTCTTTGACGTGTACTCGTCTTACCTTCTCCCCATCTTCATTCTTCAAGTCATAAATGATCGGAGAAATTTCATTGATCGGCCCTGTATATTCCGGAGCTAACTCGGCTGCAAAATGACGAACACGAGAAGACAAGTGGTGCTCAGCTTTCATAACTTCATCTCTCAATTCACAACGCTAATCTCGACGACGGAGATTGTAATAATGAATTTGTTGGGTAAAACTTGGGATAGCTGTATACACACCAATTGGAAAGTTTCACGCAATGTGTCTAATCCAGTAAAGTGCGCTAGCAGTTGCTCAGGAGTTGAATCAGTGGAATTATTGGCGTCAGTATCGACCGGAGCGATAAGAGAACGAACTATTGAATTCGGAACTTCTAGTGCGCGGCTAAAATCGTGAAAAGCATGTGAAAGACCGGTGGATTGACGTTGTGCAGAATTAAGTGCAAATACGAAATCGGGCAAGAATTTATCTTATTTACGGAGATCACCATTGCAGAACTATGTAATCATCGTTTTCAAAGTACGATTGGTTCTCTTCAAGGGATAACATTGCGACGTGTTAGTAGGAGTCAGGTGGTGTTTAATTCCGAACTGCTCCAAGAGATTTTTGAAAATCTTGCTTTCATACTTTGTTCTATTGTCGCCGACGACGGCTTCTGGAAAACCAAAACGTGCTTCAATTTTTGCCTGGGTTACAGCTAGAGTGGTTGCTTCTCTCAGTGGTTCACACTGTACCCATTTCGTGAATCTCTCCTGCATGACTAGTATGAAATTGTTTCCCTTGGATGATCTTGGTAAAGGTCCTATCAAACCGGTGCTTACAGTTTTCCAAGGAAACTGATCCATTGATTCAGGCCTTTGCTGTTGAAACACCTCATATACTGCGTACATCCATGCACGTTCTTCTCAATTTCGCAAAACATCCCCGGCCAATAATACTTGTGGACCATTCTCGCAATGGTCTTAGCTTTCCCTAAATGTCCTGCAGTCGAACTGTCATGGCTTTCTTCTAGGACATTCATCCGGATCGGTTTCGGAACACACAACTCCCACGGGCCGTTCATCTTCGATTCGGTTTTCAGAATCACGGTATAACTGATCATTTCTCATACAATAATCTGGCCAGATTTTCGGATTCTTTTCAACTTCAGCCTTCTTCGAATAGAACCAGTTACAATTCACAGGGTCGCTCAGTATACATATAATTTTCGAATCTCTTTCAACTCACGGCCTAGGGGTCTCTACATTCCTCTCTATAGATACTGATGAGACCATTCTCGGAACAGCAGATATGTCTGTCTCCAAACTTCTATAAGTGTTTGATGGTTTCGACTTGCGTCGGTATCCACGAGTGTCTCCCTTAACCGCGTTTTCCGCTCCATTACACGGGCAATCACGCGACATGACTCCAGGGTGGCGACATCTCGAACATTACAACTTGGGCGGATTCCGACAGTTGCTTCTACTGTGTCCAGCTTACCACCTCTCCAACAGGAGATGGACTGTGCGGCGATTGTCTTCGACCTAGTAGGGCACTGTGTTTCGTAGTGGTCCCGCAGGCCAACAAGTCGGTTTAGGGACATTCGGCATCCCGAATATTTCATGAGATACAGGTTGCCTACACTGTGGCTCCACATCATTAATTGATTAATTTGGTATTTGTGCTCTCACTGGCACCGGCTGTGCCCTTCTTCGCAGGAGCCTCTGTTTAGCATGTGAATTTTCGAATTCTTTGGCTTGTAACATCAACGACGACACGTCGTTAGAAGTTCCTTCTTGGACAAATTGCATATATTCCGGCAATAAATTCCTGTGCAACCAAAACAGTGCTAACGTTTGATTTAACGTTTTGCGGTCATTGCGCCGTGTCTCCTCATAAGTGTCTGCATATCAACTACATACACAGCGGCGGGTTCATTCATATTCTGATGCCTGCGACTGATTTGCACTTCAAAATCAATAAGATAAATCGCACCCATGAAGAATAATGTGGAGTTCCACTGGAAATCCATAAACGTAGTCCAGCGGTGACGGTTATGGCGATACCAAAATAAGACTGTTTCCTTCTAATATTCCGGTAATAATAATATCAATGCATTCTTCGGTGTGTTTAACTGCATTGCTATCTCGTCCAATCTTTCTAAAAATGTAGCGGGATCTGAAGTTCCATTGAATTTTATTCGGTACTGATGTAATCTCGGAGTATTACCAGGGTTGGATGATTGTAAGCTGGTACTTGCTGTACAGTCGGAACCGGGAACCGGAACATTATACTCAGGTACCGGTTCAGGTACCGGTAGAATGGTTGGTACCTGCGGAACAGTTTTTACTTGCGGAATGTAGGTGTTTGTATCCGCGGCAATCTTATATTTGTAGTCAAGGTTCTATAGTCTAAATAAGTCATGAGATTTGGTGCTGAAGAATAACTTGCAGCTCTCATCGGTGGTGAGGTCCATGGTATTTGTAAAGGTATTCGAAATAGATGCTGTGGCTCAATACGACGGCTGTACAATCGACGTACTCCTGATTGGTGGTCTCGACTCAACACCTGCTGGACATGATGCTCATGGCTTTTGTCAACGATGCCGTAGTATCCGCTATCATTTCTAGCATTCCATGCGGTTGCTGTATTATCCCCTTCCTGATCCCCCTTACGCACCTCCTGCGTCAGTCGTCCACGGTTCCAGTATTATCAATACTATAATTTTTCAAAATTTCTCCTGATTGTGTTCTTTCTTGAGCACATATATCCAGCTGACTTCGTATTCTTCTTCGGCTGATTCAATTGACTTTTTTCCCCGGTGGATCATGATTGTGTCATTTCCCCTGATTGTATTAAGAGGTCTTCAATATTGGTAGGCGTGAGCTTCGGTGCCTTGAGTATAGCACCAGTATATCCAGGCAGCTCCATGTTATTCAGATCCAGTGAAAAAGGAAACATCTTCAGAAAAGTGAAAGATCTCCACCTTTCTACGATGTTCTAGAGAGGTCAATGAACTTGTAAGTGTTTCATCACCAATCAAACGAATCTTCTGGATAGAATTCAACAGCTTCAGCGTATGTGTGGAAGCCAAACTCCAAACATGTGAAGAATAATTCAAGACAGGTCGAATCTGTGCTTCAAAGATTATGAGGAGCTGCTGGTGTGTGGAGTAGGTCTTGACACGGAATAGAAGACCAAGTTTTTGTGAATCGGTTTTGCTGCAAGGAACAAGAGATCTGATGCAAACAAAATCGCCAAGCTTTATAGAAGATGTTCTTCGTTTTTCTCTTAATGCACGAATGTCCGAATGTAATATTAACGTGGTTTCCTCAAATCTAAAAATAGAATTACATAAATCCTCAACTGATTTAAAGATTTTTTATGTCTAATTTCCAACCAAATTGTGGTGAATAATTCTTTATCAAGCTCTTCAGATTCTAACATACAAAATGTATGATTTCTTGTTAATCGTTTCAAACGATTTTCCTTATGTTCATCTTTTTGATATTAATTTATTCAATTTGATACAATGCTACACTTTTTCATCACTCAATCTCAACTATGAA
The DNA here is from genome assembly GCA_958510875.1 of Endomychus coccineus. NCBI lineage: Eukaryota > Metazoa > Arthropoda > Insecta > Coleoptera > Endomychidae > Endomychus > Endomychus coccineus. The sequence continues at coordinate 117,680,775 of OY294068.1, read as the reverse complement.
CAACTAGGCGTCACGCTTAAATTCTTTTTCTGCTCAGTACTAATATTCTTCGATGACCTCAGCCTATTCGAGTGGACTGCAAATAATTTATATGAGCATAGAGGTCATAGAAGATCGGACATGCCGCCGACCTTGAAAGTGTGGAGTCTTTTATCAAGACTAAGAAACTACTTAAGATAAGTGTACTCAGTGCTCAAAATAGCAAACTATAAATTAACCATCACAAATAGGGAGGAGACACAATTTTTGTAATGCGCGCACTGTAGTTCCAGACTGAGTACGAACAGTAACTATTCTAATTATACCATCACTGTTCTTGTGGAGTGTAACAATTCTGCCCAATTTCCAATACAAAGGTGGAATATTTTCGTCGATGAGAAGAACCATAGCGTTTTCTTGTATCGACTCTGGATAATTTTCATGTCAACGGGAACGGTGTTGAAGATTGTAGAGGTACTCTCGTGTCCAGCGTTTCCAAAATAATAGAACAGCTTTTTGGAGAGCTTCATTTTGTTTGAGGCGATTTTCAGGTATACTAGTGATGTCTGCTCGAGGTAATGTGGTCATTGATTGCCCAATAAGGAAGTGGCCAGGAGTTAATGCAGATAAGTCTTGGGGATCACTGGAGATAGGATGGAGAGTTCTAGAATTCATTATTTTAACAAAATAATGAATAAAACAACTTGGTTTTACTATCACTGATATTTAATATAGTCGTTACTATAGTTTCAACACTAAACGTGTCATCTGCAGATGAAAAATGAATTTAACAAATATTAAATCTACTATATATAGGTTAAAGCAGGATTTCAAACAAATTTTATGGCTATAGGGAATAGTTCTAGGAAAAACCAGAGAGGGGTAAGGTGATTAGGTAATTCCGTGAGGACATTACTGGCGCGGGTAAATACTAAATCAGGTTATTAATACATTGGAGAGATTGATGTAATATAGATCTAGTTGATCGTTTAGGATCTCATTATCATACATCTTCATTCCTTTGAAAATTTCCATTGACTCTAATATATTTAGTTTTGAAGTTTTATCTTGACTATCTAAAATTTGGACATTATGCAAATTAGGAAAGGTATGGCCTGCTTCTAAAATATGATTTGCAAATGAAGAATCGGTTTTATTATTTTAAAGGAACGAAAACGTTTTTTACATCTAACTGCTATGTTACGGCAAGATCTACCTATGCAAGAACTATCACACTCTGAACAAGTTAGTTTATAAACTCCGGGTCTTTTGAATTTGTCAGTTTTATCTTTCGCATCGAACAGAATATGAGATAATTTGTTTGGGGGTTTGAAGCTGATGGTCAGGTTATGATGGTATAAGATGTTTGCAATTTTTTCGCTTATAAGACCAAAATAAGTTGAAGAAACATATTTTAATGAGTTATCTTTGTATTTTATAAAGGGATAAATGCTATTGTAAATTAATTTTTGTCCTTTTCTATTTATTAGTTTAGAAACCACTTGAGGACCGAAACCGTTATTTGTAGCAATGACTTTAATTGTATCTAGTTCTTTACTGAGATTTTCTTGAGATAAGGGAAGGGAAAAGGCTCTATGTATCATTGAATGAAAAGCAGCTAGTTCATGACTGTAGGGGCTATGTGAAGAGGTACAAATCACTGTATCTGTGAAAGTAGGTTTTCTGTAAATGTCGAATGAGATGCTATTATCATGATGTGATAAGGTTAAGTCTAAGAAATGTATTTTGTGATCCTTTTCTGTCTCTATTGTGAATTTTATGTTGGGATGAATATTATTGATGAATGATAAGAAAACATCTAATTGTCTAGGTGTACCTTTAAAGAGGGCTAAAATATCGTCTACGTATTAATATATTAATCCTTCGATAAAATCAGGAATAGTACAGGCATTTATGCCTCAGTCAAAATTACTGTCAGTTTAATAACAAATTTTATACTCAAAATAACGGATTAGCTATGGGTTCTCCATTAAGTCCACTTCTCGCAGATATTTTTATGTCTCACATAGAAGATACTATAATGAGTTCTGCCATAACTAAAAAACATATTCAATTTTGGTACAGATAAGTAGACGATATTTTAGCCCTCTTTAAAGCTACACCTAGACAATAAGATGTTTTCTTATCATTCATCAATAATATTCATCCCAACTTAAAATTCACATTAGAGACAGAAAAGGATCACAAAATAAATTTCTTAGACTTAACCTCATCACATCATAATAATAGCATCTCATTCGACATTTACAGAAAACCTACTTTCACAGATACAGTAATTTGTACCACTCAACATAGCCCCTATAGTCATAAGCTAGCTGCTTTTCATTCAAAGATACATAGAGCCTTTCCCCTCCCTTATCTCAAGAAAATCTTAGTAAAGAACTAGATACAATTGGAGTCATTGCTACAAATAATGGTTTTGGTCCTCAATTAGTTTCTAAACTAATAACTAGAAAAAGACAAAAATTAATTTACAATAACATTTATCCCTTTATAAAATACAAAGATAACTCATTAAAATATGTTTCTATAACTTATTTTGGTCCTATAAGCGAAAAAATTGCAAACATCTTATCCCATCATAACCTGACCATCAGCTTCAAACCCCCAAACAAATTATCTCATATTCTGTTCAATGCGAAAGATAAAACTGACAAATTTAAAAGACCCGGAGTTTATAAACTAACTTGTTCAGAGTGTGATAGTTTTTACATAGGTAGATTTCGCCGTAACATAGCAGTTAGATATGAAGAACATTTTCGTTCCTTTAAAAATAATAAAACCGATTCTGCATTTGCAAATCATATTTTAGAAACAGGCTATACCTTTCCTAATTTGAATAATGTCCAAATTTCACATAGTCAAGATAAAACTTCAAAACTAAATATATTAGAGTCAATGGAAATTTTCAAAGGAATGAAGATGTATGATAATAAGATCCTAAACGATCAACTAGATTTATATTACAGTAATCTCTTCGAAGTATTAATAACCTGATTTAGTATTTGAAGTCTGTTAGTAAATATACCCACACCACTAACGTCCTCACGGAATTACCTAATCACCTTACCCCTCTCTGGTTTTTCCTAGAACTATTTCCTATAGCCATAAAATCTGTTTGAAATCCTTCTTTAACCTATATATAGTAGATTTAATATTTATTAAATTCATTTTTCGTCTGAAGATGACACGTTTAGTGTTGAAACTATAGTAACGACTATATTAAATATCAGTGATAGTAGAACAAAGTAATTTTATTTATTATTTCGTTAAAATGATAAACTATCACAAAGTAACGGCTTTCACAATTGAATTCATTATTGCTTCTATTTGAGTGAACATCATATATGTACAAATCTTTGAATGTTATTGTAAGTTTATCTACAACTTGCTTGAGATGGTACTTAGCTTGCCGAACCGCAGCTTCCACCTCGATGAAGTGAATATGGAGGGTTGAATCTCCATTCGAGATTAACCTTTAGAAAGGAATCAATTATAGCGCTATCATTGACAAATGTCTTGATTGTGCAATATAGCGCTTTGATATCTTTACTAGCGCCAACGAAATTATTTCCATGATCGCTGTTTTGGTGGTTTTTGATTATATGAGGTTGGGATATCTGCGTGGACACCGCAGAATAAAAGATGACGTTGTGGTAAGGTGGTTTATTCACTGATACACAATAAGAAACATCACTAAGTCAATAGTACCCGTGACAGGATTGTACTATGTCGTCCTCGGTAGAATATCGAGACATCTATATCTATCAATTTAAGTGTTACCTGAAAGGTAACGTTCGCCCCTCTTGTCACGGGTGACGTACTGCTTAGTGTATCAATAATAATTGTTCTAAATAATATATACATATTGAGCATGAATATAATAACTCAAATATTACGCTTTATTTTCTCTACACCTTCCCTGCAGAGAAAAGAATTTATTTGCTATGTCTAAAGTGAATAAATTCGTCAAAACAACAATAACACTCCTATCGTAAATTTGGATTCTAAAATCATTGAGTAAGTGTAATACGATGCATATTACAAATGAATATAATAATTTATAAATTCTTATAACAAAATATTTGATGTCGATTGTTTTTTTTTTCAAGGTAAGCTCTATAATATAGTAAACATAAAATAAGTGTCAAGTTCACAGCTACTTATAAAAACATTAATGCTCTACTAAAATTATGTAATCCAAGATTGTTGCGATGCATTCTCGAACACATCCCGTTTTGTGCATAGTTCAGCATTTTTAAATTTAATCGTCGCGCACTTGAATCCGATAGGTATTTGTTCTATTTTTTGTGCACTTCAATAGTTTTTCCTCCTCTTAGAAATAGAACATTCGGTTCGCGTTCCGCGATCACAACATAAGGACCTTCGTACACTTCGGTAAGTTTATTTCCCGTTTCACTCTTAACTAATATTAAATCATCTTTATTGTAAGACCTAGGATAACAATTCTTATCGTAGTGTTCCTTACGTTTTACCTTGCTCGACACCAAATTCTGATGAGCATCCAACCATGCTCGTTGCAACCTATATTTTAATTCGCTTAGATAATTATCATGATTATAAATGGGATCAGTTTTTTCAATGTTTATCAAATTAGATGGCAACGTTGCCAGAAAACCAAAAACTAGCTCAAACGGGGTGTAACCAGTCTCAGTATGAACTGTAGTATTAAACACGAAACACCAATATCGGAGCCACGAGATCCAATTTTCAGGTTGATTCTTCGTCATTATACGTAAGAAAGCTTTCAAATGTTCATGGGTGTTTTCCAGCCCCCCAATTGTTTCATGGTGATATGCTGTACTGTTTAATTTATTGATATTTAGGAGCCTCGCTGCATCACACATAACTGATGACATGAACGCTGCCCCACGATCAGTACAAATTTCGGTAGGCGTCCCATATCTTAGGATGAAATCCTCCACAAATACTCTAGCTACAACATTGGCCTCCTTTGATTTAAGTGGATAAACCTCTATGAATTTAGTCAAATCACACTGTAACGTCAGTATGTATGTAAAATCATCATTGTCTTTGTCTAGTGGTCCAACAATGTCTAGAAATACTTTTCTAAATGCTCGATCCGCAGTTGTTGTGACTACTAGAGGTTGTCTTGTATGTCTATCGTGTTTATTCCGCTGACATTGGTCACATCTCGCTACATATTTGTAAATGTCGTTAGTCATACCTGGCCAAAAATAATATTTCTGTATTTTTTTGTCATTCTCCTGATACCTGCATGTCCACTCGACGGCAATAGATGGAAATCATTTAGAATAACTGTACGCATTTATTTATCCTCAATAAATTTTCTTTTATTAACGATGCATATCTTAGGTATATCATGATTTTTATATTCATTTTTATTAAGATTGTTGGCCAACGATTTCAAAAATGCAATATTGCTATCTTCTTTCATTATTACTATTTCTTCTATGTCGATTTAATCACACAATGTTTCCAAATGTCCCAACAAACGGCGTAGCGGTTTTGCTGCCAGATCATCTGGATCGATGAATTCGTTTTCATAGAGGGCATGTATATTAATTTTTCATCTTCAGTAGCTACTCTATCATCGTTTTTCATTAGTTTATCCTCCAATTTCTTATTCATTATTGTTAGTTGCGTACATTGTTAGGTTTTTTTAAGGATCTCAACGATTTTCGGTTGCGGACCCGAATTTCGTTCGATAACCTGATTATTATCCCTCACTTTAGTTTCTATTTCCTCTTTCTCTTTAGTTCTTGTTTGTGCCCTTGTGACAACTGCTATGCTGTGTTGATTTATGCTCTTAAGCTCTTCAATCGAAATTCGTGACAAGGCATCAGCTATTTCGTTGTCAGAACCCTTAATGTATTCAATGTCGAGATCGTATTCCTCCAAACATAACTCAAACTTTGTCAGACGGCTTGAGGGATTGTTGTGTGTAAAATGAAAAATCAAAGGCCTGTGATCTGTCATGATCTTGAATCGCTCACCAAATAAATACGGCCGAAAATGTCGTGTTGCCCATACTATCGCTAGTAACTCTTTTTCTATTGTAGCATAGTTACTTTCTGCCTTGTTAAGTGTTCTACTGGCGTCAATCAACAACGGTGATGACCAAGCACTTCCGGCTTCTTCAATGATGTCATTTTCCAGCATTTCTCCTATTTGTTTCTCTATCTCTGACTTTTGAGAGTGCGGTATATGATATTGTTTTTTATAAACTGGCTTGGCTTCAGGTTCAATTTTGATCTCTTGTTGACCCAGATTTGTAGTTGTCAGCTTATCTCCTGGTATGTGGAAGATATCTGCGTATTTGGCGCAGATGTTCTCGATAGGGATCTTCTCTTCTAATGTCATATCCTCCCAATCAATCTCCGCAAACATTCTTTTCACTCGTTCTACATTTTTGTTCACTTTCTCAAATTCGAAACAATCATATTCATTTGTACTTTGTATTTCTGGAATACAACTTCCCAAACTTACTGACTCATCTCTTGTATTTAAAATTCTCACTGGAATCATTCCGTTTTTTGGCTTCACAATCAATCCTGCCATGAAAACTCCCTCACATAACTCTCTCGCTATTATTACACAGTCATCCATTAACTTTGTCCCTACATATTGAATTCTTTCACACCTAGGCGGAATAATCATCAACTGGCTGTTACCAGATGTATATAATCTTAGTTTTGTTGATCCAACTTCATTTTTCAAATTTAGTATACTAAGTTCAAAATTTATTAATCCACAATACTTAATTGAAAAATTCTGACCGATTATTCCGTCAGCATCGCATGCTAAATTTTTAAACAAATAAAATCGTTCATTAAACATTTGTGCATTCGCTCCCAAATTCAAATCAACACATCCTTCTGCTACTAACATACCTCCTATCCCTTTAATTTTCAATTTATTCTCTGTCATACACACGTCTTTTGGTAATTTTTCATACTTTAAAGCACACAAGGATGCACCTGTATCCACTAAAAATGTAACATTCTTTCCATTTACATTGAAATACACTCGATTCATACCAATACATTCATATATACAATCACGCTCAGTTCTCTCGAAAAAACTGCTGCAGTGAACTTTCATCCTCAACATTCTTACTTTCGTCTCCTTGCGCACAATACACATTGCCTTGATACCCTCTATTTTGCGTATTTTGAGCTAAATTATTAAACTGTCCTCGACCGTGGTTATTGTAACCCCTATACTGTCCACGTTTATAATTACTACAGTTCTTACTCCCTTGGTTGTAATTATTAGCTTGTTTTGTATAATTATTCCCGTAGTTGTGGTTGTAGTTATTCCGGTAATTTTGATTTTGATATATTCCTCTGTTAGAACGGCTTCTATAATTATTTCTGGATTCTCTCCTATTCGAAATTTCGCCTCTATATTTATGATATCCTCCATCATTGTCGTTGCGGCTTTTTCACATGGCATTTATTTCAGTCGTTTTCGTTAGGCTTTCATTATCTTGCGCTATTTTTATCGCTTCTTTTAGAGATGTTGGATTTCTTGCAGCTAGAATTATACTCAAGGACTGGTTATTCAAGCCCGAAGTAAATTTCCTTATTGCAGTTTTCTCATTGAGTGGCTGCAAGATCGCATATGCATTGTCGTCGTCATTGGCCTGGGAGATTGTCAAGTTGCGGAAAAGTTCCTGTACGTCTTTTCCAAATTCTTCAACTGTCCTGGATCCTTGTTTTGTTCTGGACAACTTCTCTTCCAAAGCCGCGTCTGATTTTTTAGGTATTAAATGCATACGCATATCACGCACCAAAACCGCAACAACATTGCATTGTCTGTTAATCTGTTCCAACGCGCTGGTGGTCAATCTTGTTTATAAGACAAAATCGATCAGCCGTTGTTTTTCCACAGCTTCAGTCAAATCTTGTTCGTGAAACTCAATTGCGTTGATGAGTTGCTCTGTCGTCTCATCTTCACCATCAAACTTTGGTAATAACTCTACTGCTGTTCTATAATCGAACCGCGACATCTTATTTAAAAACTGATCTGTAATTTCGGTATCAGTTTCCACCTTCCCTTCCTTCGTTAAATTAACAATTTCCAAATACAATTTATCCATTGCCTCCAAAGACTCTTGGAAAATCGGAATATCTTCCTTTTCAACAATAATCTCACCTTTTCGTACCTTATCCTCAAATTCCTTTATAATTTGATAATATAATTTAGCTTCAACTGCCTTATTATGTTTCTTTGTTACATTTAACAATTACGGCTCTGATGTCGCCTAGTTGTTCCCTTATTTGAGCAACTTCCGGCAATAGCGGCATCTACCTCAAATTGATAAACATATGTGAATAAATAAACCAAATACCAAACCCAAAAAAATTGATACATAAACCGATAGCTAATAAAATATAGGTCCCAATGAAATGAAATATTAGGTACTTACATGAATAATTTTTCCTAGTTCCTATGAGCAAAGGTTAGATAATAAATATATATAAATTATTATATAAAGTGACCTATTAAATACAACATTTTGTTAATTCATTGAACTTAAATTGTTTTTCATAGCAATATTTGCGAAACATTGCAACAATTTCTATTCTAATTACGAATACCAATGTCATCAAAATTATGAAACAATTAAACATTATTCATTAAATGGTGAACATACCGGTTGATACTTTCTGCTGATTCGGGACTTTCATGGCGTTGAACCATCGCGCTCAATCTTGGGTCGGGTCGGCGAACTGCTGACGTCCTAGACCTCGTCCGAGAATGCTCCTTTCGTCCTTCCCAATCTTAGCTGGACCGTCACTGATTCTTAAACACGTTCCGATGTGCCTGTTGCATCAAGAAGTGCCATACTTCTATGAATCTTTCTTGAGTGTTTAGCCTGTATCCTTTTCTTGCCCCTTTCATATCGCAATATTGCAAGTATGAGAGTTGTACAAGATGATCTTTTAGCTATAATACTGCGGTTTCGACAACATAAATTTGTAGTCTGTGCCGATGTAGCCAAGATGTATTGGCGAATAATTGTTGATCCAGAACAACGTAATTTGCAAAAGATTTTATGTAGGAAACATCCAGATGAGTTGATTAAAGCTTATAAATTAAATACGGTAACATGTGAGACTGCTTCCGCTCCTTATTTGGCAACTCGATGTATAGTTCAATTGGGAATAGAATGCGAAATTCAAAATATATCCGAAATCATTCAAAGGGACTTTTACGTTGATGATCTTTTGACAGGAGCAGATTCCTTAAAGGATGTTCAATTTATTTGCTCAGAAGTAACTGCAATTCTGAAATCAGGGGGTTTCGAATTAAGAAAATGGAAGTCGAACGATAAAAATACTCTTACTAATGTATTAGCAGATTTAGAACGTGATGCTAGTAAACTAGAATTTTCAGAAGGTCAAACAAACAAAACATTGGGCTTAACGTGGTGTTCACTTTCAGATTCTTTATTGTTCAACATAAATATTCAAAACCCAAAGGTAATGTCAAAAAGACAAGTTTTATCGACAATAGCAAAATTATTCGACCCGTTAGGTCTGTTGAGTGCGAGCACGATTATTGCAAAAATGATAATGCAAATGATATGGATTGAAAAATTGAATTGGGATGATATTTTACCATCTCATGTAAAATCAGAATGGGTGAAATTCATTACTGAATTGCCAAAATTAAATGAATTAAGTATCAACAGACATGTCATATGCGATAATTATCAATCCTTAGAATTCATGGGTTTTGTGACAGTTCTGAAGAAGCATATGGGGGTTGTTTATATGTTCGATCAATTGATAAAAACGGACAAATATTTACTAACTTATTGTGGTCAATAGCAAAAGTTGCGCAATTGAAAGTTCAAACAATTCCTAGGTTAGAATTGTGTGGAACACTGGTTCTTTCACGATTAATACATAAAACAATTAATTCATTACGGTTAAAATTTGATAGAATTATTTTGTGGACAGATTCAACTATTGTTTTGGGGTGGCTCAAAAGACATCCTAGTCCTCTTAAAACATTTGTGAGCCATAGAGTCTCCGAAATTCAGGAATTTACAAGTTTATACGAATGGTTTCATGTTGAAACTAATTCAAATCCAGCGGATTTACTTACTCGAGGTGTGTGTCCAGGTTTATTAATGACCTCGAAATTATGATTTCATGGACCAGAGTGGTTATCTTTTGATGACACTTCTTGGCCTATGTCAAAATACAATTCAGAAAATTTGCCTGACATTAAGATTAACGTTAATTCGTTACTATCGACTCAATTATCAGTAAGTTTTCCTATCAAATCGAATCATTCCCAACTGAATATTTGATATTACTAAATGTGAAACCAATTAATAAAAAAAGTAAGATTCTAAGCTTAAATCCTTTTATAAATACGGAAGGGTTACTCAGAGCAGGGGGACGATTGTCAAATTCACAATTTGATTATAATAAGAAACATCCTTATCTTATTTCGTCAAGTCATCATTTAACGAAACTGATATTCGAACATGAACACCTTAGACTTATGCATGGTGGTCCTCAATTATTACTCAGTACTATTAGAGAAAAGTTTTGGCCTGTCTCTGGAAGAAATCTCGCTAAGCATACTGTTTACAAGTGTGTAACATGCTATCGATTCAAAACAAAGGGAGTCGTTCCGACAATGGGGGATTTACCTGAGCATCGGTTTCAATTCGGTTCAATATTCAAAATAACAGGCTTAGACTACGCGGGCCCAATAATGATAAGAGATAGGGTCGAGGAGGGAAACTGATTAAAAGCTACATTTGTGTTTTTGTTTGTTTCGCCAGTAAAGCTTTACACCTGGAGTTAGTGTGTGATCTGTCTACCGAGGCTTTTTTATCTGCGCTGAAAAGATTTATTGGTAGGAGAGGGAAACCTAGCCATATTCACTCAGATAATGAGAAAAATTTTATAGGCGCTGACGCGGAATTGAAAAAACTCCAAACTATTTTTTCTAATGAAAATAAAAATTTTAACCATTTTTTTAATACTGAAGGAATGACTTGGCATTTCATTCCGGCATACGCTCCTCATTTTGGGGGTTTATGGGAGGCAGGAGTGGAGTAGGTTAAATTTCATTCAAAACGAATCTTGGGGAATGCTCATTTGACATATGAGTCCTTTAACACTGTTCTTGTTCAGATAGAGGCAATTCTTAATTCGCGTCTTTTATTTCCGTTATCGTCTGATCCGCAAGACCTTACACCAATTACCCCAGCTCATTTTATCATCGGAAAGCCGTTAACTGCATTACCAGAGCCTGACGTGACATATTTACCTGATTCGAGACTGTCGCATTATCAGTATTTTGAAAAATTACGACAAAATTTCTGGAAAAGCTGGAGCCGTGACTATCTTGCACAACTCCAACAGAGAAAGAAGTGGTTACAATCGACAGGAAAGTTAGAAGCAGGAGACCTGGTGCTGTTGAAAGAAGACAACCTACCTCCATTGAACTGGCAGCTTGGGCAAATTCATGAAATTATACTGGGCCCTGATGGAATTGGTAGAGTTGCAACTGTTGTTACATCAAAGGGTTTAATCAAGAGAGCTTTTTCAAAAATATGTCCACTACCAAAAAATGATGTTGAAAGCCAAAGCTTCCAAGGCCGCGGGCATGTTGAGGACAGCATTAAAATATAGAACGTTCAATCATGCGACAAATGGGAGGCGTTAAAAATAGTATTACTTCCATCAAGCAATAATTGTTTTTTGTTTTCGAAATTCAACAAAACTACTGTCATAACAACTGTCAATCATCTAAGATTTGTATTTTAGAAGTTCACGTATTATAATATTACCGAATTGTAATATTCAATAAAAACATATTACACCTACAGTCCATCTATACACATTCAACATAAATAATATATACATATTCAGCATGAATATAATAACTTAAATATTACGCTATATTTTCCCTACACTGTAAATAGGTCTGCATAAACCGCGACGTGCTATGAAGCGTTTTTACGAATTAAGGAATGCTGATGTACTGAGGTCGCTTACAAGTTCTAGGTGAAAGGCCTTAGTTGAGGAACGGACAAACAAGCAAAGGTAAGCCTTGATGATTGAATGATTCCATAACTCCCCATCCTCAATGTTGAAAGGACTTGCAAAGTCTACGCCAACTATGAAAAAAGGGCTATTTGGTGTGACCCGATCGATAGGTAGGTCTCCCATTTTGCTTTCAATTGTTCTAGGATTCATCCCAAAACACTTTATGCATTTTGTGAGAATGTTACGAATGGAAGATCTTAAGCTAAAATTGTTTGAGCACCTGCATGTAAGTGTCGATGATGCTCATGAAGAATGATTAACCGTGTTAATGCATGATGCTGACTGAGGATTAGTTGGTGTTTTGCATCATAAGAAAGATCTGATTGGAATAATCTACCACCTACGCGTAGGAAATCTTGGCTATGGATAAAAGGATCCCAATTTTTAAGGCGAGACCCGATTGGTAACGGATTCAGTATCAACATGAAATGACTCATTCTGAGCGACTTTAAGGTAACTGTCCCAATTACTGACACCTGAAGCACAGTGGTTAGATATGGGAATTATTATCTCTAGAACAATTAATGCGTTTCTCAAAAATGCTTCTCTATTTGAAACTTCAGACTATTCATTTGGGATTTTTAATAAATAAATCAATAAAAAAGTAGCATTATATTTCTGAATACAATTCACAGACAAAAAATATCCATTGTCCCATATACTGACATTAAACAAATTCACTAGTCCTATTTACTGACATTTGAATGTCCCGAACAAAGACACTGGGACTTAAAATGGTTATATTTCGATAACAAGGGAATATTTAATACTTCTGCATCTCAGGAACGTGAAAAACTCCTCTTTTGTTGACTGCTGCGAAGTTAGGTTGTTCAATTATCTCCATCAAATCAGATCTTGAGTACCATATAACGTCATCAGGTGTTGGCCTTTTCCATCCTGCGGGTCCACTCCTGACCATTGTCTTCACTCGTATATCATCTCCATCTAATTCTACGATTATGCCTGGATAATATTGGTTATCGTAACATACAACAACATAGCTGTTTTCTTTTATATCGTTCTGACAAATTTCAACCATACCAGTATGATTTATATTAACAGAATCTTCATTTTCATTTTCCGAGTTAATGTTTTCCTCCTCATCACTTGGATAACTGTCATTTACAGTATTTTCTTCATTTGATTGCGTTTTTCCTTTTTCTTCTCTTGATTGAGTGTTTTTTTCCTTATTGTCCATTTTTTTCCTTCTTATTCGCTTTTCACTTTTTTACTTTTGTTTACTTTTTCATTAGCCTTTTCTTCTCGTTCTCGTTTTCTTCCTTCCTTTTCCTGAAGTTGCCGTTGCTTTTCTGCTTCTTTCTTCTGATGGTACTGCCTCCATGAATCTGAAGAAGCCACAGAAGGTAACTTTAGTTTTGGTTTGGAAATATTTAACTTTGGTGTTGTCCAGAATAAACTAGATTTGAATGGTGACGGAATATCATCCGGCACCACACATTTTTTGGTTGTGGTGCCATCAATGTCACACTCTAGTTTCGATACTTCACGAGCTTCCTCATGCTGTATCAATACCTCAGTTGCTGTTTGGGATAAATTTATCATTGAATTGATTGGTTCGTTATTCTCTATGTAATTGTTGTTGATATTTTCAACCACAATCGCAGCTGCGACTCCATTTGGAAGAATCTCATCTATCTCATCCTGTGTTATCATAAAAAGTTCATTTTTGTTAGCAACATTCAGTTCGGCATTATTCAAGTTTGTATTCTCATCCATATGTAACAGTTCATTCGCAGTAGTAGGTGTGTGGTTTTCTGGTTCAGAGTTATCATTTTCGTTCGCAACATTCAGTTGGGCATTATTCAAGTTTGTATTCTCATCCATATGTAACAGTTTATTCGCAGTGGTTGGCGAGTGGTTTTCTGGTTCAGAGTTGTCATTAACTATTAATAATTCCACTGAATGATTGTCTCCCAGAATTTGGTTTACCCATTCCACATCATCGCCAGGATTCAGTATAATTCCATCTGTTTCTGTTCCCGTGTCCGGCGTATGATTTGTATCATTTCTACTTTGAACTTTCAATTTCAGCTTCTGCCAGAAGTGAAATAAATTTTTATCCTCCAAATTTCCCGTCCACAAGTCTGGCGAATTTTGGAATGATATTAAAGTTTCTGTATTCAGCTGTGCTTCAAAAAATTTCAAGTGTTCCAACACACTGTCTACATTTTCTTGTTCTTGCTCTACTGTTTTCACTTGTTCTTGCGATTTTATAATTCTCTCATATTTAATGGCATCGGGAGTAAAGGGATGCAATCCACACGTACGAAAACCATTTGGTAGAACTTTTTCGAAGTCAACGATGGTAAGTGCTCTATTTAGGATTGACCCAAAGTGTTCGCGTTTCAAACGTTCACCATTGTGTTCTATTCTCCAGTTATGAACAACCGATTTCCAGGAAGCTTTCAAAGGACGGAAACCAGCCACGTCCAGAAGCTGGAGGATATGTGTTGAATTTGGGAATAGCGCAACTAATTCTATCCCATTTTCCACCCAAAAATCGCTCAGAGCCATTGTTAAATGCGAACTATGTCCGTCAACGAACAAGACCACTGGTAGTCGAATATTATTTCTTACCAACCATGGATGGAATAAATTCGCAATGAATTCGTAAAAATTTTCAGCAGTCATCCATCCACTTTCTGAGCGACCAACTGCCCAATCTGCTGGCATGTTTCTTATTATATGGTTGGGTATCCTTTGGTGTGAAAACATAACCATTTGGGGTGCCAACATGCCCTTGGCATTTCCACAATACAATGTAGTCAAACATTCCTTTTCGTCGTTGTTTATGAAATTATAGACAGCCTTTTCTCCCTTTTTGACGATAACTTTGTTTTCTTTTGGGCTCAGGAAAAAGGCTGTTTCATCACAATTATAAACTCTGGAAGGATCGTTAAACATGTCCATAAAATTATTTTGTCTAAAATGTTTTCCAATATCCGAAAACCATTGTCTTATTTTTTGCTCCGAAATAGATGCTCGACTGTGTGTCAGATTTTGAGATGTTCTCAAACTGACTTCTGGATGTCTGCGCAGGAAGGCTTCATACCAGTGCCTGCCTGGTCGTCTATTAGTAAACTTATTTGTTCGTTTCAGTTTCTTGACTAGCATTTCGACACTATCTAATAATTGAGTTTTTGTCACAGGAAATCAGTAGATGCACATGGCTAGTTCTGCCTCAGGATATCCGGTCTCCACTTCCGGTCTAGCTGTCGATGTGCATCCGGTGCATGAGCTCGTTCTTATCAGTTTGAAAGGATGTAGGTGATAAGGATTTTATTTTATTTGTAAAGAGTATACAGGGTGTGTTCAAAAAGTGTGTCACATGTACAGAGTCACGTGACTAACACATGACAGCATGGCGGCCCTAAGGTCCAACTGTCATGGCGGTCATAAGGACCAGCTGTCATGGTGGGCATAAGGACCAGCTGTCATGGCGTCCATAAGGACCAGCTGTCATGGCGACCATAAGGACCAGCTGTCATGGCGATCATAAGGACCAGCTGTCATGGCGATCATAAGAACCAGCTGTCATGGCGACCATAAGAACCAGCTGTCATGGTGACCATAAGGACCAGCTGTCATGGCGATCATAAGGACCAGCTGTCATGGCGATCATAAGGACCAGCTGTCATGGCGGCCATAAGGACCAGCTGTCATGGCGATCATAAGGACCAGCTGTCATGGCGACCATAAGAACCAACTGTCATGGCGACCATAAGAACAAGCTGTCATGGCGGCCATAAGGACCAGCTGTCATGGCGACCATAAGGACCAGCTGTCATGGCGACCATAAGGTCCAGCTGTCATGGCGACCATAAGGTACAGCTGTCATGGCGAACCCAAGGTACAGACTGCTTCGTGGAGGGGGCTCCGCCACCTCTAGGAAGCAATCTGTACCTTTGGTCCAAAGGTACAGGCTGCTTCATGGAGATGTCACCACCACGTGACAGCTGTCATTGAAGGTACAGAATGCTTCGTGGAGATGTCGCCACCACGTGACAGCTGTCATGGCGACCCTTGGGTACAGGCTGCTTCATGGAGATGTCGCCACCATATGACAGCTGTCATGGTGAACCAAAGGTACAGGTTGCTTCGTGTAGGTGTCACCAACACGTGACAGCTGTCATGGTGAGCTAAAGGTACAGAACGCTTCGTGGAGATGTCGTCACCACGTGACAGCTGTCATGGCGACCCTTGGGTACAGGCTGCTTCATGGAGATGTCGCCACCATATGACAGCTGTCATGGTGAACCAAAGGTACAGGTTGCTTCGTGTAGGTGTCACCAACACGTGACAGCTGTCATGGTGAGCTAAAGGTACAGAACGCTTCGTGGAGATGTCGCCACCACGTGACAGCTGTCATGGCGACCCTCGGGTACAGGCTGCTTCATGGAGATGTCGCCACCATATGACAGCTGTCATGGTGAACCAAAGGTACAGGTTGCTTCGTGTAGGTGTCACCAACACGTGACAGCTGTCATGGTGAGCTAAAGGTACAGAACGCTTCGTGGAGATGTCGCCACCACGTGACAGCTGTCATGGCGACCCTTGGGTACAGGCTGCTTCATGGAGATGTCGCCACCATATGACAGCTGTCATAGTGAACCAAAGGTACAGGTTGCTTCGTGTAGGTGTCACCAACACGTGACAGCTGTCATGGTGAGCTAAAGGTACAGAATGCTTCGTGGAGATGTCGCCACCACGTGACAGCTGTCATGGCGACCCTTGGGTACAGGCTGCTTCATGGAGATGTCGCCACCATATGACAGCTGTCATGGTGAACCAAAGGTACAGGTTGCTTCGTGTAGGTGTCACCAACACGTGACAGCTGTCATGGTGAGCTAAAGGTACAGGCTGCTTCGTGTAGGTGTCACGTGACAGATGTCATGGCGGACCGAAGGTACAGGCTGCTTCGTGTAGGTGTCACCACCACGTGACAAAGACTGCTTTGTCATTGTTTCAATCCGGCAACCATAGTTTACGAACGATGATGACGTCACTGCTTCGAACCGATGACAGTAACTGATTCAATCCGGCGACCATAGTTCACGAACGATGATGACGTCATCATCGTTCACGAACTATGATGGGCTAATGAGGAATAAAATGTGAATAATCATAATGATTGTATTACATTCATACACATGTTTTTTCGCATGATTCAACACATGCTTTAACATTCAGACAAGTGTTTCAACATTCAGACACGTGTTTCAACATTCAGACACGTGTTTCAACATTCAGACACGTGTTTCAACATTCAGACACGTGTTTCAACATTCAGACACGTGTTTCAGCATTCATACACGTGTTTCAGACACGTGTTTCAACATTCAGACACGTGTTTCAACATTCAGACACGTGTTCCAGCATTCATACCTATTTAACATGTATTTGATACCTGATTTTGACAGAACCGTAGAAGCACCTAACCGCGCGATCAGACATACACAATATAACATCATCATCTAGTATATAAACAAATGCTTATTAACATATGTTCCAGTATGATTTCGATTCGCCTTCAGGCATGATGAAGATTGTTAAGCAAAAAGACTCGTTGAGTATTATGAACTTAGGGTCAAGCAATGAGAATGTTGAACAACCACAACGTCACAGCTCTTTGCTGCCTAATACTCTACGAACAATAATCTGTGGTCCAAGTAATTGTGGGAAAACAAATGTGATGTTATCTCTATTGTTAGATGCAAACGGTCTGAAATTTGAAAACGTGTACATATATTCAAAGTCTTTACACCAACCAAAATACCAGTTACTAAAGGAGACATTGAAGAAAATTGAGGGGCTTGGATATTTTCCTTGTACCGAAAGTGATGAGGTCATAGACCCCACAGAAGCGAGGCCTAATTCAATCATAATATTCGATGACGTGATGTTTGAGAAACAGGAGAAAATTCGTGCTTATTTTTCAAGAGGGAGACACAACTCAATTGATAGTTTCTATCTTTGCCAGTCTTTTGCTAAATGTCCAAAACATGGATTGCGCGACAATGCCAATTGCTTGATTATTTTCAAACAGGATGAGCTCAATTTGAAACATATATTCACCGATCATATAAGTACCGACATGTCACTCGAAAAATTCAAAGAGATATGTAGCGTATGTTGGAAAGATAAATATGGATTCCTTATGATAAACAAAGACTGTGATATGAACAAAGGACGTTATCGCAAAGGTTTTGATAGTTATATATACATCTAACATGTATATATACTTTCATTTGAAATAGACAACCCGCTCAGCATGGACGTGGGTGTGAGTAACACGCTTAAAGAAAAACAACAATTGAAGAAAAAAATTTGGGAGTTAGCAAACGTTGTGAGGAAAAAATATATGGCTGTGAAATTGGGTAAAGCTGAAAATGATGAGATTCTAGATAATATGTTCAGGAATGTATCTAAACCTCTGGAGGAAATTGCGAAAAATGCTGAAATAATCAAACAAAATTCGTTGGTTAAACCTAAAAGTATTGTTTCTACAGCAACACAAATGGAGAACATACCAATCCCAAATATTGTAACTGAAGGGGAAGAGTTCGTATATAACCCCCAAAATACTGAGGAGGATGTGTTTACCCTCGAACCTACTATCGATCAGATTCGTGAAGAATTCAGAAAACATAAGAAAGATAATGCAGAGGCTACAGAGGAGTTTCTGCAACAATACCCCACATTAGCACGTTATTACTTGGAAGGATTCCTATTGGATGATGATGTCAAGAAATACGATGATAGAATGGGATTGCAATATAATTCAACTTTAGACAAATGGTTCATGGGTAATCAACCTATAGAAATTGATAGTGAGAGTAATATAATTATCAAGGGTACTCCGTTCAAGGGTACCACAGGACTGTATAATTTGATATTTTATAGAGATGTTCTACCTGATACTTACACTGTGGAAGATGGGAAAAATTACAGTCAAATGATGGAAATGACTAGTGCCCATAGGCGTAATAACGATCCAGCTGATCGAATAAGAAACATTGTAAAATACAAAAATGTACTGAAACCTTTGATTAATTCCATGAAAAGACCCAGAGCCAAAACATACACTGGAAGTGCATATATCAAAAATGATATGCTTGAATATAACGAGAAACCTATCGAATATGTTTATTGGGATGACGTTAACGAAATTGTGGATAGACTGAGACTTCTTGTTGCATCCTCGCATGCAGGTAACCATAATCATCACAATGAGATAATCTCTATAATAGAAGAATTGATAGAGGCAGGGGTAATTGAACAAAAACCAGGTGTAAGACAAATTCATCTCAGTTATAAAGACGGTTTCAATGGATAAGTTTGGCAGAGCCTCCTCTTCCATGTGGATATATGATACAAATGTATTTAATAATAATTTCAAACAAGTTCACGGACAAGGATTATTCCTAACGAGCGATGGAAGTTATGATATGGAAAATCGTAGATTGTGCAACGTAAAATCACCGAATGATGATGGAGATGTTGCAAATAAAGTATATGTTGATAAATTAACACACAAACTGAATCTGAAAACGGAAACCAGTCTTAAAGATACCTTCAATGTTAGGGTTGATGATTTGATCAAAGATATCAACAAGGATCTGGATGAACATAACTTAACGAATGACAAGGTTATTCTCAACATTGATAAACATCTGATGGACATTCAGAATAAATATAATGGAATGGGGATCTATATAAAATCAGAGTATAAAACAATCAGTGATAGTGTGAGGGAAAACAGAAATGAATTGAAAGAGATCAATAACACATTTAACAGTGTGAACATGCGTCTAAATGACATTACTAGTAAAGTGGAGGCGTTAGAACGACGGATGACATCTGTGGAACCTTCTAAGAAGAGACCCTCATCATCCACAACAACAAAGCAGGGCTCTGTGAAACGTATATCTCCAAATCCTGTGAATATACCCAAAAAATTAATTCTACACTAGATTTCCACATTGATAAGATGAGTAGAGAACAAGTTGTGCATGAGCTTCATAAGCCGAGTAGGAAGAATTTCAAACGACGCAGAACGATCATAAAAGGTTTGGATGATTTGTGGCAAATGGATCTGGCAGAAATGGGTAATTACGCTCGTGAAAATAGAGGATTCAAATACATTTTGATTATGATCGATTGTTTCTCGAAATTTCTATGGACACGCCCGCTGAAAACAAAATCAGCCGAAGAAGTTCGGAAAGCGGTCAGTTCTATATTGCTAGAAGGACATCGTAAGCCTAGGAATCTGCAAAGCGATCAGGGAAAAGAATTCTTCAATAAACACTTTAACGATCTAATGAAGAAACATAATATCAATCATTATAATACGTATAGTGTGAAAAAAGCAGCCATTGCTGAACGTGTCATTCGAACGTTAAAGGAATCGCTCTACAAACATTTCAGTCTCAGCGGGAAATACAAATGGCTTGATATACTTGAAGAAACCACAGAAAAATATAATAAACGTAAACATAGTTCTATAAATATGGCTCCAATAAAAGTGACGAAACAGATTGAGAGCGAGATATTGAAGCGATCCTACTCACACATCAAGTTAGCTCTGCCTCACAAATTCAACGTAGGAGATGTGGTACGAATAAGTAAGGCTAAACATATTTTTGAGAAGGGATTTACGCCCAATTGGAGTACGGAATTATTTAAAATCATCAAAGTAAAAATTACCAACCCGGTCACATATCTACTAGAAGATATGACCAACGCACCAATCAGCGGCTGTTTCTACGAGGAAGAATTACAGAAAACAAAACAACCCGATGTGTATTTAGTCGAAAAAATATTACGAAAGAGGAGGAGTCAACAGTATGTGAAATGGTTGGGTCTAGATAATAATCACAACAGTTGGATCAATAATTCGGATCTCGTTCAATGAATCCATCATTGATCATTTGGAGATTATTAGGAACAAACAAATAGCTGGAATATTATTGACTCGAGGGTATGGTTATTATAATAGAACAAAAATTCCGTGAATATGAGGGTGAATCAAGAGTGAAGATTATAATATTTGAAACATATATTGTTAAGATTATACTTAAGTCTTTTGTATTGAGAAAATTTTGAAATTAATAAAAAATATTATTTTGAGATCTTTGATCTTTCTCCCTCCCCTCGTTAAATAACGGTGCAATCTTGAATTTTCATCAGTCTGTATGGAAGCGTACGTAGGAGAAGGTGTTCTCAATACGCTTATAAACAAGCTCCCGTTTGAACTTCATATTCCTGGTTATCAATTCTGTGGTCCCGGTACAAAATTAGAAGAACGGTTGAGAAGAGGAGATTCAGGTATCAATCCACTCGATAAAGCTTGCCGCCAACACGATATTTCATATCTGCGAAACGCTAGTTTGGAAGGACGTCACGAGGCGGATAAAATATTAGAGAACGCTGCTTGGCAACGTGTCAAATCTAAAGACACAAAATTTGGAGAAAGGATTGCCGCTTTCGGTGTAAATAAAATTATGAAGGCAAAGAGGAAATTGGGAATGGGTATGAGAAAGAAGGTTGGGTTCGGAAGTGCAATTGTCGATGGGGTGAGAAAAGTTATGAAGAATAAGTTTGACTCATCCAATCTGAAGAAAACATCCCAAACAGCGTTGAAAGTTGCACGAAAACAATTCAAAAAAGCGGGTGGTCGGAAAAATGTTCGGTTACCAAGAGTAATTCCTATTCCAAAGACTGGAGGATTTCTACCATTTTTAATACCTCTGTTTGCCGGCTTATCAGCTGCTGGAGCATTGGCGGGGGGTGGTGCAGGCATCGCTAAGGCCGTCAACGACAGCAAAGCAGCTCGGAAAACCTTGGAGGAAACGGAAAGACATAATAAAACAATGGAAGCTATAGCTTTGGGGAAACAAGGATCTGGTCTATATTTGAAAAAGTATCGCAAAGGTCTTGGTCTATATTTAAATAAACATCCAAAAAACTGTCAGTAAACCTACCCAGAAGACCTCTGACCGATCTCGATCTACGAAAACTAGCAAAAGCTCTGAAAATTCCCCATTTTAGAGGAGTATTTATGCGTGATGAACTACCATCCAACGGACCATGGAAAAACGAGCGTGGAATAGTTAATTTAGATAGCTCGGACAATGGAGGCACTCACTGGGTTGGGTTTAATAAAGTCGGTGATACAGTTTTATATTATGATAGTTTTGGCAATTTACGCCCCCCTCGCGAACTAGTGGATTATTTCAAAAAGTGTAAGATATTATTCAATCACGACAATTTTCAACAATATAACACTTATAATTGTGGTCAGTTATGTTTAGATTTCCTCTCTAACTCTTCAGTTGTGCTCGACTAACCCTGCATTTATTAGTATATAAATAGATTGTTGGTAAAGTTTGCATCAATCATGTCTCAGACGTTCACTATCACGGGTAAGAGCTCCCGCTTATCTGTAGATTTCCACCCACCTATAGAACTAGATCCTCATTCATATTATTCTATCGCACTTGTTGGCTTGCATATGTACAATAGCATTCCGAACATTGAAGAAGGTTTTAATAAATTTTATTATAAAAATGTGAAGGGTGAGGAAGAAGTAGTAACTATACCTACGGGGTCCTACGAGTTGACAGACATCGAGGATTTCATACAAAGTGCAGTTTGTGGGATAGGAGTGAAGCAAGAAGAACGTGACCGGAAATTATCAATAAAATCTAACAACAACACTCTACACACAGAGCTGAAGAGTGATTTTGAAGTGAATTTTATTCCTAAAGATAGTATAAGCGAACTGTTGGGATTCAGCAAAAAGAAATTGACATCTCGCGAACTACACGTATCTGATCGACCTATAAACATAATCAAAGTTCAAACAATACGTGTTGAGTGTAACTTAACCGCAGGAGCATATTATAACAATAAGATAGCTCATACGATATATGAGTTCTCACCTCTTGTACCACCTGGGTTTTCCATTGATATAGAGCCGAAGAATCTTATTTATCTACCGGTCATCAGCAAGACGTCCTTCGATAACATCACGCTGAATATTTTAGATCAGAATTGGAAACCGGTAAATTTTCGTGGAGAAGAAATTATTATACGATTGGAATTGAAAAAGATCGTTAGGGATTATATCTCACAACAATAAATAATAATCCAATACTCACCACCACTCATTATATGAAAGGAATTCAACTGAGAAGGTTGCAGTAGCCATCACTTGAGAACATGGGTTTGGATTTCAGCAATAAAAGACATCTCCATAGTGGTCATCAGTCATTATCTACAACGAGCTCGAGGGAGAAGGTTGCTTCTGCATCACTATCATTGGAAAATATCAATTTTTTGAAGTCCCTTGGTTACAATGTCGGAAAAACTTCAAATATTCAACGAGCCAAACTTCAATGAAGACATCATCCGAGAAGAAACTCATACCTACTATCCCCACACAACATCTTTTGGCAACAGCGATGAAATTGAGATATTAATCAATCAACAAGATGTGTTGGTAGATTTGGCCTCGTCTGCTTTATTCATCGAGGCAGAATTCCAGCCAGAAGCAAGTGGTGATGGTGAATGTAAACTAACGAATAATTTCGGAGCGTTTCTCTTCGAATATATCAGTTATGAATTGAATGGAAAAGAGATAGACAAAGTACGCGATCCTGGTATTGTCAGCACCATCAGAGCTTATCTAACATATGCCAAACATGAATCTATACCTCTAGCTATTTCTGGATGGTCATTTAAGGATGTATTGAGTTCAGTCTACAATAATAAAATCAATTTATGGATACCGTTGAATTTTCTACTAGGCCTATTCATTGACTATAACAAAGTTTTGAGTGGAAAACATAAGCTGCGCTTGATAAGGTCTCGAACCGATAACGATTGCTATACTAATAGCACAGGCACGAAAACGGCTAAAATAAATGTGAAGACGATAGCATTAAAAGTGCGACATGTGTTTCCAAGTGATCAAGTTAAATTTCAAATGTTGGGGAATTTGAGTGCTGAGAAGCCTATTTTGATTCCATTCCGTAGTTGGGATCTGCATGAAAATCCGTTGATGAAGGAGAGCACTCGCGACATTTGGGCTGTTAAAACTTCAATGAATTTGGAACGACCCAGATATGTGATTCTAGCTTTCCAAACTGATCGAAAAAATAATCCTGTTAAGCACAGTGCATATTTCGATAATATAAACTTGCTAAATGTTAAATTATACTTGAATTCAGAGTGTTATCCATATGAAGCAATGAAATTGAATTTCACCGACCAGCAATACGTGGAAGCATACCAGATGTACTATGATTTCCAGAAATCATTTTCAAATAAAATAATAAGCGAACCCATGTTGGATTATATAGCATTCAAGAATAGAGCAATTTTTGTGATTGACTGTTCAAAACAAAACGATGCTATAAAGTCATCAACAGTTGACGTCAAACTAGAGATGGAAAGTTTCCTGAATTTCCCCAAAAACACCAGGGCTCATTGCATCATCATTAACGATCGTATAATGGAGTATTCTCCGATTACAGGATCAGTTCGGAATTTGGTGTGAAGAACCAGGTGATGAATCATAATGTTATAATTTATGTTCTAAATGATGTACTATCAAAATGTATCTTTCCCAATAAATGTTATTATTATTATATTTGATATTTTATTTCTCAAACGGTAGGTGGTGATGTAAACATCCGACGATCATAGTTTGTAAACTATGGTAGTCGGTTGCTGGAAATGAAACAAATTGAAACAACTAGTGACGTTATCAGTCAGTTATCAACGTTTGCAATGATATCGAAACGGAGAGTTACCCCCCACCCTCACTATTCACGTTCACGTTCTCACGTATGTAAGAGAGAATCATTTCAGAAAATGTTCAGTTATAAAAATGAACTTAGCAGCGTGCGTTCGTGATTCAAATGTGGCTACATGGTCCACCAACAATTTTATTAAGTTAACAGTTGATGAAGTGTGTCTAAAATTTGGGATCGATATAAGAAACGATAAAAGAAACTATTTATTTTGGAATATTCAACTAAACCAACGCGTTCTGATGAATGAAGATCTATTGGATTGGTTAGGTTATCGCGGCAAAAAATATCATGCTAAAAAGGGTGTTATAACAAGATTGTTGAGGAAAAACCCGCATATACACCATTTAGAAATTTGTGATAAGACTGATGCACGAAAGAAATATTATGTTCTAGATGCTATTGATTTCGAATCATTATTGATGCAAATGCGAACTCCTAAAGTCATCGAGTTACGTGAACTGTTTTCGTTAATGAAATTTATTATGATGAAATATTGTGAGTACGAGAAATTCTATGAACAACAAGAACGTGAAAGAGCTGAGGAACGTGAATGTCTTGCGAATGAACGATCTCAACGCTTATCTCAACAAATTCAAATGAATGTTATCACCTTACGGAATAACATTGCACCAAATATTGTTCCACCTCCTATAAATTTTGGAAAGAGACGAAATTTAGGTAATTACTTTGTTTTTTATAATAAAATTTATATAATATATATTATTTAGGATTATATCGAACATCGAATGATATGAGACCAGAATGGTACCTAATGCGTCGACAGGAGGATGGTTGGCGTGATGCCGACAGAAAATTACAAAATCGGGGAATGCGATTAATACGTAAATGGTCTAACATATCTCATGCTATCGATATTGGTAACGAAGTGAAACAGAATTTCCGCCGCGATTTGAAATGGTATGCAAGAGGAAATATTATTCATGCCGCAGAAGAAGAGGGGGGTGAACAATTGATTAGTGATATCAACATCGAGTCATTGATAGAATGTGTTATCAATCACAAAAATAAAGCTTATGAACTAGCAAATGATAATGTCAATATATTATTATAATTATCATTCCTTTTGTTTTATTAAAACACTTATATCTTCATACAATCATTTATTTACATGGTAAATAGCCTTCTTTACATATTTAACAAACATTTTCAACATTAGTACTGATAAAGAAGATAAAATTGCATACAAAATTGCGAAAATTTTAGAAACTTCTTCGTCTAGTGAGGATGATGTACGTGTGGATGGTGTTGATATTGTCTTTTGTATGACATGTGGTAAACATGATGATTGTTGGAGCAATTGCCATTCAGCCATATCTCCCTCACTCCGATCAAAGAATAAAAGTTTAAGTTTATAATGTATGGTGGTACGATTATCTTGAGGAATGTTGAATGCGAATACCTCTAATTGATTATCGTTGATTTTTCTAAAATTCATCGGAATCCATTCGGTACGGTTACACCCCCCACCACCATCGGTTGCAACATCCTTCAGACAAATATAAATGCGCTCCACGTGTTGGGGAACGTTTGCGTATAGAATACCATTCAGAATTGTGGTTAGAATCACGAAATTTGTTTTTAACATCCCCACTCCCATCATTATCTTCACTTTTTGCACTTGTAAATGTATTCAACAGTCTTATAACTTTTATTTTATGTTCGTAAAAATTCAAGTATCTTCTTAGTTCATGAACTTTCTCCACAAATTTTCTAAGTATACGTGTGTATTCTTCAAAAGATATATGCATAATGACACATTTACAAACTTACTGGATATCTTTATCATAACCTCCAACTATTCACATTTACACATAGAGTATCATTATTATTACTCGCATTTCATTCCTTATCTGACCATCATAGTTCGTGAACGATGATGACGTCATCATCGTTCGTAAACTATGGTCGCCGGGTTGAATCAGTTACTGTCATTGGCTTGAAGCAGTGACGTCATCATCGTTCGTGAACTATGGTCGCCGGATTGAATCAGTTACTGTCATCGGTTCGAAGCAGTGACGTCATCATCGTTCGTAAACTATGGTTGCCGGATTGAAACAATGACAAAGCAGTCTTTGTCACGTGGTGGTGACACCTACACGAAGCAGCCTGTACCTTCGGTCCGCCATGACATCTGTCACGTGACACCTACACGAAGCAGCCTGTACCTTTAGCTCACCATGACAGCTGTCACGTGTTGGTGACACCTACACGAAGCAACCTGTACCTTTGGTTCACCATGACAGCTGTCATATGGTGGCGACATCTCCATGAAGCAGCCTGTACCCAAGGGTCGCCATGACAGCTGTCACGTGGTGGCGACATCTCCACGAAGCATTCTGTACCTTTAGCTCACCATGACAGCTGTCACGTGTTGGTGACACCTACACGAAGCAACCTGTACCTTTGGTTCACCATGACAGCTGTCATATGGTGGCGACATCTCCATGAAGCAGCCTGTACCCAAGGGTCGCCATGACAGCTGTCACGTGGTGGCGACATCTCCACGAAGCGTTCTGTACCTTTAGCTCACCATGACAGCTGTCACGTGTTGGTGACACCTACACGAAGCAACCTGTACCTTTGGTTCACCATAACAGCTGTCATATGGTGGCGACATCTCCATGAAGCAGCCTGTACCCAAGGGTCGCCATGACAGCTGTCACGTGGTGGCGACATCTCCACGAAGCATTCTGTACCTTCAATGACAGCTGTCACGTGGTGGTGACATCTCCATGAAGCAGCCTGTACCTTTGGACCAAAGGTACAGATTGCTTCCTAGAGGTGGCGGAGCCCCCTCCACGAAGCAGTCTGTACCTTGGGTTCGCCATGACAGCTGTACCTTATGGTCGCCATGACAGCTGGACCTTATGGTCGCCATGACAGCTGGTCCTTATGGTCGCCATGACAGCTGGTCCTTATGGCCGCCATGACAGCTTGTTCTTATGGTCGCCATGACAGTTGGTTCTTATGGTCGCCATGACAGCTGGTCCTTATGATCGCCATGACAGCTGGTCCTTATGGCCGCCATGACAGCTGGTCCTTATGATCGCCATGACAGCTGGTCCTTATGATCGCCATGACAGCTGGTCCTTATGGTCATCATGACAGCTGGTTCTTATGGTCGCCATGACAGCTGGTTCTTATGGTCGCCATGACAGCTGGTCCTTATGATCGCCATGACAGCTGGTCCTTATGGTCGCCATGACAGCTGGTCCTTATGGACGCCATGACAGCTGGTCCTTATGCCCACCATGACAGCTGGTCCTTATGACCGCCATGACAGTTGGACCTTAGGGCCGCCATGCTGTCATGTGTTAGTCACGTGACTCTGTACATGTGACACACTTTTTGAACACACCCTGTATACTCTTTA
Source organism: Endomychus coccineus (assembly GCA_958510875.1). Lineage (NCBI taxonomy): Eukaryota > Metazoa > Arthropoda > Insecta > Coleoptera > Endomychidae > Endomychus > Endomychus coccineus. The sequence goes on along the minus strand of OY294068.1, from coordinate 117,652,450 downwards.
CAAATAAAATAAAATCCTTATCACCTACATCCTTTCAAACTGATAAGAACGAGCTCATGCACCGGATGCACATCGACAGCTAGACCGGAAGTGGAGACCGGATATCCTGAGGCAGAACTAGCCATGTGCATCTACTGAAATCCTAAATTTCCAACGTGAAGAATCCACCGCACCAATACAGTTTCCTCTTTTGTCGAAAGAACAGTTTCGGGGCTAATTTTTCTTTCTATCGGATAAACACCTGTCGATTTGTATAGAAGCGTTGTTTTTGGAACACCGAATGTTAGCAGTGAAAACTTTCATGCCATCTGCAACAGCTGCTAAAGCTTTTTGCATTTGCTCTTCCGAATATTGAAGTCGACGAGCCATTTTTCTAAGAAAACAAAAAAAAAACGTGGTACCAATTACTGACTAATGAATGTCCTAGATACCGACAGCCACATAAATCAAGTTATAGAGCGCCAATAGCAATGAAATCGTTATGTCAGTAAATGGTACATAGGTCAACCACAACATTATGAAATTAAATGACGATAGAAACAGAAAATACAGTAACTCGTACAAATCAACGAAGACAGCTAATGTTTTCACACATGGTACCAGTCACTGACAGTATTGTCAGTATTTGGTACATGATGCGATAGGTAGGTGTACCTATTACTGACACTAATTTTGTTTCAAATCCTGATATTCTTCTCAACGTTCAGGAAGAAAACAATTATTCTACTCAAAGAATAGTAACAAGGAACTCACCTGTTTCGATATATTTGCAAGAAGGTACAGACGCTGATTAGGTAACATGCACACAAACTACACCCACGTTCTAATGGTGTTGTCTGACCACACGAGCTCTCACATGGAAATGGCGGGAAGCACTCCTAATAGAAGACAGCTGTCAGTTTCTGTGGCGGTTATTTCAAAATGTCACTTGTCTCTGTGAAGTTGAAACTCATATGTGCCTGATGTTGTCAAATTCATAAGTGTAATACAACCACATTTCTTATTTTTTGTTGATAATGGCCAGAAGTGTCAGTATATGGAACACTGTCTGTAATTGGGACAGTTACTTTAATTAAGGTCAGTAAAGAGTTATCAAGCTGTACTAGAGATAGTTGTGGGGTATTTGTTATCTGACATTTCCTTGCTTTGCTTATAAAGCTATATGAAAATGCTAATACTCGTTGAAGTGTATACAAAGTGGAACATTTTGATAATAATTGCAGCTGATTCATTGTGTTACCAAGAATTATTTGTGATTTGCATTCCTCCAGATCGGTGGCAGTTAATTCTATGTTCTTGGGCCAGAAGCCACAGGGGTCCGTTCCACCACAAGGTATCCTCAATGAGATCAGATGCATCTGAATCACGAGACGCGATATCCGCTGAATTGAAAATCGAGGGCTTGTAGTGCCACTCGACTTCACGTGTTAGGTTTTGAATTCCGCTGACGCAATTAGACGCGAATATTTTCAAAATATCTGGCGTTGAAGCTATCCAATATAAAACTATGGTGCTATCGGACCATGAAACAACACGATTGAACTTAATATTCAATAACTCTAGAACTTGTCATGAAGATGGCTCAGCAGCAAAGCCCGCAAAGCTCTACACGAGGTAATGTTATGGTTTTTAAAGGCGCAACTCTCGTTTTAAAACGAAGCAGTCTTACAGCAGTTTGATTTTGATCGTGAATTGATTTGAGGTAAATACAGCCTTTTGCGAAGCTTCACTAAAACCATGAATCTCTACGCGTTCAGCATTAGAAAGCATCATTTGGCGCGGTATTTGAAGCCTATTCAAATTTTGTGAGCCTGCTTTAAACTGAGACCAAGTTTGCACGATTTAATCTGAGAGTGTATCGTTCCATCCAATTTTTATTTGCCATAATGATGGCATCCTAATTTTCGCTACAAAATAATTAATGATTAAAGTCCTGAAGGATCGAATAATTTTGAGGTCGAGGATAAAATTAAATCTTTGTAACCTCATCTGTTATATGAGATGCATTTAACTTGTATGTCAAAACGTCAAGGTTGGTTTGCCATGGTAAAAATATATTTTTCCTAATTTCATCCTCGGTAATGTAATACTGATCGTCGGAATCAAATACAGTTTGCTCTAACACTTCTACTCGATTGGACACCCACTTTCGGAAGTTAAATCCATATCGACCTAGTAAGGTAGACGATTTGTGTTTCAAGTTAATAGCCTGTTCGACTGTAGTTGTTCCCGTTAATAGGTTATCCACGTAAAAATCGTTGATGATAACACTCGCGATTTCGGGCCAATATTGCCGCTTCTCAGTTGCTACTTGTTGTAGACTTCGTATTGACAAAAATGCGGCACTGCTTGTACCGAAAGTAATTGTATTTAGGCGGTAATGCTTAACTTCATGATTTTCGTGAGAACGACAAACGATGCGCTGAAAGTCGCGTTGCTGCTCCGCTACCATAATCTGTCGGTATATTTTCGCTATGTCTCCCGTTATAACAATGTCATATTTTCTGAATCGCAGCGGAATAGATGAAAGATCATTTTGCATTGTTGACCCCACTTTCAACAAATCGTTTGAAGAAATACCTGAAGATGATTTGCATGAACCATCAAACACTACACGGAATTTCGTGGTTTTGCTGGACTCATTTATTACTCCATGATGGAGTAGATAAAATATCTCTGATGATATACTGTCAGATTCAACTGAGCTAATTTGAGTCATGTGACCTAAAAGTTCGTATTCATCCATAAAGTCGATATACTTCCTTTCAAATGAAGCATTTTTTCTGAATTTTCTTTCCATGCTGTTTATTCGTCTGATAGCGTTATGTAGCGAGTGGATTAATTTGGCAACGTTGTCGCGCATAAATGCCCGTATTAATCACGATCTGTGGTTGTTGTAAGCAGGTCCTCGCATTCCTGCTCTTCTATAGATCTGACCTTAGATATTGAAACTTTTTCTATGTTCCAGAATTTTTCGATAGAATTTTATAAAGTTTTATTAACTGATACGTTACAAACAACAGGCGTTTTTATTACGGTTATAGGCATAATACCTGATACAACCCAGCCTGGCTGCCTTTGTTGTAGAACTTGCAGTACTGGACCGAGCTTGATTTTTTGAGAACAAATTAAATCAAAATAGATCCTAGCCCCTAGGAGTAAATCGATTTCACGTGAGTGGTTGAATTTATAATCGGCTATACATCTGTGGGCATTTCGAGTAAATTGATATTAAATGTATTGCTCGGTAAATTTGCAGTGATTTTGTCTAATACAAGGAATGTTAAATTCGCGTTATATTCATTTTGGCATGATTTTACTGTTGTTACAATCCTTTTGCTTATGTCCAATGATGAACTACCTACCCCTATTATTGGTATATTAACGTTTGTTAATGGAAAATTTAACCTGCGTAGCATTTTACTGGTTATAGAGTTAGGCTGGCTAGCACTTACTGAAAGCACCCTACATCTTCGCCAATTAACTAACGAATCCTTGATGAGAACAACAGCAGTTGATAACATAATTTGAGTTTCCTGATTATTACAAACATTAGTGACTGAATCTACTGAAGTACCTGATGCCTTGACATTCATGTTATGATGGTTTGAAGCCACATTGCCACATTTTTCGAATTGTTTTTTGTATGGAATGTGATTTTTGTTTGTTGGTTTTTCGTCTACCTTACTCTTAAGTCTACTTTCACCTTTTTCACGATACATTGTTTCCAGCAATAAACTAAGTTTTTCTGAGAAAATAATAAAATCTTTAAAATAAGGTTTGCAGTTACGTAAATTTTTTGAAATGGATAATGATTCCAATTCTTTCTGAGCTACCGCATCCAGCTTCTTTGCTGTTAGATAGAACAGCAAGGTGTCCCAGTGTTCTACCGGTTCTCATGTTTCTAAAGATCTTATGTTCTCTTTTATGGAATCTGTTAGATGACGTAAACCGATATGTTTGTCCTTTTCAATACTTGGTAACTCAATTAGAGCACTTACTTGATCTCTTATAATAAAAGATTCATTTTGATAGCTCGAAACTGATAAACCCCATGCTGTCTGGTAGTTTCCGTTGGTTACTTCAATACATTCAATTACCTTTGCAGCATCACCTTTAACACTGCTCAGTAGATATTAGAATTTTTTTATCTTGTCAAGATATGTGTCATTGTGCACTAATGATATAAACATGTTTAAGACGAACATTTATAACAGAGTGTTAATGTGACCTAATTCCCGAGAATTTTTTATATAAACATGTCTCTAAGCTGTCCCAATTTTTCATATTCCCCAGAAAATTTGGGAAGCTCTATGATAAGAACCGGACATTACCATCATTTTGACAAGAATGACCATTATCATCAGTTCTTTGGTTTTGCATATGAATTTCATTCCTGTCTGAGTTATCAATTGATATATGGTTATTATGAAATATCTGAATCATCTTTTTTGCGATTTGGGTTAGCTTGTGATAACGATTTGGAAATATTAAGCGCTCATTGGAACCAATTTCGTCTTCGTTAGTTATTTCTATTTCGATTTGTATGTTATTAAACTGCTCTAACAGTGCATATGTGATTTCTAGGCGCGATTTCAATTGATCAATGTGAATTTCATCTTGATGGATCTTTTTACATTGGTCAATGAATGTTGAGAATCTTGTTAAATATCCTTTCATTTGGCTACGCCTTATGAGAAGTTGCTTTAGATCTGCTTTATTTTCATTACAAGCCATGATTGAATTTGCTTAAATTTGCAAATTAACTGAATAATTTCATTGTTTGATTTGATATTAAACTGTAATGTACGATAACTCTGATTCCAGCCAATTTGTTTACGATAATTATGCTGGGCTAAGAACTAAAATTGATGCTGCAAGAACAAACTTGGGTACGATTACGATACGATATTAACTACAGCTCTTTTGATATCTAGTGTTGTAATATTAACCCTCAATAGAAGCAACAATTCTTTCTCTGATGATAAGGAAAGTTAGGAAGGGTTAAATGGAACAGACTCACTTCCCCGTGATTCTCGATAATTCCACGATGATTTTATTCACGTTGTTTTTCCTCTGAAAAACCCATCCGGCTCGAAGGACCAAGTATGATTTCTTGTTAATCGTTTCGAATGATTTTTCTCATGTTCATATTTTTTCATTAATTTATTCAATTTGATACAAAACTAAACATTTTCATCTCTCAATCTCAACTATAAACAACTTGGCGTCAGGCTAACATTCTTCTTCTGCTCACTGCAAATATTCTTCGATGACCTTAGCCTATTCGAGTGGACTACAAATAATTTATATGAGCATAGAGCTCATAGAAGATCGAACACAAAGTATGGCAAAATAAGTGAAGCTGACTATTTTAGGTATGCCAGAAACTTAAGGCAACCTGAAGACTTACATAATAAATTTCAGTATGCTATCCGTTGCTTAGCAAATTCTATAACGCTAGTAATCCTAATTTTTATCAGAACGCTCATTTGTTGAATCATGAAATGAAAAAGCTCAAGAGTCTCATGTCATAATTCCGAGCATTGAAAAAATAATCTGTAATTACATAGATTTGAACAAAATTGTACCGAAAATCGACAATCTAAACGTAAGTTATATACCGAGTTATCGTTAAGAACTTTTTTTTCTGTCCTCAAAGATTCCACAGGTACTAATATGAGATGCTTGACCTAAGAAGACAGGTTCCAATATTTTTAAAGGTATACACAATATAATCCGACGAAACAAAATAATCATATCAAGCAGCAAACATATTACCGAAAATTTAATAATGTCTCGCTTAGTCGTCAAAAGTATGCACCTAATTACTTAGGTCATCTTAAACTAATTATACGAATAAATTTGGTAGCAAGAGAAATTTCTAAAGTCCACGTAACGCCTTTCTTCCTAAATCCGTGAACATTCAACCAACGATCACAACATTTCTTGATCAACGCCCAAGTTTTCACCAATTTCAACCTCCTCACCAATTCCAACAGAACAAAAATCCGTTCCAATCAATCTCGAACATAGTTTCTTCTCAATCAACACCAATGAGTATGAGCTCCAGAAACAGTAGACCATAAAATCGAATAATCTTGATAAGCTAAATACACTTCAATCCAACAGTCATTCAGAAAATCAGATCTCTAAAGAACTCCCAATACCGAAATTGTTAATGACCAAACTGATTTAAATTTGGATCAGAATTAAATAAACGGGAATTACCAAACTTACTACCCTCATGAGACTGATATAAATGAATATGAATCGAACGAACATCAATCTTACGATTTTTGCCAACCTGGAATGCTGTGAAGATTGTGACTGAAATTTTTTGAAAACTTCAACCCCAACCATACAAACAAGACTTCAACATAATGAACTCTAGTGAACTCTGGTGAGCTCTATTATCCAATCCTTCCAGAATATGATTAAGAAATGTTAATAGATCAGGCTGAACAAAAACATTAATAAATAGAGACATACAGTTTTTCAAAAACAGCATAAACTATAATCCATTTGTGGTGCCTTTAGTATTTCAGCAAGAATCACATTCACTCAAATTCCAGCTTCTAAGATTCTCAAATTACACGGACATAAACAATTTAAATTCTTTCTATTCAAGTTTTATAGTGTGTTCGACAGCCCATATAACTTGATAACTTGAAGTTGTCACAAGTTACGCAATGTGCCACAGGGATCTCGGATATTATCAGACTAGGAATGAAGACTTATATACCCCATACCAAAACATCACCGTCATCTTGTTAAAATCTGTTCTAGCATACCGTCGTTGGCACCACGTCTGGAGACCAGAACAGAATATGTTGAAGCCAGAAATATGTTCAACGAAACAATGAACGCTTCGAAAGAGGCATCAAATGCCAAAATGAGATCAAAACTTATCGAATGTCCGAATGGCTCCCGTTCGTTTTGATATTTTGTCAAAGCAATTGGTAAAACTTTAACTTGCAGTTCATTTCCTCCCCTAATCAAAGCTGATGGCACACTGGCTACTGCATCACAGAAGGAAGTAAACTTTCTTCTTGAATATTTGCAGCAAATTCAACTTCGGCTTCACATGGGAGGGATCCTCCTAATATTGCTGCCATCGATAGCCATATACCTGAAATTCTCTTTCGTCATCGCACAATCAAGCACATTCTGCTTGATCTCAATACCAAAAAGTCTATGTGGCCAGACAGAATTCCACCTGTATGTCAATATGAGGAATCTCCAGTTATAGCATTGAATATCTCCAAAGCATTTGACCGAGTCTGGCTCGGAAGCCTTCTTGGGAATCTTCCGTCATACAGTTCGCCGCCTCAACTTTTTCACTTATTACTATCGAGTTTTCTCTCAGATAAGTCACTCCTCGATGTGGCCGATGGGGTATCTTCCGATACAATGGCTATCAACGCTGGTCTTCCACAGTTGATGTCTTGGCATCAAATTTGTTACTGCTCCATAAGAACGATCTGCTGGAAGTGACCACCTATCCCCTCCACAGCTTTGCAGACAATGATGTACTGCATACCGCTTCCTCATCTGGAGCCCCTATACCATCCAATAAAGCCAGAAGAGCGAGACAGGGACAGGTTGACGCAATTAATGGAGATCTGACATAGATTTTGAAATGAGCATCTGATAATCTAGGAGAGTCTAATGCAACCAAAACTCAAGCTATCATCTTTTCCAGAAAGGCGAATCTCAAAATCCCTAATATGAGAATGTCAGGTGCAACTATTCCTATTAAGTCTTCCATATCCATGCTTCGGATCTCCACCAATAGCACCCTCTCATGAAACGAACATGTGGGGTCCATCGCGACAATCGCTTCACAAACAGAACTAGGTACTCTATTTCATGCCAAGAGCAACTCAACTTGAGTTAATCCAAAAATTCAAACGCTTCCATAGAAAACTCAGAAATATAAATCTACGGTATAGGCCGGGAACTTATGGTAAATTATCATAATGATTGAATGGAAAAATATTTACTTTGTTCTCATACTACTTTTAATAATAACATGGAAACGTTACAATAGTTTCAACACTTCATGTTATTATTAAAAATTTGATCATAACGGAGAAATAGTAAAGCTTATACCTCAGATCTAAATTCATCTATATTATCGTTGACTTTATATTCACCGAGCCAATTGTGCCTGAAAAATTGTATATGAGTCGAATTGAAAACATTCCCCTAAATGATATTGAGACACACTTATATTCGGAAAATTATAAACTAAATTAGACATTTCGAAAATTCAACATCTTAATGTAGAAGAGAAATCTCAAATACTTGTCATCTGCAAAGAGTTTCCAGATATTTTTTATGACGAAAATAACTTGGTAACTCTCACAGGTAGAAAAAAGTATCAAATAAAAATATGTGATGAGGGAATATATTCTCAATTTCATCCTTCCACACACAGAAGGTTAGTTCAAGATCAAGTTGATGAAATGCTGGAGCTTATATAATAATACCCAATAGTTCACCTAGTCATCACCTGATTGTGTGGTCCCTCCTTGCTACTTTTTGGCCATAATTACTCACTACGGCTTCAATACTCCTTCAAGTCTACCAGATCTGAATCCGATTGACTTTCAAGTTGGTTTCTCGTGAGCAAGATTTTTGTTGAGGTTTACTCCTCGTTTGAAGGCTTTTGCAAGGGCCTCAATCACAAAGCGTATCACTGGGCTATCTATGGATAGCCTTGTACCAGGGTAGTCTCAGTGAAGTAGGTAACCAGGGGTCAATAGGGCAGACTGAATAGTATCAGAATTTGCAGGCTATAATTGCAATTGATACTTGGTTACTTCTTGACTACTCAACTGCTGTTCCAGAAAGTCATTTTAGATAAACACGGAACTTCCCAATAACAAGTTTATTTGAAGCTTGAACATAGATGAATATTTAACTGTCTGTATAATAATAATTTATCACGACCCGAGGGAAGCACAAGGAAGCTCAGAAGCAATGAACGCAAAGGAAGCGGTCGAAGCGAGCTATTCCCTCATTATTGCCTTACAAACAAATAGTCATGTGAGTATCATTAAAAACGGCTATTCATGCATCAATTAGCGAAATATCTGATACTTCAATGGTAACTGGCAGAACACTTACTTTTGATTTCGGCGGTCTAAATGGTTCACTCACACAGTTGGCTCACTGACTATAATCGTGATAATCGCTCCGATGACTGTCTTTCTCGCAGTCTCACTGACAATAATTGTGATATTCAATACGACGCTTGCGGAGCGTTCTTTCATACCAATCGAGGTGCTAGTTAAGTCACCTTCACCAGCTCCAGCCGAGCCCTTTCTTTGATCATTTCGCTTTCATGATGCTCTACCAGTTCCTCGACTTTGTGCCGAGGTTTTTATGCTTGCATCTGTTTTGTTATATTTTGTTGACACGAAATATACACGGTTCTGAAAGAAATCAAAATATACGTGGCTTATGAATGGAACCGTATGCAAATCTGATACTTAAACTACAGGGATGTCTGTGCCCGGTATCATTTATATTCCTATTCAACAATATAATTATTCAGAGTTATGCATTCTAAATACTAATATAAACGAAATCTGAAATGTATGACCAATCTACATGTTTTCCATTAGAAAATTATACCAGATTTGTAGAGCTTCGATACATTACCCCCTTGGTTCGGTGAAAAATGAAAGTATGAAATCCTTCCATTTTTAATTCTCATAGAGAATTGTACAAAAAAACTACTATACAAGTAAGATATCAAAAAAAACCTAATTAAAAAGTAAGGATATCTTACTTATCATGGAATATTGAACAAACATTTCTTCCTTCTCCTGAGAATGGAAGCTCTTGAATCCAGGAACGAATACAAACTTCTTCATCAGACCGGAAACGGAGCTGACATCTTCGGATGAAAACAAATATCATCTTCTTCATAACGTGAAAAAAACTTCATCTTGAAAAGGGAACATTCTTCGAACGGAAATAACGTCTTGTGAACGATAATTAAACTTTTGGAACCCAAAGGATACATGATACATATTATGGTCCGGCTGATTCATTTATTCTTCGTCAATCTCAAGGGTAGAGACAGTAGCAAGCTCAGGGGGCATTAAACGGTCTTAGGTCCTTCAAGTATACTCTCCTTACCTTGTTGCCATCTTCATTATTCAAGTCATAAATGACCGGAGAAATTTCTTTGATCATAGCAAACGGCCCTGTGTATTTCGGAGCTGGATTGGCTGCAGAATGACTAGAAGAGAAATATACTAGAAAACGAATGGTGCTCAGCTTTCATTACTCCCAATTTACAACGATAATCTCGATGACGGAGATTATAATATTGACGTTGTTGGGTAATAACTCGAGATAGCTGAATACGTACCAATTGAAAAGTCTCACGTAATGGGTCTAATCTGGTACGGTGGGCTAACAATTGTTCAGGATATAGATCAGTCAAACTATTCACGTCAGTATCCACCGGAGCGGCAAGAGAACCTATTGAATTCGGAACTTCTAGTTCGCTGCCAAAATTAAGAAGAGCAGGTAAGAGACCGGTGGATTGATATTGGGCAGAATTAAGTGCAAAAACGAAATCGGGCAAGAATTTGTCCAATCTGCGGTGATCACCGTTGCAGAACTGTGCAATCACAGTAAAGTACGATTTGTTCTCTCCATGGGATTACATTGCGGCGAGAAAGTAGGAATCATATTGTTATTTAATTCCAAACTCCTTCAAGAGAATTTTGAAAATCTTCCTCCTATACTGTGTTCCATTGTCAATGACGACGGTTTGCGGACAACCAAAGCGTGTTATGATTTCTTCGTAGGAAGATTGCGTTACAGCTTGTGCGGTCGCTTTTCTCAATGGTTTACACTATGCCCATTTCTGGAATCTGTCCTGCATGACTAGAATGAAATTGTTTCCCTTGAATGATCTTGGGTAACGGTGCGCACAGTTTTCCAAAGGAACTGATTCAAAGTCGGATGCATTCATCCAGACATTTGCTGTTGAGACACCCTATACGCTTGGCACTGCATACATCCATGCACATACTTAGCAATTTCGACGAACATCCCCGGTCAATAATACTAGTGGGCTATTCGCGCATTGGTCTTAGCTATCCATAAATATCCTACAGTCATGGTTTTCCTTCAGGACATCCATCTGGATCCGTTTCGGAACACTCAACTTCCACAGGTCGTTCATCTCCGGTTCGGACAATTCATTTGAATCGTAAAAATGGCAGTATAACTGATCATTTCTTATATAATAATCTAGCCAGGCTTTGGGATTCTTTTCAACTTCGGCTTCCTTCGAATTGTAACAGTTACAATTCGTGGGGTCGTTCAGTACATATGATATCCCTTAACATGGCAACGGATCTCGTGACAGGGTGTCAGCTACTCGGTTCAGAACTCCTTTACCGGTAATTGATCTCAAAATCGTTTTGTTGAAGGAAGATGCTCCATCGAGCTAATCTCCCGCTCGAACTCTTCATCGAATGTAGCCATTTCAATGAATGGTGGTCGCTCAATGTGGTAAATCTGTATCCTCCCAAATAAGGTCGCATTTCATCAATGCCTCACACAATAGCCAAACACTCTTTCTAAGTAACATGATTATTATTTTCAGTGACTTTCAACGTTTGAATAGTGTAGGCGATAATTCGGTCAGCTCCTCCAATATTTTGGGTTAATGCCGCAGCAATTTCCACGTCCGATGCATCTGTTTGCATAATGATCGGACCGAGGCGCTGGTCAACATTTCTTCCCATTTGTCGAATGCGGCTTGCTGCTCTTTTCCACAACTCCAACGGCGATGCTTCTTCAATGAAGCGGTCAACATACTTATCACTTTCGGAAACGCTGGTACGGAACGGCGGTATCACGAAGCTACTCCCAAGAACCGACAGAGTGCTCTTACTGACGACGGGCTTGGAATTTGTTTTATAGCTTCGATCTTCTCTGAATCGGTACGAATACCCTCGGCGGTGACCACATCATGTAGTAGGTACTTGATCGAATTGCGGCAGGATTGACATTCTTCCGGGTTGATCTTCAAATTTGCTTTTCTCAAGCTGCGGAAAACTTCCCTTAAATTCATAAGATGTTCTTCAAAAGTTTCTCCCAATACGATGATGTCATCTAAATATGGGAAGGCGTAAGGATCCGTATTCGGTCCTATGATGGTATCCAAGAGTCTTTGGGAAGTTGCAGGCGCGGAATGTAAACCAAAGGCCGATACCTCAAACTGGAATAAGCCAAGACCTGGTACTGTAAATGCTGTAGTGAGATTACTTTCAGGGGTCAACGGTATTTGCCAATAATCTTGTTTTAGCTCAATGCTTGTTATGTAACGAGCTCGCCAGAGTTTATCTAAGATTGCACTCATGTACGGAAGTGAATACGCATCTTCCACGGAGACTTTGTTCATCATCTGGAAATCAGTGCGAAATCTTGGTTTGCCATCTTTCTCCTTTACCACTATAACGGCTGAACTCCAAGGACTACTCGACGGCTCTATAACTTCCTCTGCCAGCATTCGGTCAATTTCTCCATTGATGATTGCTTACATCCTCGTATTGTGTGGCCGGTAACGCTGTTCCATCGGATCTGTCTTCATCAGTCTTATACCATGCTGGACCAACGGCGTGGTTCCTTGAATTTATATGTGAGTAGTTCACCTTTTCGAAAGAACTTTTCGACTAGAAAGAAAAATATGTATTATCCTCCCTCGGTCAATTATCAAAATTCCCTGCCCGGCGGTGAACTTTTGTGACGTAATCACGACCCCGGGGGAGGCATATGGAAGCTCAGAAATAATAAACGCAAAGAAAGCCTTCCAAGCAGGCTATTTCCTCATTATAGCCATACAAACAAATATGTGAGTATCAATAAAAACGGCTATGCATGCATCAATTAGCAAAATTACCTGATATTTCAATGGCAATTGGCGGAGCACTTACTTTTGATTTCGGCTGTCTAAATGGTTCACTCACACAGTTGGCTCTCTGACTATAATCGTAATAATCGCTCTGGCTATCTTTCTCGCACTGTCTCACTGACAATATTTGTAATATTCAATTCAATGCTTGCGTGGCGTTCTTCAATACCAATCGAGGTGCTGATCAAGTCACCTACACCAGCTCCAGCCGAGCCGTTTTTTATTCATTCCGAGGTAATGATGCTCAACCAATTCTCCGATTGTGTTTGGTTGTTTTTATGCTCACATCTGTTTAGTTATCTCTTGTTGACACGAAATATGCACGGTCCTGAAGGAAATGCAAAATACGTATACGCTGTTTATGAATTGAAATATATGCAAATCTTATACTTAAACCACACGGATGTCTATGACCGGTATTATCCATATTCCTGTTCAACAATATAATTATTCAGAATTATGAATTCTAAATACTAATATAAACGAACTCTAAAATCTATGACGTGTTTCCCATTGAATAATTATACCAGATTTTTAGAGCGTTACAGTTAATAAAACTACGTATACGTTCTTTCATCCGTTTTTTGAAGGTCCTTTATCCCTGAACAATGTATATCATAGGACAATACGCATCTGTCATCACATTCTTACTTCATCGGATAATTTATCTTTTCTATTATTTTTGATGAACTTGGCCAAATTATTTGACGTTTCAAATGCTACATGAATATCTAAATTACTGAGAAAGTTGAAAATGTCAGTAGTGAGTGGCCCCATTCATGTGATACTAATATGAGAATAGTTTTATTCATTGTAGCAATAACTGAGTTGATAGCTAACTAATATCGTTTTTTAGTTAGGATCTGATCTATTGGTCCGGAAGAGTAACCATTATTCACTGCAATTTGTTCAATAATATTCAACTCTTTATAAGAATTATCTTATGACATCTTTACGTTGAGTCTGTATATGAAACTATTGTAGGCTGCTAGTTTATGTTTAAAAGAATGATTTAAACAGTTTTCAATTGTCAGTATAGATGGGCTTACGAAATATTGAAAATATCAAATTTGTTATCAGTTTTCTTGAAGTTCAAATCCAAAAATTATTGAAGTTTTTATACTCCATATCAATTGTGCAGTTAACATTTGGATAGATTGTATTCATGAATTCTTGGAATTTATTCAATTGCTTCTTAGTTCCAATGAAACATTCTATGATGCCGAATCTATACAAAAATATGAAGCTCGTCTGACCGACATCCTTTTCATTTGATACAATAATACGATTTGTATCTAACTGCTTGTCATTGCTCCATAACATTTTGAATGTCGTTCTCTGTTAATCGGCAATAGATGTATCTATCATCAAGAAATCTCAATCATATCAACTCAAGGAATGAGAAATAACAGGAACAATGCAGGAATCCTCCTAATTCAAATAACACGAGCTCCTCTGAATTTTGCCGTGAAATGGCAGAGATCAAGAACTCTGATGTCCGTAGAATTGAAATTCAACAAACATGTGACATTTACAAGCAGTGTTAGCAGAATTTTCTTCGTTCGAGAGAGTAAGTTCATGTTTTTGTTATACATTGAGTACACGAGAGGAAAACATCTCGTGTGAGCTAGCGGTGGAATGTTGGGAGAGGAGATAGACATTCGAATTTTTCTTCAAGGGTTGGAGGTTATAGGCATAGCGAAAAACCTCACTAAGTAAAGAATTCCAAAACTTCGTTGTTCGTTTGAAAAATGAAGTCTGGTAGGAAGAACTTAGGCAGTTTTCGAGCTTGACAATGATGGGGTGACTGGTTAGAGTTAATCTAGTCCGCATATCTCGAATTTCTCGTGTTGGAACAACAGAGCTGATTTCTGATGAACACCGATCATGCGAATATCTATCGAAAAGGGAGAGATCTCCCCTTTTAACGATGTTCTAGAGAGGTCAACAAACTCGTGAGTGTGACATCATTAATGAGACGAATAGTCCTTTCCTTGGTAGAATCCGAGAGCGTATGTTTGCGAGCCAAACACAAAAATGTGAACAGTACTCCAGGTCAGGTAGAATCTGTGCTTTGTAGATTATGAGGAGCTGCTGGGATGTAAAGTAGTTATTAAACTTCTTATATAAGTAGGTGTATTTATCTTCATCGATTCGAGTCCCGCCGCTCCTGAATGATGTCTGTATGTTCCAATTCCCTTACAAGAACCTGAAGGTTCGTAGCTATTGTTGGATCATTCCCAAAAGGTATAAGGGAAACTACAGGTCAACATTGACCAACCAGATGCTATTGAACAATATCACGTAATATTGTGCAATCCGTTAAGAAAAAAATTGTTACTCTGCAATGACTCTAAAAATAGATTATTCTGTATACGCTCTCAAAAATAACTTTTTTGCGTACTCATTTCAGTCTGTAAAATGCTTCATTTTCGGTCTAGTTCCGAAAAGTCATAGCAGCCTTCGCAGACTATTTTAAATAATTCAGGAGATTTAAAAAATTTATTTGACATAAGGGTACAGTTGAAATACATATTATTATAAGTCTAACACAATATAACACTATCATAATCAAAACTAAATCTAAAAATAATCTTTTCGAAAAATGAAAATCGAATGAACAATTTTGTGCATTTTGAAGACTTCTAATCTCATTCACAGGTGAATTAATTTCAGGATTATAAGAAGCAATTGCAGATTATGTACTCGTACTTGGTCGTACATCCGTGGGAGCCGTCACAACTCCCTTCCCTTTTCCTCTTTCTCAATTGACTCTTCTGTAAACTCCTGACACTACATGATCTGGATCATATTGTCGTTCAAACTGAGATAAAGATTCATTTACACACTTGTCTTCAACCTTTCACGCGTTCCAACGATGTCAAATCTACATCAGCAGCAAGAGTCGCAGAATTACGACAGATAATTATTTCGATTGTTCGTGTGTCTGTTCGTTTCGGAAACGTGGGCATTTTAAATTGAACTTTGTGCGGTAAGGACGCCTTGTGGTGATATAATTAGTTTCAAGAATTCAGTTTTACAGCTATAAGTCTTTTGATGGTGGTCGTGAGCCCGAAACATGCGTAAAGACGAGAATAATAAGCATATGTGTTAGTGCAACCAAGCGATAAAATAGAACTTATAGTTTGTCCATAAGTGAGAGTAATTTGTACCCTTACAAGACTTTGACGATGACCAAGGTTTTGTAGAGAATAGTAATTATACGGCATACGTCATATAATATGTATGAGAAGGATAGAGTGATATAATTTTCGATTTTTTATTAGGTAATTTATTTGTCAGAAGTTAATCATCCATAGAAATTTTGAACTTTACTTTTGCAACAAAGTTAATTGAACATGTAATTTACAATACGAATCGATATAAGAATCTTTTTTCTTTAACATTTCCATATTGAGGCACCAAAACCCATCTAAATAGATAATTTTATTTGACAAAAACTTTTTCAATACGGTCTTTTTGTATGATCCTTTCACGATTATATAATCGTTTTTGATGATATCGTCGAGATATTTTGAAATGATTGTTTGAAATGTTCGTAAGGCATTCTTTAAATGCTGTATCCAATCGAGTCCGTGGATATTATCTGTTGGGTAATCGATGTGTCTCCACATCTCGATGGAGAACCATTTCATTTTGTACGACATATTAATGATTACGAGATCAGTATGTGCATTTTCAAGAAACAAGATTGCCAGTTCTCTTACGATGAATTCAATATGTCAATATTCAAATTCCTGCATATCTACGATGAACATTTTTGCACAATATTCCAACCTCAATTTTTAATGGATTATATTTCACTAGATAGTGTAGAATTAAACAAAAGGCAGATGTCTCATCAGGGATGTACTTACTGGTTTCGAAATCTATTCGGATATCAACAATTCTGCCTTCCAACGATTCATATTGTCTACTGCAATCAATAACGACGATGGGTGATGTTTCTAGATAATTCTTAGGTGACAACAAGGTTCACGCACATTTCTATAGAAATGAGCCTTTTGGAAATGTGCATACACATCATATAAGATTACCCATTGATTGTTATCGGAGTCAGTATTCAAATTATTGTGAGAATATACGTCAGAGTGTAGATATAATTTCACGTTATTTATATTGCAATGATCGAGAAATCTCATTTTCTTCCTCTCCATATTTTTGATCGGTTTGGAAACTCAAATCAACGAACCGTGGTTTCTCAAGTTGACTTGTCGTTCTAATTGACCACGTATGATTCATCGATGGTGACCACAACGGTACTTCATATATTTCCCATTCTCTGAATTCAATATCCAGATCTCTATCGCCATCGATGTATTTTAAAAGTGCGCAGCTATGACTTGTTAACATTTCCATGCTATTCAATACGATCTTGCCCTTTTTTCTGCAACACTAGTACAAATCACATTATAATCGGAATTACTTGTATCAATACAAATCCTTGTCGAACGTTGATAAAAAAATTTTTAATCCTGTGCTACATCTAGAAGCATATTCAATTTTATATAAACATTGAAACTTCCCTAGTCATCAGTTATTCTTAGATTTTCCATTCCATCCGGCATTATATAATCTAGTGATTTCGTGATCTATATACGTAACTCATCCCTCCAATGTTGAAGTTACACCTGGATTTCTCACACGGTCAATTACAATGCCGTTGATTCCATATCGTATTTTATCGGAGAGATGTTATACCATGAGCCAATCAATTCCAACTTTCTGATGGACATACTATCCTCCTGGACCAATTAACCTTCCATATAGATAAAACTATATACTATATATTACTATATTGAAGTACAAATATTTCGAGCTCGAATAGGTATGCGAATCTCATCGTTATTATTCGAAGTTGTCGCTGTATACTGCAGATTCGTGTTGAAATCCGAATTCACAATGGAATCATCTACAAACACCATTTCGGTAAATTCTGAAATAATAATTCTTTGTTGTTTTCTGATGATACCAGAAGAACACGTCAAATAACACACACAATAATTCTTAGTCTTGAATCGTATAAAAAGCTTTGTCTTTATTCTCCTTTTTCTTATTCTTTTTATTCTTATTCTTTTTCCGATTTTCTCAATGTTTGATTATTTCAATCATTAATATTGTGAGAACTGTATATGCTCATCTATTAACTCGCCAACTTTTCCATTAACATTACATTACTCTTCCATTTTCTCGGTGTTATATTTACTACATTCGGAACATAATATCTGAACACCATCGTTAGAATATATTTTCCAATCCAGTTTTACTGTAACCACTTCCTTTCCAACATTGATCAGATTACAATCTTGATCAGTTATTTTGAGCTCAATTCCTTCGATATGCACTGAGAGAAATAAATGTGCTATTTCAATACAATTTTATAACTTTTTTATACAAATCGTTCCTAAAATGAAGACAGGAACAATTTGTGTATTCTAAGCTAATAAACTTGTACTTGAAATATTGTGTTTATACTGTCAAATTTGTATTCTATTTTGTTCCAAAATATTGTGTTGCATGTGCACGTTAATAACGTATATAGCCAAGTGATACCTTCCATGATATGCATTTTTTAAATTCCATGTACTAGTTTATTATACAATATGTGTAAGAGAATTCCACAATATGGTATATACCATATGGATATATTGTACAGAAAACCACACAAAATTGTTATACTCATAAATCCTATTGTGCATACTTCTGGAACAATTATTTCAGGTTTCCTACACAATACTTGCTATAAACCTCAAAAAATTGTGCCATTTATGTAGACAATTTTAGTACAAAATTGTACAATTTTGTAACTGAAATATGTATTAAATCGTATATTTTGATTAATTCTATTATATATTTTTGTGTTTAAATCCTAGTTTTTGATGCCTTCAGATAATAAGAAAAAAGGTATTATATCACCCAATTTCATTCTCATTGATGGTGGTTTAGTCTTGTTAATCTCTGGGTAACTCAACGGCCTTCGGATGTTCTTCAGAACGAATAAGTCGGAATACCTTAAGAAATGAATCACAGTTATCAGTGCGCGCCTAGTTATTATTATATTTTTAGAAATTTCTAGGTAACTATGTTTCTAATGGAGGAAATAAATAATCACCTATATTTATGACTATTTTATTGTATCAAATTCCTAAATAAGTACAAACAAAATCCAGTGAACCTTATTGTTGTTTATAAAATTTGACAATAATGAAATGAAAAAATACAATTTTCCTTTATTTGAAGACTATAAACATGCTGTTCGTCTAAATTTTTTACAACTGAATAAAGCATTTTTTCATAATTACTATTCTGGTGATTAGGTCTCATTAAAATAGTAATTATTCACAAACGCTTTAATTTAATTTAGCAAAATTAAGGCATACCAAAATATAACACAAATCTGGATATAATATGAACAATTACACTTCTACAGAATAACTAAAAAATTCAAGGTAAAACTTCAAACAAGTTCATGTTGTTTGATATTATTTAAATCGAGTTGGAATTTGTTGTTCTCATTCAGTTTAAGCAATTGGCAAGAGTCATAAGAACAAATACAATAAAAAAATAAAAATTTTCTGTATTAAAAAAGTATTATGAAGACGCTACCTATTCATCTACAAAGGAATTATTTACAAATGCTTCAATTTAAATAAAAGAAGAAACATTTGGGCCTACCAAAATATAATTCAAGTATGGATATATGATATCCTTCTAGTGAAGATGAAACAAGTACTTAATTGCTTAATATTATTCAAATCGAGTTGAAATCAGTTGTTTTCCATTCAGTTTAAGCATTTGGCAAGGAGCGTAAGATCTTGTATAATTTGTAATCTGTATGATCGTTTACATGTACTTCAAATGCAAAGTGATGCCTAGTGAATGCAACTGAATGAAATGCTGTACATAGAATATAAGCTTGTACATTATTAAACAGAAATAGTTTTTTGATTTCACCAAATAAAGGAAAGGGTTCATCCTCTACCTGTTCCAGTATCAATATGTATTCAGGCTTATATAAAGTGCCACAATGTTTAATCCATTTAACAGAAACCACAGCTAAGTACTGAAAATTATTGAAATATTTAGTATGTTCTGTAAAAGTCAATGGGCTTATTGAACCAGACTCAACATTATCAGTGATACGAGACGTAGGCGAAGTCCTTTCTTTAGCTCTTGATTTCGGCGTTCCGTGGGGTTTGCTTGCGGGTGGTAGGCGGCGGTTGTCCAATGTCGACATTTCCATCTACGACAAGCTTGCTTCCAGAGGTGGCTCATGAATTGGGGTCCCTGGTCGGATATAATTGTCCGCGGGTATCCAAAGCGTGCGAAGATGTGGTCCTCTAGGGCGCGTGTGCTCACCCGGGTAGTAGTGAGTCCTCGAGATGATGATGATGTCATCAAGGTACACGATACAGCATTTACCCAGTAGTCCTGACAAAACCCTTCTGGAAGGTCGCAGGAGCTGACTTCAGACCGAACGGCATGACGCGGAACTGGTAGGTGGCTCCATCCGGAGTTGCAAATGCTGTGAGGTGCTTTGACTCGGGGTCCATGGGGATCTGCCAATATCCGGATCGTAGGTCCAAGGTAGAGAAAATCGTTGATGATCAAAATTCGCGGAGAGTCTCGTGGATCCGTGGAAATGGTGACGCGGTGTCGCGAGTCTGCGCGTTGAGACGGCAGTAGTCCAGGGCGAAGCGCGTTTTTCCATTCTTCTTCTTGACAAGGACGACAGGTGATGAAAATTCGCTGTCACTATGTTCAATGACACCTTTTGCGAGTAGCTCTTCCACTTGTTCGTAGATTAACCGCTTGTTCGTGTCGCTACATGGGTACGATGGAATTCTAAACGGGGCACTACTTACGAGGTCGATGCGATGTTCAACGGCGCGCGTTGCTCCGACGGCGTGCTCTTCCGAGATAAGGGGTTGAAAGTCCTGCACTAAGGTCTGGAACTCACCGGCTTGCTCGGCGGGGAAACCGTTGTCGGGCAATATCGCGGGAACACTCGGTGTATGGCGGCGGGGTGCAGTCCAATACATGGTAGTGCGTTTATCACTTCCGTGGTGTAGGCACTTGCGGCTAAAGTCTAGAGTGACTTTTTCGACATTAAGCCAGGGATAGCCTAATATGAGGTCGTCGGACAAGTCGGGGAGCACAATGAAATCACCAATGTACTCACAGCTTCCAACGCGGAGCAACAGGCGTGCTCGACCGCCGTGGGCGACGCTGTTGTCCTTGGTGGCTAGTTGAATGTCCATTTTCTGCTGGCATTTAATGTGAGGGACGACTCGGGCGGCGACGAAGTTGTGGGAAGCGCCGGTGTCCACGAGGGCGGGAAATGCTTGATCCGCGAGGTGCACGGGAATGTAGATGAGGCGGCTGTCCTCGGAATCTGACATCCTTGTGTTGTGGCGAATGATTTCCAGCGGCGCATCTATTTTGCGGGCCGGACGACGGCGTTTCCGGCCCTGCGTCCGTTTCCCGTTGGGCAGTCGGCATTCCAGTGATTACCCTGGCAGTGGTGGCAGGGCTCCGGTGGCAACCTGGCTGGGGCTCGACTGTTGGCGGCTGCGATGGATCCGGAGGGTGTCGTCGTGACATTTGGTGTGGCGGTTCGCGGAGCGGTGGTCTGGTAGGTCCGTGGTGCAGCTGATGGATAGAACCGGGCGACGGGTTGCGGCGCGGTATATCGAGCGGCTGGCTGCGATGCGATCCTCTGTTCTAAAGGCACTGAGCGGCATTGAATTCCCTCCTCGACTCGGCGTGCGGCGTCCAGGAAGTCATCTAGGGTGGCAAAGGTCATCGCGTCAATGGCTTGTTGGATAGGCGGCAGGACCTTCATGGTCAGAAGTTCTACCACGGCCTCCTCTGGCTGGTTAGGCAGCAGCCTCTGGAACAGGCGGCCGGTGAACTGCTCCACGGTCTCGCTGGCTGTGTGGACGGTGTTGAACAGGGTATTCAACAGTCGAACTCGCTCACGGGGGATGTCGAACCTGGTCAGGAGGCGCTGGTTGAACTCGGTCCAGGTATATTCCAGCGCTTCAAGGAGGCGAAACCACTCTGCGGCGGCATCTTTGAGCTGCAAGGCGGCAATCCGGGTGCGCTGGACTACAGGGGTGTTGTTGTTATCGAATTCCCGTTCTAGGGTTCCGATGAAGTCGGCGGGGTCCTGGTGAGGCAATCCGGGGTATCGCGGCAGGGCATCGCGGCAGGGCATCGCGGTCCAACTTCGGTCGTTGCGGGGCGACGGCGGCGATTCCTTGGGAGAGCGCTCTCAGAATCTCGGCGAGGTCGGGTTGTGTTGTGGGCGCCACTGGAGGTATATTCTCCTCCAGAAGGTGGTTGAATGCGTTCTGCATGATAGTCCTGTTCCTTTGGGATCGGGTAAGCATGTGGGTTGAGTCCACACTGGACTAGGTGAGCCCCAGGTTGGGCACGCCGATATGATACCGCTGGTATCTTAGAATGGGGTGATGAGGTGATGGGGGGCCCAGCAAGGGGGTCCCTCTGTGGTTGTTGCGTCTGATCAGCTAGCTCTGGAATAGAATATACACAGACAGGAGCACTGGGCCCTGTTTATTACTGCAGGTTATACTAACAGTGAATAAATACAGAGGCCGATGAAAATGTGGCGATGCTAAGTCTGCCTAGTCTGGTATACCAAGTATACAGAGCGCGTAAGGCGATACAAAGATCTAATGTTCAAAATGCACACAATAATCAAGGTTCACTGGTCACTGGGGTAGTTTGTCGCACTGGTCCATATACCAAAGGTATATGTAAAGTTCGGAGCAAATTATGGCTAAGTTATATTCGTGCAGCCCTATGTATACTAAGTTATACGATAGAGGGACGAAATAATAACGACAATAATTCACTGGGTAAATAAAACAACAACTTACATGAGCAAGAACACAAGAAGAGCGAGCAAGCAGCGTGGTAGGCGTAGTTCGTGGGGCGATGAACAGTCGGACTGTGAGGGATGGCGGGACGGCTAGGGCCTGCGGATCCTGGCGACGAGTCGAAGTCAACGACGGCACTATCGATCAGCGAAGTTACGTCCTTTGGGGAACATAGCCTCCGGCTAACGAAGAGAAGAAGAGCGATCTGGAGCTTTTGCCTTGGTAGGGGGCTCGTCAGAAAGCGGTCGATGGAGTCAGCAGAAGTTCGAAGCGAAGAAGCAATCAGGAGCTTTAGCCTTGGTAGGGGGCCCAACAGAATGCTTATGTGATACAGAACTAGGGCGAAGCTAGCAATGCATACCGATGTTGGCTTTCGAGGTCCTATACGTCACAGACTGATCAAATGGTCATGGCTTTTAGTAACATAGACGGCCACCTCGTGGCCAACAAGGGAGTGACGGATTGCCGCGTGGCTGGTAATTTGACGCAATCTTACGACCGCCAAGAGAGTGACGTGGTTGATGTATGGCGGGTCACTCATTGGCCATCTTAGGGCCGATAGGAGAGTGATGGGTTTGATGTATGACGGGTCACAGCGCTGTAGGCGCAGTGCTGAAGGGCTGGCGATATAGTCGACTTTCGAGCGGGGCGATGAAGTCAGTAAGTTACGAGATTGACAAACGTATTTCTCAATCTGTAACTTGTAGGCTGGTATCAATCAGCATTGGAGAAATTATTAAGACTTTTATAAAATTTCAATTGAGATTTTACAGTTAATGTATGTATAATGCTTTTAAAGTTGCACGAAACAATGGAAGTCATTTTTGATTGTCTATGTTTCTGCTCTGCTCTCATGCTTCAAAAATGTATCAAAGGTCCACACTTTTGCATTACTCTAGGGTAATGCAATAAATGATGATGTTTCGGCTTTAAATCACCAAAAAATGTTACATGAAGATGATGATGTTCCTCAATCATAACTTGGAGTCTTTTGTAAGCATTTCTGTGAATTATGGGAGAATTAATTAAACCAATAATTTCTCTGAGTTGTATCCATATATTCCATATTCTCAAATGTCGTGGTATCAAATCAACAATGATTAAACCCAAATATCTCGAAAAACACAACATTTTACTTGCTGACATTTTAAGTCCTCTTTTAAGATGTTCAGTTGATACAAGTGGGAGCTTATTCGATACCTCATTTTCGCAATAAATAAAATACTGTATTCTCGAATTAAGTATTTCGAGAGGAAATAACTTAGAATCATTGATAAGCACATTCAGAAGCAGTCCCAGATCATAACCACACACGCCTTCAAAAATGTTATGCATAATATCGACAGAGTAATTAGATGTTACATGAAACTCTGGTAGATTATTCCGAACACACTGTTCCTTTATCCCAGTTGGAGATACATCAGTCAATTTAACGTCTTCCTCATACATTCGAAAATTCCTTAAGAAGTTCACTCTCTGTAAAATATCGGTTCTCCTTTTCGATTTATGCAATTTGCAGAAACGACAGCAAAAATTAGCTGAGAAACATTCAGTAAATCCCAAAATTGAATGAAGACCAAGATTGTCGCCGTTTATTGAACCCAACTTGAAGAAGACAACTTCAGATTCACTATCATTACGTTTTACTTCAATACCATTCTCTTGTAAGTATCGAAGCTCCTCTATCAATTTGGAAAATACAGCAATATTATCAAATTCTTTTGGATCCTGTGAGTGAAACAAAGCAAACAAATACATATTCCCCAATTTTGATACTAAATGAGGTGGCATTGATGGTAATGTTACATAAACTGCTCCTAATTTGTTAACACCAGCGTGCGACCTCAAGGGATTTCCTGTTTCATAATCATCGAAAAATAAAAATAATGGAAACACAACATAATGTTGAGTTTTAATTTTCCATTGTGAAACATTACTTATAGTGTAAGTATCTTCACTTAAATCAGCGACATATTTTTTCATAATAGCAAGGACATCAGTTTTTTGAAATAGAGATTTAAAAAGTTTTCGTAGTGGTATGAATTTAGCAATAACTGAAATATTAGAAATTTCTGCAAAACTTGAAGATTTAACTTTCTCAACATTTCTTTGACCTATAATGTAATCTGTAGGGGGAATAAAATTGTTACTCAACTTGAAAGATTCAATACAATTATATTCAGAATCAAAACTATCCCAGCAATTCATGTAGACAACCAATAATTTTATTAAAAGTGATATATTTAAATTATCAGCTTTGACAATTCTTTGCAATAAACCAAAGATGTCCATAAACATTCTTTTCATGGAATTTATGACAAATTGAACAAATTTTCTTGGTACAAGTGAATTATCATACATTTCTAATATAAATGTTTCAAATTCTGAGAAAAGATTTTTTTTAATTTCTGAAATTTTATCTTCAGTTAAAGTTTCTAAACAAAACGTTTCATTACAATTTGATATTTTTGGAGGACACAAATCAGGAGACATAGTATTTGTTTCATTTTCTATACATGAATTATTATTAAGGCAAGTTTGCTCTTGATCTTCACAAATTAATTAATTTTCTTTTCCATGAGAAACCAAGTGTTTTCGATAGGAATTATTGTTATTGAATAACCGGAAACACATACTCTGCTTACAATAATATACAGCATTATCTTGTAATAAATGATCTTTCTTCAAATGAGTTATTAATTTTCCTACTGAGTGAGTGATTTCTTCACAACGAAAGCACAGAAATTCATAAATTTTGCATTACAATTTTAAAAATCAACAAAATAACTACCTGTTTTAAATTCGTTTGAACCAGGTATACAACTAGCTCTTTAAAGCTGAACATCTGCCAACAACGAGTTTACTGAAGTAAAACTTTTGTCGTATGTAGTTCTAATACCATAAATACCTATTTGTAAAAAAGTCCATGCAGGTTCAGCCTCATAAGGATAATTTGCATTTAGGGCATGGTATAGTTTGAAGCATAAGTCTACTGCTTTTAGAGGAGTTTCTACCTTGTACAAAATTTCATTAACTGAAACATATGCTGCTAGCTGGTCATCATTGCCAACAATAATTGGAATTGGCTGTGCTGGCAATTTGTATGTGCAGTATTTATCAGCTCTTCTTTCTAAAGTTGAATGCAAATCAGAGGCACCCTGAAAGAGCATAGATTTTAGTTTAACAGAAACTGAAAAATATCTAGGTAGCAAAACAAATATCTATTCTAAATATGCATTCAACATTCTTGAATATTACTTGTACTTAAATGGTACTTAAAATTGTAATATAACATTTTGCGTCACTTCGGGTGGGTTCATACCTCTCGAAACTTTTGAATTATACTTGGGTATATCTTTGATCAATTTTAATGTGAGAAATCGTGCGGGTGGGGCTAGCAGAACGCTAGCCCCCCCCCCCCCCCCCCCCCAGTAGATGTACTGGACTACTTGTCGACCAGGATATCCGGTCTTCACTTCCGGTCTAGCTGTCGATGTGCATCCGGTGCATGAGCTCGTCCTTATCAGTTTTGAAAGGATGTAGGTGATAAGGATTTTATTTTATTTGTAAAGAGTATACAGGGTGTGTTCAAAAAGTGTGTCACATGTACAGAGTCACGTGACTAACACATGGCAGCATGGCGGCCCTAAGGTCCAACTGTCATGGCGACCATAAGGTCCAGCTGTCATGGCGAGCATAAGAACCAGCTGTCATGGCGACCATAAGGACCAGCTGTCATGGCGACCATAAGGACCAGCTGTCATGGCGTCCATAAGGACCAGCTGTCATGGCGGCCATAAGAACCAGCTGTCATGGCGACCATAAGAACCAGCTGTCATGGCGGCCATAAGGACCAGCTGTCATGGCGACCATAAGGACCAGCTGTCATGGCGAGCATAAGAACCAGCTGTCATGGTAGACCTAAGGTACAGATTGCTTCGTAGAGATGTCACCACCAAGTGACAGCTGTCATGACAGACCTAAGGTACAGACTGCTTCCTGGAGGGGGCTCCGCCACCTCTAGGAAGTAATCTGTACCTTCGGTCCAAAAGGTACAGGCTGCTTCATGAAGATGTCATCACCACTGTCAAACATCATCATCATCAGGGTTAAACCGGAAGTGGGTTATATATTCGACACATTGTTACACCGGAAGTGAAACCGGAAGTGGTCATTTTATTGCATATTCAGAATCTACGTGATGTGCTGAATAAGAATATACTATTTATATGTCAATCAGTTTGACCGATCTCTCGCGATAAGGATTTGAAATTTTTTATTTTTTAAGTGGAGCTTCATGGGTATCAAATGAAAGGTCTTAACGCGTAGAATAAGAATTTCAAACTTTTTTCCGAAAAACTCTCTTGGGGTACATGTAAATGAGGAAAAACCCGCAAGCGACTCGGAAGCGACTCGGAAGCGACTCGGAAGCGACTCGCAAGCGACTCGCAAGCGACTCGCAAGCGACTCGCAAGCGACTCGAAAGCGACTCGCAAGCGACTCGAAGTCGTTCATGATGTGTGGGTGGGAGCTGTATGAGAAATGAAATATCGAATATTAATGATATTTTTTATTTATTTTTACGAAAAGTACATTTCATTTAGGAAGTATGATCGTGAGGAACCAATGTTGTAGGTTATCGACATGGTTGACTGCACACATATATTTCCCATCATCATTGCGATGATTTAGGCAGCTCAGTCTGTTTGTAGGCTCGAATTTCCCCGTTTGGCATAGGGTGTTGTCGAAACTGCATACATCTACGATTCTCGGAAAGATATCTAGCTCCTTGCACTTATTCGCGAGAAATTCTGCTTTTTGATGACCTCGAACATATATAATGTCTGCTGCACACAGTAGAGTCAATCTTAGGATAGTATCAATTTCTGCATATTCCACATCACCCGATGTATATTCCAAACCATGACAAAAATGTTCCAAATACCAAGCAGATTTTCGGTCCTTCTCACTTAACATCGTTA
>OY294068.1:117007090-117019590 GCA_958510875.1 Endomychus coccineus | reverse complement strand
TTTCCTATCGAATTGTAACCAGCCTGAGACCAGAAGGTATTGAATATGGGTGGTAAAGTAGGTTTAATCAATGTGGTCTTGACGGTCGGTATCTGTTTGATATCTTGTAAGGTTCTTGGGAATTGGAACAATGATATATCTGAGGATTGAATAGATTTGATGAATGATGCAATAAAAGATGATGTGCTAATTTTTATGGATGGTTCGGATGTAAAAAATATTTGCCATGACAGTTTCAGTTCGTTAGAAGTTTCAATCAGTTGATTCATAATTATTGACCAGTTTTGGTTGGTATATGAATTGATAAGTCGCTGAGCTAAGCATACTCTAAATGTTAATTGTTTGGACTTCGAATGAACAAGACCAAGTCCTCCTTGTGCACAGCTTAAGCAAAGATCTTTTTGATTCACCCAGTGCTTCCCAGTCCACATAAATTCTGTCAGTTTAGCTTGCAATTTAATAATTTGTTTTTCAGTAAATGGTAAAATGTGAAAGGAATGCCAGAGCTTAGGTCAGATAAATTGATTTATTATAATTTTTCTTCCGATTAAGGAGAGTGAAGGAGTTTTTTGCCTCCATTTTGTTTGGGACAATTCAATTCTTCGAAGTAAGTCTTGAAAGGCCTGTTCAGTGTCAGCTTCAATATCAGCTGATAATGTTATCCCGAGAACTTTGATTCTGTCTGTAGTCCAAGTAAAACCTACTGGTCTGTCAAGACGTGAAGCCCAGCTTCCTCTGAAGAAGCCAACAGATTTTTCCATATTTAGCTCAGATCCAGACTCCCTGCCATATTGTTCGTATGTATATCGGAACACTCTAAAATCACTCTCTTCACATATAAAAATCGATACGTCATCTGCATACGCTGCTGTAGTGAGTTTTCCTAATTGTTGTGGGAGTGGAAGGCCTTTCAATTTTTCTTCACATGTACTAAGGAAAGCTTCTATTGAAAGTGAGAACAATGGACCTGATAATGGGCAGCCTCGTCTTATGCCCCTTGAAAATTCGATGGTGCTAGTGAGTAGTGAACCTATTCGTATGTAGCTTTCTGCGTTCTTATAAAGGATCTTGATGAAACTAATAAAAGAATCGCCGCATCCCATTATCTCTAAAATGTGAAAGAGATATTTATGTTGAATTTTGTCGAAGGCTGCTTTTTGGTCTAAGCTTAGAATAGCTAAGGGTGAGTTTTCTTTGTTAGCTTTGTTAGCTCTATGTAAATTTAGGGTGTCATACATAGATCGATTTGGAATGGAAAAGCTCTGACTCGGTCCAACTAGATTATGGATAACATTACTCAGCCTTGAAGATATGGCCTTAGCAAAAATTTTGTAGTCCGTGTTTAACAAGGAAATGGGTCGCCAGTTTTCAATTTCTAATATATCACCTTTTTTTGGCATAAGGCTTATAACGGCTTTCGAACATGACCTTGGAAGTTTTTTCTCAATGATACTCTGTCGATGGGTTTCAAAAAAAGGATGTTTCAGTAGATTCCAAAATTTAAGGTAAAACTCGGTGGTTAGACCATCAATACCTGGAGCTTTATTTTTGTTCAATGACTGTAACGCTTTTGTAAATTCTGCCTCATTGAATGGTTGGTTTAGTACGTCTCTATCGGCTTTGGAATACTTCTTTAAATGCTTGTATATATCACTATTTTTGTTCAAGGACGTTGGATTTGTGTTAGAGTAAATTCCTCTGAAATGTCTTCGTGCCAAAGTGCAGAGTTCCAATGGCTTTGTTATCAAATTATTCCCTTCTTTGAGCTTACACAACGGTTTGAAAGTGGTAAATGCGTATTTGTTTATTTTCGGCTTATCAGCTTCCATCAAATTCTCATAGTTCATTTTTGTCAATAGTTTTCCAGTTACTCTTCTATATGCCTCATGAGATTCTTTCAATGTGTTAGAAATGTTTCTTATATCTTCTTGTGTTGGGTTATTGGGTGATAAGGGATCGTTCAATTATTTTTGTAGTTGTTTAAATTGCAACTCTTTGCTTTTCCGATTTTGACGATTATATAAAATAGTAATATTCATAATATTTCTTTTAAAGTCATCTCACCACCTCAGCTGATCTCCACTTCTTGGAATGTGACAAATCTCATTCTCTAAAAATGTGTTCATATTTTCGATATAGCCTTCGTCATCCAATAGCATGTTGTCAAACTTCCAATAAGGGGGTTTTGATTTAGACTGGGTATGTATTTTTATTGTTATTGTTAGTGCTAAGTGGTCAGAAAATGATGGATGAAGGTTTACTGAGTTTAGTCTATTAATGATGTTTGCAGAGCAATGAATTCGGTCTATTCTAGAAGCAGAATGTGGGGCAGTAGGTGAAACGAATGTAAAACCCGGATTGTTTTGATGCAGGTAGCTCCAACAATCTTGCAGATCGAAATTGTCAAGTTTTTCTCTAAGGTCTTTGGAAAGGGAGGAGTGTCTTTCTGCCGATCTATATCTATCTCTAGAAAGGAGAAGTGTGGAGTTGAAGTCACCGCCTATGATTACATTTTGATTAGAAAGCGTCTCCAGATGGTTTGTTAATGATTGGACAACCTCTTTTGCAATATGGTGATTATGGGGTATATATATTGTGATAATATGCCATACGGTTTTATTTATATCAACTCTTAGTTGTTGTAGATATGAATTGAAAACAATACTGTGTTCTAAGACTTCTATTGAATTGTTGTTTTTTACAGCTATTGCAGTGCCACTGAAATTTATATCAGGAGGATTAATGAAAAATTTGTAATCAGAATGATTGAGAGAGAGAGGCATTTGTCGTGAGTGATATTGGTTTCCTGTAATAGTATTATATCTGGATTGTTATTGTTCAAAAACATATTTAATTCTAACCATTTGAAATTTTCTTTGATACTTCTAGTATTAAGTGTTGTAATGTTGAATGTATTGTTCATATTAAAAAATGCTGTTAATACTTTCACTTGACGATGTTCGATTCAGTGATTGACAGGATGATCTTAGTGATTCTGGAGGTGATGTTACTAAACCGCCATTTTTAGCGAATGCATTCTTCAAAGAAGTCGCTAGCCTTTTACATCTTTCTTTCAAAGATCTCTGAGAAAACTGAGGATTGGCATTTTTAATTAAGCTAATCAATTCATTGATATCTGTGGTGTACTCATTGGCAATGCGCAAAGGTTGATCATTTGATTTTGCGTCCCTCAAAAACTGAATAAATTGGCAACAGTCTAAAATTTGATTTGAATTTTCCGTCCATAATTTCTCGACGCCTTCATAGTTGTTCTGAGTTGAGAGTGTTTCTGTTTTCCTGCGTTTAGTCGTCTTCATTTCTGTTTTTCCTTTCTTCTTTTTTGGCTCCAAGAATACATTTCTAGTGGCAAAAGGGGTAGTAGCTATTTCTTCACTTTTTTCTGAATTATCTTCTCTAGTCTCAGATGAATTAGACATTGTTGGTGGTGGTCTTTTATTATTTGTGATTTCTATGTCAGTGGCAGTGGCGGTTTCTATAGTTTCTTCTAGCATGGGGCACTTCGCAGCAATGTGACCTGGCTCTTTGCATTGGAAACACTTTAGACTATCATCCGTTATGAAAATTCGATACTCTTCTTCATCGTAATTTATTAGAACTGTATTTGGTACAATATTTGTCTCATCGATAGCTATATAAACCTGTCTGCGGAAGCTGAAAACATGTTTGAACGCATCAACACCTATCCCTGCTCCTATGAATGATATAGGTGAGACGAGTTTCACGTTATTATCCTTTAACACCTCTTCTATGATATGGTGAGGGATACATGGGGAAACATTCGATAGAATTATCCTCTTTGCAGGCATGATCAATTTAAGTACGGTGATGAATTTATGTTTACTCCACCTTTATTTTCAACAAATTCATCAGCTAATTGCTTGGAAGATAGATATATGCATATTCTATTATTCGACATTTTAGACGCGAATGAAATATCTTTTGGAGGTATTAATTGGCCTGTGGCTAAAACGTAATCTCTAAGTTGTAGTCCTCATATTGCAGGAAATATCACTGCATGATCTTTTTTCGGAAAAGACGATACCTTAACAATATTTGAAAAAGATACATTGTGCGGTTTGGTAGAACCCCTGTATTCAGAAGTTCCGCCAGATAGTTTCGTTCCTTCATTCATATTTCAGATATTTGAGTTTTTACTTTCCAGTAAGTTGTCGAATACATATTATCATTTGTGAAAAAGAAATTTATGAATAAACAGATGGTGCGAATAAAATAAAACTAACTGCGATAAACGCAACCAAATGACTGCTGTTTTCAATGTCCTCACACTGTTTTATTAACTATTCACTTACATTTAATTGTTATTATTGGAGTCCAACAGAAGGAATAACTTCTCCGATTTGCAGTAACTTTAATATTGGCTATTTAGATAGTCCATTAATCACTAATTGTCTATTCAAACTCGTGTTTGCGTGTGCGTGTGCGTGTGCGTGTGCATGTGCGTGTGCGTGTGCGTGTGCATGTGCGTGTGCATGTGCGTGTGCGTGTGCGTGTGCGTGTGCGTGTGCGTGTGCGTGTGCGTGTGCGTGTGCGTGTGCGTGTGCGTGTGTGTGTGTGTGTTATTATTATTATTATTATTATTATTATTATTATTATTATTTTATTAAACCAATAAGAGTTTTCAAATTACATGGTCACACTATTGAACTTACAAACTATATATACATATACATACATATACATATACCGGAATAAAATACACCCATACATATATACATATATAGTGCACCATGTACAAATGGTATATCAATATTGTTTGCTATGAATTATTCACCTACACTACCGAGAGATTTAATTGTTCAGAAAATGTCAGTGTTTGATTGTCGACTGAGCACAACACGTTCTTAATGCACCATTGTCTTTCAAAATTTTCAATGTCCCGCTTACCGAGGTGTGCGGAAAATTCGTTGACTAGTCTATACTTTATTTTTCTGATAAGATATTCTAAGAATGATTTTCTCACTGCCCCATCTCCTTTGAAATAGTCTGATGTTAACTTATAGATATTAGATTTAGTTAGGTTCAGTAAATAATTACACAGTCTTTTTTCAGATGAGTTATTAGGATAACCACAATATATGTCTTTCATTAGGATATGAGTCGTGTTCAGTAGTTTTTTCAAAATATTGGTAACAAAGCCCCATACTTCTTTAGTTCCTTGGCATTCCATTATGAGATGCCAACCGGTACCGACTTGAATCTGGCAGAAAGGACATAATTCAGTATCTCGTAGCCCGGACCGACACAAAAATATGGAGTCTGCTAGCCTATTCTTGGCCAATCGCCACGATATTTCACCATCGAATCCTAACGTAGGTTTTTGGAAGAAGGATGTCCAGTTTACTTCGTCGTCTGACCAACAGCCTGGCATAATATAACTCGTTTCTAAGTTGAAGTATTTTGCGGTTAGTGTTTGTTGTAGGCACTTACGCGTGGTTTTAGAAACTATAAGATTTGTGTGTTTGCCTTGAAAGAGAAGAGTATACGGTGAATTTTGATTGTTCGAAGTTTGCAGCTCAGTTTTGTAATGTAAATGAAAAAAGGATATTATTCTTCTGTAATGTACACATAAGTCGTTCATAACAATTGTGGGTAGATGCTTTAGTTTTCCTTTGATCACTTCTTCAGTCATCCATTGTCCAGAAATCCTGAAATCAGCAACAGTTTTGAAATTTTTTTCTTTCCATGTCTGACTGAAAAGAGGAGGAACAGTTGCCTTAATTATAGTGGTTTTCATAGTTGGTATTTTCTCTATGTCTTCTATAGTTCTCGGAAAACTGTTTATCGAAATGCCTGAATCGTGCATACCATTAATTAGAGATTTAGTGAAAGGTGACGTATCGGATCGATATTCTAAAATGTTCTCGGAGAAAAGAAATTGCCAGCTTAACTTCCACGGATTTGACTTTTCCATAAGACAGTTCATAATTATTCCCCAATTTTGTTCATCGGAATTCATGAGGCGTTGTAGCAGGCATATTCTGAATGTTTTTATTTTTGACTGCAGATGTACCAAACCAATACCTCCCTGGTGGACACTCAAGCACAAATGTTCAACAGTAGTCCAATGCTTCTTAGCCCACATAAAATCAATCAACTTCTTCTGCATCTTTTCAATTTGTTGTTCAGTAAATGGTAAAACCTGAAAAAAATGCCATAATTTTGGTGCAATAAATTGGTTTATCACAATCTTTCTTCCCATGAGAGAGAGGAATGGGATTTTTTGCTGCCATTTCACTAACGAGTGATTGATTTTTTCCATGAGGGAACTGAAACTATTTTCGGTGTCAACAGATATGTCATTCGAAAGAGTTATACCCAATACTTTAATACTTTCAGTTGTCCATTTAAAGTCTATTGGTTTGTCTGTTCTCGATTTCCACCCGCCCGTCCAAAAACCGATCGACTTCTCAAAATTGAGCTCTGATCCCGATTCTTTTGAAAAGATGTTGTAAATTTGTCGGAATGTATCAAAATCACTTTCTTTACAAATAAATATAGAAATATCGTCGGCGTAGGCAGATGTGGCTAGTTTTCGGAATTCGTGATATGGCAACGGTACACCTTCAAGTTTTTCTTCGCAGAGTGATAGAAGCGGTTCAATGGCTATTGAATAGAGTGGGCCAGATAACGGACAACCTTGTCTTATGCCTTTTTCAAAATGTATTTCCGCAGTCAAAAGCGAACCTACTCGGGCGTGACTCTTTGCGTTTGTATATAATATTTTTATCGCATTTATAAAAAAATCTCCAATTCCCATCGTTTTTAAAACTTTGAATAAATATTTGTGATTAATCCTGTCAAATGCAGTCTTCTGATCCAGATTTAAAATAGCTAATGGCAAATTAGTTTGATTCGCATGAAATATTATGTCTCTGTGTAAATGCAACGAGTCGTAAATTGTTCTATTGGGTATAGAGTAGCTTTGGCTAGGCCCTACTAAGTTTTGAATAATATTTAATAATCTTATTGATAAAGCTTTGGCGAATATTTTATAATCTGTTGTCAACAGTGAGATAGGTCGCCAGTTCTCTATTTCTAATAAGTCATTCTTTCTTGGCATAAGGCTGATTATAGCTGTGGACATAGATTTCGGAAGGCTTTTCCTATGAATTGTTTCATTATGAATTCTCATATATATAAGTTTTAAATTATCCCAAAATTTTATGTAAAATTCCGTAGTCAATCCGTCTATGCCGGGTGCTTTCTTTTTGTTAAGTGACATTAATGCGTTAGTGAATTCTTCAATTGTGAGTGGTGCATTTAGTATGGCCTGATCTGTTTCCGAGACTTTCTTCAAATTATCATATGAAGGGCTGTTTTCATTAAGTTTAGCTGTTCTATCGCAGGAATAAAGAGTTTGGAAGTGTTTTCTAACTAATGTGCAGATCTCCGTTGGCTTTTTGATGATTCCAGTTCCTTGTTCTAATTTACTTAGTGGTTTAAAAGTACTAAAGGCCATTTTATTTATGTTTGGTTTGTCGGTATTTATTAGGTGTTCATAATTAAACTTACTGATTAATTTCATGGTAGTTCTTCGATATGCGTCTTGGGATTTCTTTATGGTGTTGGACAGATCTCTCATGTCATCAATAGATGGATTGACCAAGGAAAAAACCAGTCTTAAATGTTTTTGAAGCTGTCTGAACTCTATTTCATCAGTTTTCCTTTTTTGCCTGCGATAAAGTATAGCTAGGTCCTTTATCTTCATTTTAAAAATATCCCACCATTGTAATAAGTTCTGAGTATTTGGTATATTGGCTAGTTCATTTTCAATGAAGGTATTCATATTTTGAATGAAATCATTATCTTCTAACAATACATTATCAAATTTCCAATATGGTTGTGAGAATCTCAGAGTTGTCCTAGTGTTTATATTAATTGAAACTGCGAAATGGTCGGAAAAAGAGTTATTCAATTTTATGTTGACTAAGTTATTCACAATATTTTCAGAGCAATAAATTCTGTCTATTCTTGAAGCTGATAATGGTGATATAAAAGTAAACCCTCTAGCTTCTTTATAAAAATATCTCCAACAGTCTTGAAATGACAGGTTGTTGAAAGCCTCGTTTAAATTTTTGGAAAAACTGGGGTGTCTTTCTGTGGAGTCATATCGGTCTATTAAGGGGTTTATGGTACAATTAAAATCTCCAGCTAGCACTATATTTTTATTTGAAATGGTTTCCAAGTGATCTATCAGTTTTGAAAATATATCTTTGGCTAATTGATTATCTTGTGGTAAATAAATTGTAAATATTTGCCATATTTCCGTGCCTATTTTTATGATAACTTTTTGAAGGTATGATTCATATAAAATTCCGTGGTGTTGTATTTCAACTAAACTATTTTTCTTCACAGCAATTGCTGTTCCACTGTAATTTTCTGTTACGGGGTTGATGAAAAACTCATATTTCGTGTTATTGTAATTATTTGGAAATTCGGTGATATTTGTTTCTTGTAAAAGTATAACGTCTGGATTGTTGATTTCGAGGAATGTTTCTAATTCTAGGATTTTGAAATAGCTTCTAATGCTTTTTGTATTGAGTGTAGTTAGAGTGAATGAATTATTCATAATTTATATTGTAATTATTATTAAAAAGTAGAGTCGATACTTTCATTGGATGTCCATTTGTTCAGCGAAGTACGTGAGGATATTAAAGATTCTGACGGAGAGATATTCTTTCCATCTGGATTATTTTTGTTTAGCGCCACGGCTAATCTTTTACATCTTTCTTTTAGAGATCGTTGTGAAAAAGATGGAATTACCTGTTTAAGTAGCTCTATTAAACCGTTTATATCACTGCTATATCCTTTCGCAATTTCCAATGGATTATCGTTTGATTTAACATCCTTTAAAAATTGAACAAAATTGGAATAATCCAATATTTGTTCGGGATGTTCTTCCCATATCTTTTCTATTCCTTCGTAGCAATCTTGTGTTGGACTTTTCTCTACCTTCCTTCGCTTTTTGTTTTTTGTTGTTCTTTTTGGCTGTTGGAAAATGTTTTCGTTTTGGGAGTTGGCTGGATCATTATTGGTATCATCAATAAGGAGGATAATTTCATCTATCTGCGTAGGTGTCGGAGGTGCAGTTGAGTTTGAGGGGGCAGGTCTTTTATTATTTGAATTTTCATCCGTAATTTGAAAAGTTAATTCAGATTTTGGGCATTTGGAAGCTATATGTCCTGACTCTTTACATTTGAAACATTTAACGACGTCATCGGAAAGGAATATTCTGTACTCTTCCTCATCGTGATTGATTAGGATTGAATTGGGTAACGAGTCAGTTTGGTTTCCGGCTACAAAGACTTGTCTCCTAAAACTAAAAATATGCTTGTATTCGTCAATACCAATACCTGCTCCAATGAAAGAGATCGGTGATACAGTTTTGATATTGTTACTTTTTAGTTCATCTTCAATGACGTGATGCGGTATGCATGGTGAAACGTTTGATAATATGACTCTTTTCGCGGGCATTATGAGTTTTCGTACAGGTACGAATATATCATTTATATTGATTCCTTGTCTTGTTTCAACGAAGTTATCCACCAATTGTTTAGATGATAAGTAAATACAAATTCTATTGTTAGACATACGGGACGCGAAAGTTATATTTTTGGGTTCAACTAGTTTCCCAGTTTCAATCAGGTAATCTTTAAGTTGGTACCCATCGATTGCAGGGAATATTATTGCTTGGTCCTTTTTGGGAATGCTAATGCTTTAACGACATTGGAGAAAGTAGCATTGTGTTGTTTCTTCTTTGATAACGGTGGTTGACTTTCCGCAGAACCCCTGTATTCAGGAATCCTGCCAGACGATAAAATTTCTTCATTCATTATTACTTATGTTAGCGTTTTTTATTATGTTAAGAAGCATATTGGATCGTAAAAAGATGTGTTCTTACCGCTACAGCACTGTCGGCCGATCAGCGGTAATATTCTAATAATACGAATAACTAAATGTTCACTTGATTGTCACTATTAACTATGTATTTACAATTCAGAAGAAAAATGTCTATGAAATAGAAAATGAAAACACGTATATGAACGCTGTTATTTCGCTAATTCACTCGTAACTCGTAAACTTTGCACACATTCTTGAAACACGTCTGCTGCCTTCGAAGAACTGTGTGTGTGTGTGTGTGTGTGTGTGTGTGTGTGTGTGTGTGTGTGTGTGTGTGTGTGTGTGTGTGTGTGTGTGTGTGTGTATGTGTGTGTGTGTTTTTTTTTTTTCAAAGGGTAGGTGGAAATCTTCAAAAGACACCGACAAACTTGTCAGTAGTGTGAGACTTGTACCCACTAAAACCTCCTCCCATTCTCACTGTGGCCTTTGTGTCATCCCGCGGAACCGCCGTCAAGCATTACTTCACGGGATGAGCCTAGAGACGTTGCTCCCCCTCTTGTTGTTGCTCTGGGCTGCCTTCACCGACTGCCCTCAGCTGATACAGCATAGTTGTGTTCATCAGGTCGCTGCAGAGTGGTAATGTCGCATCAGCCTGGTGATGCCTTTCTCGTTCCAGGCGTCTCAGCTCCTTCAAGATGCGGGCAGCGAAAACACAGACCGCACTACAAACGTCCTCTGACATCAGCATGTGTCCAACGATGGTCTCCGGTGATGGGTATCCCCCAAGCACATCACATAGTTCACGGCGTTCCTCGAGGAACCGCGGACAACGGAAAAATACGTGCTCAGCGTCCTCCCGTGTCTCCTCACATGTTGGACAGAATGGAATGTCATCGTGCTTGAACCTATG
The DNA here is from genome assembly GCA_958510875.1 of Endomychus coccineus. Classification (NCBI taxonomy): domain Eukaryota; kingdom Metazoa; phylum Arthropoda; class Insecta; order Coleoptera; family Endomychidae; genus Endomychus; species Endomychus coccineus. The sequence continues at coordinate 117,008,798 of OY294068.1, read as the reverse complement.
GAGGTAAGCCCGGAAACACCCATGCTCAGTTAGGAATTGGTTCACGTAGAATTCTACTTCGCCATGTTGTCGATTGATCCAAGAGTCGATGGTGGGTATGAGACGGTATGTCCATCGTCCCTTTTCTGACCAATCCCACCGCTCCTGCCACTCCTGCAGGGTTACATTCCTCTCAGCTCTATGGTTTTGCAATTGAAAGGGGCTGGTTTTCTTGTCTCTTGAGGCCATACAGCCTCTGGCGTTCCTTGGCCAGTAGGTCGATGGGTGCCATCCCGGCGACGACACACACTGCATCGTTAGATACAGTGCGAAATGCGCTAACCACTCTCAATGCACTCAATCTATAAACTGAGGCCATCTTACGCCTATATGATCCAACTTCCATAGCGTTGGCCCAAACAGGAGCCCCATAGAGCATAACGGATCCAACAACACCAGCCAAGAGCAACCTCCGGCTCTGCCTTGGCCCCCTCGTGTTCGGCATTATCCAGGAAAGGGCTGTATTTATTTTGGCAGCTTCATCACTGACACTGTCAAGGTGTTCCTCGAATGTTAGCCGAGCGTCGATCTCCACCCCCAAGTATCGAATGGATGGTTGTGAAATAATGGTATGGCTACCAACCGTGAGGGTGATAGTCTCCCTCACTCTCCTACTCGTCATGAGGACTGCCTCTGTCTTGTGCTCAGCCAGCTGCAGCCCGACAGATGTCTACCACTCTTGAATAATGGCTACCGTTTCGTTGCACACCTGCATAACCTCCTCACGAAACTTTGCAACAAAGACTATTGCTATGTCATCAGCGAAACCTATGATTTTTGCTCCGCTGGGTATCCGTAGTCTGAACACACCATCGTACATAATGTTCCAGAGCAAGGGGCCTAAAACCGAGCCCTGTAGGACTCCACACGTTACCCTGCACTGCTCAGGACCATCATCCGTTTCGTACACCAAAGTTCGGCAACTGAGGTAGTCAGCCACCACTCTTCTGATGTAATTCGGTACACTCAGCCTGTGGAGATCATCGTGAATACATACCCATCTGGCAGAGTTGAACGCATTCTTGATGTCTAAGGTAACAATGGCACAGTATCCTTTGGAACCTCTCCTCCATCTCCTCCTGGCGATTGCTTTTCGGGCGATACCAACAACTTGACTGACAGCGCTCTCCTAAATCCGTACTGGTGATCAGCCAGACCTCCAGCCACATCAACGGCCTCTTCCAGCCTAGAACAGATTATGCTCTCAGGATCTGGCCAGCAGTGTCCAACATGCAAAGCGGACGATAAGATGATGGCTCGTCTGGAGGTTTATTCCCTTTGGGAAGCAATACCAATCGCTGTCTTTTCCACGGCTCAGGAAAGACTACCTCCTGCAGGCACGAATTGTATAAGTCCTGGAAAGTTCTGAGGTGTACCCGAATGACTGTCTTCAAGGCTACGTTGAGAATATTTTCCCCACCTGGCGCCTTGTTGTTCCCAATTCTACGACATGCCCTCTGTACCTCTTCTTCAGTGACTGGTGGCACAATCTCATCTTCCGGGATCGGTCCCAAATCATAGCTGGCTTCTGGTTGTTCTGGAAACAGAGTACTGACAATTCTGTGGAGTAGATCAGGGTTTCCAGGGGCGGTGCTTGTGGACCTTTCAATCTGCTCATGACCACTCTATACGGCCTGCCCCAATTGTCACGCTTGACCTCATCATAGAG
>OY294068.1:116817090-117004590 GCA_958510875.1 Endomychus coccineus | reverse complement strand
AACCCTGCACTATGGCGTCCGTTCTACTTGTGGCATCATACACTCGGATGCTACAGCTAAAGTCATATTTCAGGTACCTATAGTCCCAGAAATTTGAATCCGATGCAACTTCGCGCCTCTATATGATGTACAGCAACATTAAAGTGGAAGATATTGGCGCCAAATGTATAAAAGCAAATGTGTATCGTATTCCACAATACAGGCTATTGCATACCAATATATAACCTGAACTGTGGATTCCTCTGTAAAAACGCGCCCTCTACAATACACACGCCCAATTGAGGTGAACTAAACGACGGTCGACGGCAGCAATAAAGTTTCTTTAACATCTTAGTAGGGTATATTCAGGTAGATTTGTCTCCCACGATTCGTACAGAGTCTTCCAATATATAATTTAGGTACATTTTAAAATCAATAATGTTGAAGTTTAAATTAGAAATATTAAAATACAAAACTTACTAGAAAAACCAAAACAAAGAATAGCAAACCAATTAAATATTACTGTACTAATATGGCATATGTATTAACAAAGTCAGAAAAATCGCAATATCAATTACAAACCTGAAAGTCACAAATGTTTAATCGGGACTATCTCAAATTTTTGATAAAAATTGGTTTCTTCAATTTTTACAGGTATAATTGAAAGTTTGAAATAAATAATGTAAATAAATGAATGGTGTTAGTGAATACAACTTTATTCAATCGAAAAAATTTTCACCTTCATCGTTATTTAGATGAAATTATATAGGTATATTTTGACTATTCTTCTTATTTGTTATAAGAAATTTTATTAATGAAATTATTGAATTTTTATGGTTTTTGAATATGAAATCGTTATTTATATTTATAATTAAGAATAAGAAATTTGGGTCGATTTCGACAATGCATTACCGAATAATGAATTTTTTATTTGCTTCAAAAATTGCACATGAAAAAATGCATCTTTTCAATGCAGAAATGCAGTTTCTCATTTGTATGAGACTCAGAAAGTGGGCAAATGGAGTAAATGCATCAAGGAATCGGATGCAAAAACCCGCATCTCGATCCGTCTCACTGCACAGGTTTTCGGACCTTTGGCCTATTTTTGTGTTAATTTTCCTCGACTATATCTCCGGACTCCGACAAGGTTCATCAGCGGTTTAGCATATATTTGTTGTGTGATGTTTTGATAAACAAGTAACTGAAGTACCGAATAGATTTTTCAACGACTATGCGTTACTCCGATTCTCATAGAGTAACGGGTACCCGAGTAACGAATAGTTACTTTTCTGACAGAACTAGTGCAAAGTAAAAACAGTACGTTTTGTGTACGTTTAGAAGTTGTGGAAACCGACGAACTTCATCGAAAAAACATCATCAAAGTGATATGAGCATGTTTTCAAGTGATATTTTGATACTACTTCATATCATATTACCATATATGTTAGCCTATGTTGAAGGTCATCGGCGCACTTACTTTCTCATTATGAAGAGGTACCTTGAAATTTTAATTTTTCAAGGTAAAATAGCTTAAACATATATTGAAGATACATGAAGTAGTTTCAAAACAGTACTTGAAAGTTTTTTTGATTTTTGATTTTATAACCTGTATATCACTAAATAGAAACCTTTTGCACTAATCTTCACATTCTGAGTCAAATATTTAGTCCAGTAAATGAAGGTATTAATATTTAAATTTTTTTTTTATGAGCCGATTTTGATCAGTAAGGGCTCATTTTCTTCGGAATGATGTCTAGAACAAAGTGCGGGGATTTATTTTCCTGACTAATTGTTTATATTGTTAATAAACAATAATTAGTATTAAACTAATGCGTGTCTCAGAGCATTATAAGAAAAAATTAAAAAGTACAGGTTTTAAGTAATTGAATATTTTCAAGTGTTGAAGTAATAAACAAAGGTTCACAAAGTGTTGATTAACTATTTAACGAAAAAATTAAATTTAGCCCGCTTGCGCGATATTAGACTCGATTTCGGATATTTTTAACTCGATGAATTCGTGTTTATTTCGGATATTTTTAACTCGATGAATTCGTGTTTATCGAGTTAAAAATATCCGAAATTGAGTCCAATATCCCATAATCACCTAATTTCATTTTTTCGTTTATTTGTTAATTAACAAATTGTTTATCAACAAATGAAATAAACAATTTATTGAAATTATCAAATCACCAAATTCGTGTTCATCAAGATCAAAATGTCCGAAATCGAGTCCAATATCGCATAACCAGACCTAATTTCATTTTTTCGTTCAATTTATTAACCAATGAAATAAACAATTTATTGCAATTATATTACCGAATTCGTGTTCATCGAGTTAAAAATATCCGAAGTCGAGGCCAATATCCCATAACCATCTAATTTCATTTTTTCGTTTATTTTCCAATTAACAAATTGTTTATTAACAAATGAAATAAACAATTTATTGCAATTATACCGAATTCGTGTTCATCGAGTTAAAAATATCCGAAATCGAGTCCAATATCCCATAACCACCTAATTTCATTTTTTGTTTATTAACAAATGAAATAAACAATTTATTGCAATTATTAAATCACCAAATTCCTGTTCATCAAGTTGAAAATGTCCGAAATCGAGCCCAATATCGCATAACCAGACCTTATTTCATTTTTCCGTCACTAATTTTTAACACTAGTTATTGTTTATTAACAATATAAACAATTAAACTGGTCAGATACATAAGTTTGAATTGAACAAATGATGCTATAATACCAAGAAGACTTTAGAATAATTTTGAGAGATCAACAGATCAAATATACAAATCAAAATGGTTCTGATTGAAAGGGAATAATTAGGAGAAATAGGTAATACATCAATAGGATGGCTAATATCAATGAGTGCACTGATTCCGAAATCGGTGTTGAATCGTTGCTTAATTTGTAAATAAATTTTAGATCTTGACACTAACAGCAATTGCAATCCGAATTCCATTGTTTCACTTTTTTTATTTTTCATATGACCTAAGTAGCGTGTATTTGTAAACTTCTTCCAAATTAATTGTAGATGTATGAAAATTTAGCGAATAATTCAAAATTAAGGTAAACTTCCTCATTGCTATTCCTGTCTTCCGAAGTTCTTTTGAAGATATAAATGGTTCTGAAAAATTGATAGAAATTGGTGACATATTATCAATTAGTATCGTGAATAATGAAAATTAATTATTCAATTGATTTTGAATTATAATTCAGAATTGGATCAATTTTATTTGCGAGTTATGTTCGAATCTCAGTTTCTAATTTTCATTCATCTCTCCAAAATTGTGAAAGACAGGTGAAGGAGTGTTTAAATTTACCGTTTTATAGAGAATCCTTATTGTGGAAATAATTAAACTAGACCTGAAAAAATTTAACCAAAATATGTAGATGTTCCAGTTGAGAATATCTATTTCCCGTTATTTTACCAGGCCTGATTCATCAAGTAGTTTTTGATAACGACTTGTGCAATTCAGAATAAGCGTAGGCAAATAAGTAAATATTCCACTTCCTACTATAACTTATTCATAATTTATATTCTTATTGCCAAATATTGCCATTCAGTTGAGGGTACAAACTACCTGGAGATTCTCTAGTCAGTTTATTACTACCACTAGTTAGAGAAATGCGTTGAAGAAAATAATAAATTGCGGCTATTGAACTATCAATCCTGGATCGTCGAAAATATATTAATTTAATTTTATAGGTACTATTTTATTATTCCAGCTCTAATAACAGTACCTACTTACTCACTTCCTAATAACAATATACAAGGTGTTGCATTATTAATTGCACATTCATACTAACTGAATTATACTAGACTTAACAAGTGAAGAAAAAAATTATGAGCATGTATTCAAGTAATATTTTGATTCTACTAAATACTATATCTCCGGACTCCGACAAGGTTTATCAGCGGTGTAGCATATATTTGTTGTGTGATGTTTTGATAAACAAGTAACTGAAGTACCGAATAGATTTTTCAACGAATATGCGTTACTCCGATTCTCATAGAGTAACGGGTACCCGAGGAACGAATAGTTACTTTTCTGACAGCACTAGTGCAAAGTAAAAACAGTACGTTTTATGTACGTTTAGAAGTTGTGAAAACCGACGAATTTCATCGAAAAAACATCATCAAAGTGATATGAGCATGTTTTCAAGTAATATTTTCATACTACTTCAAATCATATTACCATAGATGTTAGCCTATGATGAAGGTCCCCGGCGCACTTACTTTCTCATAGCTTAAACATATATTGAAGATACCTATATGAAGTAGTTTCAAAATAGTGCTTGAAAGTTTTTTGATTTTTGATTTAATAACCTTTTGCACTAAATCTTCACATTCTGAGTCAAATATTTAGTCCAGTAAATGAAGGTATTAATATTTAAATTTTTTTGTTATTAGCCGATTTCGATCAGTGAGGGCTCATTTTCTTCGTAATGATGTCTAGAACAAAGTGCGGGGTTTATTTTTCTGACTAATTGTTTATATTGTTGATAAACAATAATTAGTATTAAACAAATGCGTGTCTCAGAGAATTATAAGAAAAAATCAAAAAGTACAGGTTTAAGCAAGTAATTGAAGATTTTCAAATGTTAAAGTAATAAACAAAGGTTCACAAAGCTTACTCAGTGTTCATAAACAATTTGTTAATTAACAAATTAACGAACAAATGAAATTTAGCCCGCTTGCGCGATATTAGACTCCATTTCGGATATTTCTAACTCGATGAACACGAATTTGTTGATATAATTGCAATAAATTGTTTATTTCGTTTGTTAATAAACAATTTATCAGTTAACAAATAAACGAAAAAATTAAATTAGGTCTGGTTATGCGATTTAGGACTCGATTTTGGATATTTCCAACTCGATGAACACGAATTAGTTGATATAATTGCAACAAATTGTTTATTTCATTTGTTAATAAACAATTTGTTAGTTAACAAATAAACAAAAAAATTAAATTAGGTGGTTATGGGATATTGGACTCGATTTCGGATATTTTTAACTCGATGAACACGAATTCGGTAATATAATTTCAATAAATTGTTTATCTCATTTGTTAATAAACAATTTGTTAATTAACAATTTAAAATTATTAAATCATCAAATTCGTGTTCATCAAGTTGAAAATGTCCGAAATCGAGTCGAATATAGCATAACCAGACCTGATTTCATTTTTTCGTTTATTTTATTAACAAATGAAATAAACAATTTATTGCAATAATTAAATCACCAAATTCGTGTTCATCAAGTTGAAAACGTCCAAAATCGAGTCCAATATAGCATAACCAGACCTGATTAGATTTTTTCGTTTATTTTATTAACAAATGAAATAAACAATTTATTGCAATTAAATTACTGAATTCGTGTTCATCGAGTTAAAAATATCCGAAATCGAGTCCAATATCCCATAGCCACCTAATTTCATTTTTTCGTTTATTTGTTAATTAAGAAATTGTTTATTAACAAATGAAACAAACAATTTATTGCAATTATTAAATCACCAAATTCGTGTTCATCAAGTTGAAAATGTCCGAAATCGAGTCCAACATCCCATAACCAGACCTAATTTCATTTTTTCGTTTATTTGTTAATTAACAAATTCTCTATTAACAAATGAAATAAACAATTTTTTGCAATTATATTACCGAATTCGTGTTCATCGAGTTGAAAATATCCGAAATCGAGTCCAAAATCACATAACCAGACCTAATTTAATTTTTTCGTTTATTTGTTAATTAACAAATTGTTTATTGACAAATGAAATAAACAATTTTTTGCAAGTATATTACCGAATTCGTGTTCATCGAGTTGAAAATATCCGAAATCGAGTCCAAAATCACATAACCAGACCTAATTTCATTTTTTCGTTTATTTGTTAATTAACAAATTGTTTATTGACAAATGAAGTAAACAATTTATTGCAATTATATTACCGAATTCGTGTTCATCGAGTTAAAAATATCCGAAATCGAGTCCAATATCCCATAACCACCTAATTTCATTGTTTCGTTTATTTGTTAATTAACAAATTATTTATCAACAAATGAAACAAACAATTTATTGCAATTATTAAATCAACAAATTCGTGTTCATCAAGTTGAAATTGTCCGAAATCGAGTCCAATATCGCATAACCAGACCAAATTTCATTTTTTCGTTTATTTGTTAATTAACAAATGGAATAAACAATTTATTGCAATTTATTATTACCGAATTCGTGTTCATCATGTTAAAAATATCCGAAATCGAGTCCAATATCCCATAACCACCTAATTTCATTTTTTCGTTTGTTAATTAACAAATTGCTTATTAACAAATGAAATAAACAATTCATCGCAATTACATTACCGAATTCGGGTTCATCGAGTTAAAAATATTCGAAATCGAGTCCAATATCGCATAACCAGACCGAATTTCATTCTTTCGTTTATTTATTAATTAACAAATTGTTTATGAACATTGAATAAGCCTTGCGAACCTTTGCACATTACTTTAACACTTGATAATATTCAATTACTTGCTTAAAACCTGTATTTTTTAATTTTTTCTTATAATACTCTGAGACACGCATTTGTTTAACACTAATTATTGTTCATTAACAGCTGGCGTTATGTTCAATTATTAATGATATTTACCCCAAAGTACGAAATGAAGTGAATTTTCATTATGACCCCAGACCTCATGAATTTCACCTCCATGTACTTGTTCTGTACGTAAGATACACCTTCAGACACGTATTAACTACATAATTTCAACGGCACAGTAGGTTTTCTAATATTCAATTTAGTAACAGTGAAGAAGTGCAATATATGTAATTGATAACTAAATATACACACGTGAAATAAAAACTACATTTGCAGTGACATCCATATTTATTTATATTTGACTGCAATTATTGTACATTTCTTGTGGCATCTTTTATACACATCCGATTTGTTGTGGCAACGATGCCACAATTTAGGAAAATAAGGGGTACGTATCTTCCCTGAAATGGAGTGTATCGTGACGCGAGTCGGTGTGCAGTGTTGCTAAATTCAATTGGCACTCCGCTACAGCTAGTATTTCCATGTGTCCACAATCGATGTTATAGTCTGGATGCCACAGTAAATACGGGGACGTGTATGTGTGTGTGTGTGTGTGTGTGTGTGTGTGTGTGTGTGTGTGTGTGTGTGTGTGTGTGTGTGTGTGTGTGTGTGTGTGTGTGTGTGTGTGTGTGTGTGTGTGTGTGTGTGTGTGTGTGTGTGTGTGTGTGTGTGTGTGTGTGTGTGTGTGTGTGTGTGTGTGTGTGTGTGTGTGTGTGTGTGTGTGTGTGTGTGTGTGTGTGTGTGTGTGTGTGTGTGTGTGTGTGTGTGTGTGTGTGTGTGTGTGTGTGTGTGTGTGTGTGTGTGTGTGTGTGTGTGTGTGTGTGTGTGTGTGTGTGTGTGTGTGTGTGTGTGTGTGTGTGTGTGTGTGTGTGTGTGTGTGTGTGTGTGTGTGTGTGTGTGTGTGTGTGTGTGTGTGTGTGTGTGTGTGTGTGTGTGTGTGTGTGTGTGTGTGTGTGTGTGTGTGTGTGTGTGTGTGTGTGTGTGTGTGTGTGTGTGTGTGTGTGTGTGTGTGTGTGTGTGTGTGTGTGTGTGTGTGTGTGTGTGTGTGTGTGTGTGTGTGTGTGTGTGTGTGTGTGTGTGTGTGTGTGTGTGTGTGTGTGTGTGTGTGTGTGTGTGTGTGTGTGTGTGTGTGTGTGTGTGTGTGTGTGTGTGTGTGTGTGTGTGTGTGTGTGTGTGTGTGTGTGTGTGTGTGTGTGTGTGTGTGTGTGTGTGTGTGTGTGTGTGTGTGTGTGTGTGTGTGTGTGTGTGTGTGTGTGTGTGTGTGTGTGTGTGTGTGTGTGTGTGTGTGTGTGTGTGTGTGTGTGTGTGTGTGTGTGTGTGTGTGTGTGTGTGTGTGTGTGTGTGTGTGTGTGTGTGTGTGTGTGTGTGTGTGTGTGTGTGTGTGTGTGTGTGTGTGTGTGTGTGTGTGTGTGTGTGTGTGTGTGTGTGTGTGTGTGTGTGTGTGTGTGTGTGTGTGTGTGTGTGTGTGTGTGTGTGTGTGTGTGTGTGTGTGTGTGTGTGTGTGTGTGTGTGTGTGTGTGTGTGTGTGTGTGTGTGTGTGTGTGTGTGTGTGTGTGTGTGTGTGTGTGTGTGTGTGTGTGTGTGTGTGTGTGTGTGTGTGTGTGTGTGTGTGTGTGTGTGTGTGTGTGTGTGTGTGTGTGTGTGTGTGTGTGTGTGTGTGTGTGTGTGTGTGTGTGTGTGTGTGTGTGTGTGTGTGTGTGTGTGTGTGTGTGTGTGTGTGTGTGTGTGTGTGTGTGTGTGTGTGTGTGTGTGTGTGTGTGTGTGTGTGTGTGTGTGTGTGTGTGTGTGTGTGTGTGTGTGTGTGTGTGTGTGTGTGTGTGTGTGTGTGTGTGTGTGTGTGTGTGTGTGTGTGTGTGTGTGTGTGTGTGTGTGTGTGTGTGTGTGTGTGTGTGTGTGTGTGTGTGTGTGTGTGTGTGTGTGTGTGTGTGTGTGTGTGTGTGTGTGTGTGTGTGTGTGTGTGTGTGTGTGTGTGTGTGTGTGTGTGTGTGTGTGTGTGTGTGTGTGTGTGTGTGTGTGTGTGTGTGTGTGTGTGTGTGTGTGTGTGTGTGTGTGTGTGTGTGTGTGTGTGTGTGTGTGTGTGTGTGTGTGTGTGTGTGTGTGTGTGTGTGTGTGTGTGTGTGTGTGTGTGTGTGTGTGTGTGTGTGTGTGTGTGTGTGTGTGTGTGTGTGTGTGTGTGTGTGTGTGTGTGTGTGTGTGTGTGTGTGTGTGTGTGTGTGTGTGTGTGTGTGTGTGTGTGTGTGTGTGTGTGTGTGTGTGTGTGTGTGTGTGTGTGTGTGTGTGTGTGTGTGTGTGTGTGTGTGTGTGTGTGTGTGTGTGTGTGTGTGTGTGTGTGTGTGTGTGTGTGTGTGTGTGTGTGTGTGTGTGTGTGTGTGTGTGTGTGTGTGTGTGTGTGTGTGTGTGTGTGTGTGTGTGTGTGTGTGTGTGTGTGTGTGTGTGTGTGTGTGTGTGTGTGTGTGTGTGTGTGTGTGTGTGTGTGTGTGTGTGTGTGTGTGTGTGTGTGTGTGTGTGTGTGTGTGTGTGTGTGTGTGTGTGTGTGTGTGTGTGTGTGTGTGTGTGTGTGTGTGTGTGTGTGTGTGTGTGTGTGTGTGTGTGTGTGTGTGTGTGTGTGTGTGTGTGTGTGTGTGTGTGTGTGTGTGTGTGTGTGTGTGTGTGTGTGTGTGTGTGTGTGTGTGTGTGTGTGTGTGTGTGTGTGTGTGTGTGTGTGTGTGTGTGTGTGTGTGTGTGTGTGTGTGTGTGTGTGTGTGTGTGTGTGTGTGTGTGTGTGTGTGTGTGTGTGTGTGTGTGTGTGTGTGTGTGTGTGTGTGTGTGTGTGTGTGTGTGTGTGTGTGTGTGTGTGTGTGTGTGTGTGTGTGTGTGTGTGTGTGTGTGTGTGTGTGTGTGTGTGTGTGTGTGTGTGTGTGTGTGTGTGTGTGTGTGTGTGTGTGTGTGTGTGTGTGTGTGTGTGTGTGTGTGTGTGTGTGTGTGTGTGTGTGTGTGTGTGTGTGTGTGTGTGTGTGTGTGTGTGTGTGTGTGTGTGTGTGTGTGTGTGTGTGTGTGTGTGTGTGTGTGTGTGTGTGTGTGTGTGTGTGTGTGTGTGTGTGTGTGTGTGTGTGTGTGTGTGTGTGTGTGTGTGTGTGTGTGTGTGTGTGTGTGTGTGTGTGTGTGTGTGTGTGTGTGTGTGTGTGTGTGTGTGTGTGTGTGTGTGTGTGTGTGTGTGTGTGTGTGTGTGTGTGTGTGTGTGTGTGTGTGTGTGTGTGTGTGTGTGTGTGTGTGTTATTATTATCATTATTATTATTATTATTTATTAAACCATATAGATTTTAGTACATGTCATAGTATCTTAAAATATTCACATTTTGTGCATTATATTATATGATTATTGAAATAAGTTTTCTTTCTTAAAATAGCTATTTACAATTTGAATATATATATAACTGTTTAGTCTGTAATAGATAGATATGCTGAAAATATTATTGTGTTCTGTTCATCGACTTCACAAAGAACGCCCTTCAAGCACCAAATTTGTTGAAATCGATCAAGGTTGTCATTACCCAGGAAGTAATATATTCGGTTAGTATACGGCTCTTAATTTTCTTGACAAAAGTTTTGACATAGGGTTCCATATTATTTCCATGTTTCAATGAATTGGTCAGTGATCTATATATTACACTTTCCGTAAGATTTACTAGATAGTTAGCTATGTTAGCCACATCTGATCTTCCTTTATATCCAGAATACATATTTTTTAAGAGTATGCAGGATGTGTTCTTTAATGACTTAAGTAAAAGTCTGATAAGATTCCATATCGTGTTTGTTTCTGAGCACTCCATGAGAATATGCCATGCTGTTCCGCGAACGTTAGGACAAAATGGACAAGTATCAGTATTCCGCAGTCCAGATTTAAGGAGGAAAATTGGATCAGCTAATCTATTTTTCGCTAATCTCCACGAGATTTCTGCTTCAAAACCTAACGTTGGTTTGTTGAAAAAGGATTGCCAGAATATTTCATCGTCAGACCAAGCGTTTTCCAAACCATTGTGTTGTTTTATGTTAAAGTAAGCTAAGGTAAGTTTCTTTTGAAGATTTCTCTTTGAAGTTTTTGTGAGGGCTCTGATGTTTCCATCGGCATACCAATTTCCGAATTCCAGCTGTTTTTTGAAAGTTACGTGTATGTGGAAGCTCTCCCTGTAATGTAACATAAAATAAGATTTTATTCTTCTAAATTGTGATATCAGCTCTTCTTTCATCCAAAGGGGGAGATTTGAAAGTCTCCTACATATTTCTTCCTGACACAACCAAATATTTTCCTCTAAGAAGTCACCAACTGTATTAAATCCATTCTTAAACCAATTCTCACTAAAGACATGAGGGACTGTGTTTTTTATAAGAGAGAATCTAGTTGTTGGAATACTTTTTATATGTTCTAATGTAGATAGAAAATTTTTAACTGATATATCAGTGTCATGAAAAGCAACGACTAAGGATTTAATGAAGGATGATGTGTTTACCGAGTCTAAACTAATTCTTTCCATAAAGAGGATTTGCCACGTTAGACCACGTTTATTGGATTCTTTCAGTAATTGATTTAATATAATTGCCCAGTTCTCATTTTCTTTTGCGTTAAGAAATCTCTGTATTAGCCATATCCTGAAGGTTTTCATTTTGGAATGCAAATGTACCAGGCCTAACCCTCCATGAGCTATATCTGCACATAAATCTTTTTGCTGCGTCCAGGGTTTTCCATTCCAGATGAAGTCTACTAGAATTTTCTGTAGGTGATCTATTTGTGACTTTTCAAATGGTAAGATTTGTAAGGAATGCCAGATAGTCGGTGCTAAAAACTGTTAATTACTATTTTTCTGCCAATTAAAGATAGTGAAGGCATTTTTTTCATCCACTTCATTTTTACGCTATTTATTTTGTCTAATAAATGTTTGTAAGCTAGTTCGGTATCTTTTTTAATATTATTCGAGAAATGGATCCCTAATACTTTTATAGTTTTTGCGGTCCAATTGAGGTTTAAAGGATGATCATTCCTATTTTTCCAGCTACCAGCCCGGACTCCTACTGATTTTTCAAAATTCATTTGGGAACCAGATTCTTCACTGTAAGATCTGTGAATTGAATAAAAGATTTTGAGGTCTTCTTCAGACGATATGAAGACTGAGACATCATCTGCATAGGCTGAAGTAGTTATTCGTAGGTTCGGCACGTTTGGTACTGTGAAGCCACGAAGTTTTTGCCTGCACAATGAAAGAAGAGGCTCGATAGATATGGCGTAAAGTAGGCCTGAAAGTGGGCATCCTTGCCTTATTCCTCTATCAAAATTAAATTCTCTTGTCAACACAGATCCTACACGAATGTGACTACTGGCATTTCTATATAATATACTGACAATGTTCGTAAATGAATTTCCAAAACCAATTAATTTCATAGCATGAAACATATAATTGTGATTAATTTTATCATAGGCAGACTTCTGGTCCAGATTTAATATAGCCAAGGGTAGATTGTTCTTGTTCGCATGAAATATCACATCTCGGTGCAGATTCAAACTATCATATATTGTTCTGCCGGGAATTGAATAGCTTTGATTTGGTCCGATAATAGTTTCAATCACGTTAGATAATTTATTTGCTAGTGCTTTGGTAAGTATTTTATAATCGGTTGTCAGTAGTGAAATAGGTCGCCAGTTTTCTATGTTTAATGCATCATCTTTTTTTGGAATTAGAGTTATTATCGCTTTTGAAAGTGTCCTTGGTAGAGTTTGATTCGATATGATATGTTCGATGATCATTTTATACGGATTTTTTATTATATCCCAAAAGGTGATGTAAAATTCTGGTGTAAGTCCGTCTAACCCTGGTGATTTATTTTTATTTAAAGAAAAAAGTGCTGTTGTAAAATCTTCAAGTGTTAAGGTTTCATTTAATGTGGTTGCGTCTTCTGCAGAGAGTTTTTTTAAGTTTTTATACAGATCTTTTCTTTTGTTTATGGTCGCTGATGTATCCTTTGAATATAATGTTTCAAAGTGTTTCACTACATGGGAGCATATCTCTATGGGTTTTGTGATGAGTTGGTTTCCAATTTTTAATCTACTGAGGGGTTTGTAGGTATTGAAGATTTTTTTATTTATCAGCGGTGCATCTGTTTTTATCAGTTTTTCGTAATTCAGATTCTGTAGACATTTTTCAGTTTTTTTCGTATAAGCATCTCTTGATTTCTCCATTATTCCTGACTAATTTTGTATGTCTACCATAGAACGGGTAGAGTAACATAATACATTTGATAATTGTTCTTGAAGTTTTATAAATTCTAATTTGTTGGATTGTCTTTTTTGTCTGATATATAACATAGTTATATTTTTTATGTTATTCTTGAAAATGTCCCAGCATTTAAATATGTTTGAATTTCCTTGTATACTATTTACTTCATTTCTTAGAAATGTTTCCATCTTATTTATATATTCTTTATCTCTTAGTAACTCATTGTCAAATCTCCAATATGGTGGTCTGTATTTTACTTCCGTTTCTATTTTTAAGTTCGTGGTTACGGCTAAGTGATCAGAAAAGTAGGTTTGTAAAGTAATTGACATTAAATTGTCGGTCAAGTTTTGTGAAGTATATATTCGGTCCAGCCGGGATGCTGACATGTGAGATACACAGCTAACAAGAGTAAAACCAGGACTTTCTTTATGTAAATATCTCCAACAATCCTTCATTCCAAAGCGTGTAAGTGTAAATGTTTTGAGAATGTCGGGTTTCTTTCTAGCGAATTATGGTGATCTGAGGAAGGGTTTGGAGTACAATTGGAATCGCCCCCTATTACGATCTTATCCGTTCTATTTAAGGAGTTCGAAAAATCTGCTATTACCGATTTGATTTCATGTGCTTTTCCATTTTCATGCGGTATATAAATGTTGAGAATGTGATATACAATGTTTTCAATTTTGAGCGTTAAGTTTTGGAGGTATGATTCGAGAATGATTTGATGATTTTGTACAGTTATAGAGCTATTTCTTTTTATTCCTATAATGGTGCCTGTGTAATTGGATGTTGCTGGGTTTATGTAAAAATCATATGTGTTATTGAGGATTTCTGGGTCTTCGATTGTATTTGTTTCTTGCAGGAATAATATATCTGGATTATTGGTATTTATGTAGGCCTCTAGTTGTAAACATTTAAAATCACCCATAATGCTTCTTGTGTTTAGTGTGGTTACACAAATTGTAGAATTCATTATAAACCGTTTTCGATAAAATGGTCCTCAGATTTCCTTATGAGGATTCACATGCAAAAAAGGTCGATTTTGGTGCCGAACTCTCATAGCACATCTACTATAAGAGCAAAGTAAATTTAACAAATTTATGATTTTATCATAAAACTGTAAAGGATTTTCGGCAGTTTGCTTAGTTAGAACAAGATCACGTATCAAACAGATCTCGTCCCTCTGATCACTAAAATTCTTAATTAAGGTATCTTTTGATTGTTGCCATGTAGTTACTGTTTGAAAATTCATGGCAATTTTTGCATTGCCTGTTAATTTATTAATTATTGATTTTAATATGAATATATTTAGAAAATTGTTAGGATCGTTATTCACAATGTGTTTATGATCGTTTCTGCACTAGTTAGAAACTCTTTTAACTCGTTCTGGTTACCATCGTATTGTGGTACCCAAGAGGGATATTCAGGTTTAAACGTTAATGCCATATTTGTATTGTTGAGATTCCTGATATTCTGGGAATTATTGGAAATTGATAGGACTTCGATTGTTCCGATTAACTGATCGGAGGCAGACATGTACCAATTATCAAAAATGTATCACTCACCCTAGAAATATAGCGACGAGTGGATTCATTGAATGTACTTCCTAGGTGTCTGCCTGCGATAGGTGTGGTTATCCTATTTACTGGATGCCAACTCGGTCCTAGTAGTTTGAGGTTTTCTGGACACTGGATTAACCGTAGTAACAGTAGGAACTTCTCGATGAAATCCTTCCAGTATCCTACCTACTGCGCCAGTTAACTTGGGTTTTTTTTTAAATATTTTTTCAAAAACACAAATTAACTTTATCATAATCACGATGAGAGAATAACAACTGCTTCCGACAAAGTAACAAACAAGAATGAATGTAAAACATGACATTATATGAAATGAAGGTTCATGATAATGAAATAGGATATATAGGTTGACTAAGATAAATTACTTGTTTTATCATGATATTGTGTGAGAATCGTTCATATAACTTGCACACTGTGACATACCGGAAGTATAAAATGGGGTGGTTGTGTGATTGAGAATCGTAATTACCCCTTATACGTATGAGAAGTCCCCGGCCTTGGGTGTAGGGGTAAATGCAGATACGATAGTTAGGGTTTGTGCACGCTGTGTCAACCCGGAAGTATAAGCCCTAATTGTCTAGATTCTGAATCTGCCAAGTGTATGAAATCTGACACTGTCATACAATTACCGGGAATTCCGTTGATAGCTACTACAAGGGTGGGTTATGTGACAGAATAAACTCAATCAGAGTAATTATTCGAAAATACCGTGAAATCTGATATCGTGCAATCGGAAAACTAGTGCAAGTCAATATTTTCCGATCCGACCGAATATTGACCGTTTGATATATCGTAGTGTGAAATGAACATTTCAAGTAATATTGCTATCTGAATAACTACCGAACACCGCTCATTACGCTGGGATCTGTTTGATTTGAATTTTCCGCAAATTGATAAATGTGATTCATTTATCAACCGATTCCGTACCGTTGAATTGAATCTAAATACCGAACATATAGTAAAAATAAATATGTTGTAACAGTTATCATATACCTCTTGAGCTTGCTTACATTTTACACCTGGGTGGATTTTTATGTAATATACCATTCTATTGCATTCCATTAATTATTCTGAAAGTGTACTTATTATTATTATCATATATTTTAGTATTTGGAATTCCCCGTTTCATTAAGTTATTTCTGCTCCATCTTCAAATGAGCAAAGTTTTGACCAGGTATCAATTGTAATTAAAGCCTACAATTTTGATACTGTTTTCTGCTCAATGAGCCCTGGCTTTACATCACTGTAGCTACCCTAGGAACAAGGCTATCTATAAATAGCATAGTGACAAGCCTTCTCGTTAGGACCCTAGCAGAAGTCCTCAAAAAGGAGTGAACCTTTGGAAAACTCTGGTGCCCAAGGATTTGAAGCTTACCGCAGCTTCCTTCATTACTTACAAATAAATTTGAATATCTCTGTAGAATCGAATAACATAGGCAAAGTTAAGAGATCAAACTTCGTGCACATCTATGTATAAAAACTGGTGAACAGAATTCGCCAGCCGGTCACCTGTTCACGTTACGTCACACGCCGCGATCTGTATGAAAGCCAGCCCATTTCATAGCGAAAGGGGACTGACTTGCCAGACCAGCACCGAGATTGACCTGCCGTAATTTAAACAACCCGAAGCCGTTGCTATTGTGCAAATCCGAGAAATAGAGAGTGAGTATCAATTGCCGTTTAAAATCCATTCAAGTCATTGAATTAACATTCCAGGATATAAGTTCGATTTCAAATTCGAACTTTGTTTATAAATAATACGATTCAGCTTCTGCGAATTGTTTTTCTAGAGACTAAGTTAGGATATTGTCCGAGACCGATTTGTAGAATTGTGAATAAACACACAGCCGAAACCGCTGGGAAAATCAATCCTTATAGCTTGAACGAATACGATCCAGCTTCTGCGAATTGTTTTTCTAGAGAATTAACATTCCAGTATATAAGTCCGATTTCAAATTCGAACTTTGTTTATGAATTCAATAGTCTACAAACCAATCCTTATAGCTTGGACGAATACGATTCAGCTTCTGCGAATTGTTTTTCTAGAGACTAAGTTAGGATATTGTCCGAGACCGATTTGTAGAATTGTTAATAAAGTCACAGCCGAAACCGCTGGAAAAATCAATCCTTATAGCTTGGACGAATACGATCCAGCTTCTGCGAATTGATTTCAGGGGCTACGTGGTGATTCTCTCCGAGACCGACTTGTGAAATTATTAAGTCAGTCATAGCCGAAGATAGCTGACAAATCAACCTAGTTCGTTATACCCCGTTCCGTAAGAAATTACGTCTGAAATACAGGTCAGAGCGAATACACGACCCACGCTCCGTCGAAGTTAAAAGTGTACTAAATATTTAGATTGTCGCGATTCATTTCATTTCTAGACCTAGGGACAAAAACTTGTCTACCATCTCACGCAGATGGTGGAGACTCCCGACGATAGGAAAACATCTAATTAGCGCGTTATATTATACACGGAAAACGAACACATTAAACGGCCTGTTCCTAGCAACATTTTGTAAATAGATTGTACATAGCTGGTGTAAATGTAAATAGAGATAATTAATAAACTTAGTTAAGCAAGAAATGTCTGTTTTATTTGGCAATTCACACGAAAGAGAAACAGCAATTTTAAAATCTATATAAAAAGGGAACCTGGACCCTCAAGAAACCCGAGCAGGTCAGTTACTGTCATAAGAGGACAGTAAGTGACAACCTCCCCACTTGTAATTAACCATTCAAGCGGAAGGAGGTTACAAAATGGCGCCCGAGATTTAAAGTAACGGAAACTAGATTGAAATTGCTCTCTTTGATTGCCAAATAAAATGTCATTAGTAGAGGAAGATATTACAGGGGTCGGTAGCAAAGTATCGTGGGTATATAGCAAACGAAAAGACGAATTGGAAGTGGAACTTGCCAAGTTGGGATTAGAAACAAAAGGTACTGTAGACGAATTGAGAAAACGGTTAATCGAATTCTTACGAAGTGAAATACCTGGGGGAAAATCCAAAATGGAGAAGAATAATGACAGATGTAAACTCATGAATCAGGTCCGTAGATGGGGTGTACACTTTGAAGGGAAAAGGGACAGCCTGGAATTCTTAGAACGATTTTCCGAGCTCAGGATAGCATATGGAATTGAAGAAGAAGATTGTCTGCAGGTATTGCCCGAATTATTGAAAGGCCAAGCCTTATTGTGGTATAGAAACAATAACACACAGTGGCAAACATGGTCGGATTTTATAACAGATTTTGAGTTATATTTCCTTCCAAATAACTATCGACAGAATATCCTAGATTCAATCGTGAAAAGGGTGCAGGGCCCTCAGGAAGACACAAAGGAATTTATAATTGCTTTGCAGACTCTGTGCAGAAGGAGTTAAGTTATAAACAAACAAGAGGAATTGAACAGAATTTATAGAAACCTGCGGCCAGAAATCCGACGGTACGTTAGGCCTAGGGATTTCTCTTCTCTGTCAGACCTAATCCAACTCTGCGAAGAGTATGGAAATTTACAGAAGGAGTTAGGGGATGATCGGAGAAAATGCAGTATAGAACCAAAAGAAACTGTAAACTACATACAAGCGAATAGAGCATTGCCACGGAATATAGATCAGCAAGAAGTATGTTGGAGATGCGGTGAAAAGGGACACCGGCGTTTCGAGTGTAGGGGCACTTTTAAACGATTCTGCTCGCGATGTGGCAAACAGGGTATTCTGACTCGAAAATGCCAATGCAGGAATACGAAACCGGGAAACGAGCGGACGTCCAGCGGACAAGCAGGAGCCGCTGGGACGTCATAGAACAAATACTTGTAATAAAGGATGTATCCTCCACAACCGAGGGCACAGTGGACCCGAGGATACATTTTAAGGTTGCAATAGGGAGGCAAATGTTCTCAGCACCAGTGGACACAGGATCAGTTAGGTCCTATATTAATGAGGAGGTGGCCGATCATTGTTCAAGATGGAATGTTCCACAACAAGAGGTCAGATAAAGGGCGTGTTTAGCGAATGGGGCCACAGTACCAATTAACCGAGGGTTTTATATCAAATGTACTGTGGATAACCAAGACAAGGAAGGACATTTTCTGGTCTTACCGGGAATGATGTCCCAGATTATTTCAGGGATGGATTTATTATCTAAATGGCAGATAACCATTGACCTGCGAGAGCCCGATATGCCCAGGAACGCGGTTGAGACCGAAACGGAAATAATAGGTAGTATCTCTAAAGTCAGGAAGAGAGACTGAAAGCATTCCTGAAACTCGAGCTAGGGAAATTTATAGGCGTGAAAGGATGTACGCCGCTGGTTAAACACCAAATCAAGCTGAAGGATCCCACCCCTATAAAACAGAGCGTATAGACCACAGAATCCCGTAATGCAAGAAATTGTGGACAAGGAGGTAAATAAAATGTTGGAAGAGGGAGTAATTGAGCCATCGAACAGTCCATGGAGTTCACCAATAGTGCTCGTCAAAAAGAAAGAGGCTAAGCATCGGTTCTGTACAGACTTCAGGAAAGTTGACGCCCAGTCAGAAAAGGACGCACATCCGTTACCGTATATTACTGCCATGCTTGAAAAGCTGAAAGAAGCAAAGTATGTGTCTACCCTGGATTTAAAACAAGGCTATTGGCAGATTCCGCTTACTCCCGAGAGTAAACCTGTCACTGCCTTCACTGTCCCCGGCCGAGGACTATATCAATTTACAGTGATGCCTTTCGGATTACATTCAGCACCAGCCACATTCCAACGCCTACTCGATAGAGTAATAGGACCGGACATGGAGCCAAATGCGTACCCATATATCGACGATATAATTGTGGTTAGCAAAACCTTTGAGGAACATTTGGCCCATTTAAAGGAAGTGCTGAGAAGATTGAGGATGGCCAATCTGCAAATTAACGCAGAAAAATGCCACTTTTGTAAGCCAAAACTACGGTATCTAGGGCATGTAGTGGGAAAAGAAGGGATAAAAACAGACCCAGAGAAAGTGGAAGCTATCGTGAAAATGAATCCTCCAACGAATGTACGTAGCTTGAGGAGATTTTTGGGAGTCGCATCTTGGTACGTCAGGTTCATTCCTGAATTTTCAAAGATTGTGGGGCCTTTAACGAAACTATTGAAGAAACAAATGAAGTTCCAATGGCTTCCCGAGCAACAGGTAGCTTTCGAGAAAATCAAGGAAAAACTTACGCAGGCTCCGGTTCTAACGTGTCCTGATTTCTCAAAACCATTTACGCTGCAAACAGACGCCTCAGATAGCGGGCTTGGGGTGGCCCTCACTCAAAAATTAGGTTCACAGGAACAAATAATAGCCTTTGCTAGCCGAACGCTAAGTTCCTCAGAAAAGAACTATTCCGTGACGGAAAAAGAGTGTCTAGCCATTATCTTTGGAATTCGAAAGATGAAAATGTACTTAGAAGGTTACAAATTTACCGTTATCTCTGACCACAGGGCTTTAAAGTGGTTACGCGATTTGGAAAACCCATCCCAGAGGCTGGCCAGATGGGTCATAGAACTGCAGCAATATGACTTCGAGATTATGTATTGGGATTAGAAACAAAAGGTACTGTAGACGAATTGAGAAAACGGTTAATCGAATTCTTACGAAGTGAAATACCTGGGGGAAAATCCAAAATGGAGAAGAATAATGACAGATGTAAACTCATGAATCAGGTCCGTAGATGGGGTGTACACTTTGAAGGGAAAAGGGACAGCCTGGAATTCTTAGAACGATTTTCCGAGCTCAGGATAGCATATGGAATTGAAGAAGAAGATTGTCTGCAGGTATTGCCCGAATTATTGAAAGGCCAAGCCTTATTGTGGTATAGAAACAATAACACACAGTAGCAAACATGGTCGGATTTTATAACAGATTTTGAGTTATATTTCCTTCCAAATAACTATCGACAGAATATCCTAGATTCAATCGTGAAAAGGGTGCAGGGCCCTCAGGAAGACACAAAGGAATTTATAATTGCTTTGCAGACTCTGTGCAGAAGGAGTTAAGTTATAAACAAACAAGAGGAATTGAACAGAATTTATAGAAACCTGCGGCCAGAAATCCGACGGTACGTTAGGCCTAGGGATTTCTCTTCTCTGTCGGACCTAATCCAACTCTGCGAAGAGTATGGAAATTTACAGAAGGAGTTAGGGGATGATCGGAGAAAATGCAGTATAGAACCAAAAGAAACTGTAAACTACATACAAGCGAATAGAGCATTGCCACGGAATATAGATCAGCAAGAAGTATGTTGGAGATGCGGTGAAAAGGGACACCGGCGTTTCGAGTGTAGGGGCACTTTTAAACGATTCTGCTCGCGATGTGGCAAACAGGGTATTCTGACTCGAAAATGCCAATGCAGGAATACGAAACCGGGAAACGAGCGGACGTCCAGCGGACAAGCAGGAGCCGCTGGGACGTCATAGAACAAATACTTGTAATAAAGGATGTATCCTCCACAACCGAGGGCACAGTGGACCCGAGGATACATTTTAAGGTTGCAATAGGGAGGCAAATGTTCTCAGCACCAGTGGACACAGGATCAGTTAGGTCCTATATTAATGAGGAGGTGGCCGATCATTGTTCAAGATGGAATGTTCCACAACAAGAGGTCAGATAAAGGGCGTGTTTAGCGAATGGGGCCACAGTACCAATTAACCGAGGGTTTTATATCAAATGTACTGTGGATAACCAAGACAAGGAAGGACATTTTCTGGTCTTACCGGGAATGATGTCCCAGATTATTTCAGGGATGGATTTATTATCTAAATGGCAGATAACCATTGACCTGCGAGAGCCCGATATGCCCAGGAACGCGGTTGAGACCGAAACGGAAATAATAGGTAGTATCTCTAAAGTCAGGAAGAGAGACTGAAAGCATTCCTGAAACTCGAGCTAGGGAAATTTATAGGCGTGAAAGGATGTACGCCGCTGGTTAAACACCAAATCAAGCTGAAGGATCCCACCCCTATAAAACAGAGCGTATAGACCACAGAATCCCGTAATGCAAGAAATTGTGGACAAGGAGGTAAATAAAATGTTGGAAGAGGGAGTAAGTGAGCCATCGAACAGTCCATGGAGTTCACCAATAGTGCTCGTCAAAAAGAAAGAGGCTAAGCATCGGTTCTGTATAGACTTCAGGAAAGTTGACGCCCAGTCAGAAAAGGACGCACATCCGTTACCGTATATTACTGCCATGCTTGAAAAGCTGAAAGAAGCAAAGTATGTGTCTACCCTGGATTTAAAACAAGGCTATTGGCAGATTCCGCTTACTCCCGAGAGTAAACCTGTCACTGCCTTCACTGTCCCCGGCCGAGGACTATATCAATTTACAGTGATGCCTTTCGGATTACATTCAGCACCAGCCACATTCCAACGCCTACTCGATAGAGTAATAGGACCGGACATGGAGCCAAATGCGTACACATATATCGACGATATAATTGTGGTTAGCAAAACCTTTGAGGAACATTTGGCCCATTTAAAGGAAGTGCTGAGAAGATTGAGGATGGCCAATCTGCAAATTAACGCAGAAAAATGCCACTTTTGTAAGCCGGAACTACGGTATCTAGGGCATGTAGTGGGAAAAGAAGGGATAAAAACAGACCCAGAGAAAGTGGAAGCTATCGTGAAAATGAATCCTCCAACGAATGTACGTAGCTTGAGGAGATTTTTGGGAGTCGCATCTTGGTACGTCAGGTTCATTCCTGAATTTTCAAAGATTGTGGGGCCTTTAACGAAACTATTGAAGAAACAAATGAAGTTCCAATGGCTTCCCGAGCAACAGGTAGCTTTCGAGAAAATCAAGGAAAAACTTACGCAGGCTCCGGTTCTAACGTGTCCTGATTTCTCAAAACCATTTACGCTGCAAACAGACGCCTCAGATAGCGGGCTTGGGGTGGCCCTCACTCAAAAATTAGGTTCACAGGAACAAATAATAGCCTTTGCTAGCCGAACGCTAAGTTCCTCAGAAAAGAACTATTCCGAGACGGAAAAAGAGTGTCTAGCCATTATCTTTGGAATTCGAAAGATGAAAATGTACTTAGAAGGTTACAAATTTACCGTTATCTCTGACCACAGGGCTTTAAAGTGGTTACGCGATTTGGAAAACCCATCCCAGAGGCTGGCCAGATGGGTCATAGAACTGCAGCAATATGACTTCGAGATTATGTATCGGAAGGGTGTATTAAACAGAGTAGCAGATACTCTGTCCCGAGCCCCATTGCCGGATCACGAAGAAGAAGAAGAGATTGCCCTTATCGAGCCTGTTATACCGGATCCCTGGTGGGGAAAGAAAGTTAAAGCCGTCAACGAAAAACCCGAACTACTTCCGGATTATCGAGTGGAAAACGGTAATCTGTACAGACACTTTCACGAGGCCAATGATTACACGGAAGGAGCCTCCCCCGAACCATGGAAGTTATGTGTTCCAAAGAATGCCCGAACACGGGTTCTGTACGAATGTCATGATGAGAACACGGCAGGACACCTAGGGATTAATAAAACAATCGCAAGGGTGGCTCAGAGATACTACTGGCCTAGTATGTTCAGGGAGATATCCCGCGATGTGAGGAAATGCGAGTACTGCTTGAAATACAAAGCTTCGCAACAGGCACTTCCGGGATTCATGCAGCAAAGCAAAATATCCAAACCATGGGAAATGGTAAGTGTGGATCTAGTAGGACCCCTACCTCGATCGAACAAATCCAACAATTATTTAGTAGTGCTGCAGGATCGGCTGACCAAGTGGACAGAATGTCAAGCAATTCGGACAGCGAACACGGAAACTTTCATGAGGGTGCTGAAAGATAGGGTGCTTATGAGATTCGGATGTCCCAGAGTGTTAATTAGTGGCAATGGGGCCCAGTTTGTCGCTAATAAATTTCGGAAATTTTTAGAAGAGTTTGGAATCAAACATAAACTCACCCCTCCCTATACCCCACAGGCCAATCCAGTAGAGAGAGTTAATAGAGTGGTAAAAACGATGATTGCGCAATATTGTGAGGACGATCACCGTACATGGGACGCATATTTGCCGGAATTAATATTTGCCATCAATACGGCCCGACATAACTCAACTGGATTTACCCCCGCATATTTAAACTACGGGCGAGGAGTGGACCATCCGAAGACTTTGTTCCGGGAAGTTCAGGGACCGGGTAGCGACGATGATGATGAAAACCCCGATCCTACTAGACATGAGGAACAGTTAGGAAAATTGAGAGACGCCGTCAACTTCGTCAAATTACAGTTGAATAAAGCCTTCACTATCCAGAGTCGACACTATAATCTGAGACGGCGCGATTGGGCACCTAAAGTAGGGGAGGAGGTCATGTGCAAAGAACTCCCGCTATCCTCGGCAGCTCAAGGTTTCGCCGCTAAACTGGCCCCGAAGTTCGCAGGCCCCTTTTAAAGTGAAGAAAATCATTTCACCGGTAGTGGTCGAGCTGGAAAATGGAACTAGTCGTAAACCCGTTCGAGTCCATGTAAAGGACTTGAAAAAAATTAACTGTTAACTAATGTAATTTTCTTTCTCCATGAGTAAATATGACTTCAGTTCCGGAAATTAGAACTCCCGGAAAAGACGCCGAGGCTGCCATCCGACTGGGAAAGAGGCTGCACGATCTATTTGGTTCCAGTCCGGAGTCAAGTCCAGAACTCCAGCTGTACTATTCGCCGATCCCCAATATGACACCGCCTACTCTCGATCTACCCCAGCAGCAACGGTCCCTACCAAAGAAACTATCAACCCCTTGTGTAAATAACCCCCTGAAATATAGTGACAGAGACACCGTTAGTGGTATAAATAGATTAAGTGTAGATAGTAAGAAACCATATTTTAAGAAACGTTTACATAAAATGCATGACTATAGGGTGTATGATTCAACCGGCCTGCTTGTGGCGCGCGTGAAAATACCGTGGGACTGTGAGGTCAAGCCGACGTACGAAATGTATCGTACATTCGAAAATTTTCGGGAGAAAATTTTCTAAGAAAGAAAGGGGGGTGTGTAATGAAGCGTCCTTCATTACTTACAAATAAATTTGAGTATCTCAGTAGAATCGAATTACATAGGCAAAGTTAAGAGATCAAACTTCGTGCACATCTATGTATAAAAACTGGTGAACAGAATTCGCCAGCCGGTCACCTGTTCACGTTACGTCACACGCCGCGATCTGTATAAAAGCCAGCCCATTTCATAGCGAAAGGGGACTGACTTGCCAGACCAGCACCGAGATTGACCTGCCGTAATCTAAACAACCCGAAGCCGTTGCTATTGTGCAAATCCGAGAAATAGAGAGTGAGTATTAATTGCCGTTTAAAATCCATTCAAGTCATTGAATTAACATTCCAGGATATAAGTCCGATTTCAAATTCGAACTTTGTTTATAAATTCAATAGTCTACAAAACAATCCTTATAGCTTGGACGAATACGATTCAGCTTCTGCGAATTGTTTTTCTAGAGACTAAGTTGGGATATTGTCCGAGACCGATTTGTAGAATTGTGAATAAACACACAGCCGAAACCGCTGGGAAAATCAATCCTTATAGCTTGGACGAATACGATCCAGCTTCTGCGAATTGTTTTTCTAGAGAATTAACATTCCAGTATATAAGTCCGATTTCAAATTCGAACTTTGTTTATAAATTCAATAGTCTACAAAACAATCCTTATAGCTTGGACGAATACGATTCAGCTTTTGCGAATTGTTTTTCTAGAGACTAAGTTAGGATATTGTCCGAGATCGATTTGTAGAATTGTTGATAAAGTCACAGCCGAAACCGCTGGAAAAATCAATCCTTATAGCTTGGACGAATACGATCCAGCTTCTGCGAATTGATTTCAGGGGCTACGTGGTGATTCTCTCCGAGACCGACTTGTGAAATTATTAAGTCAGTCATAGCCGAAGATAGCTGACAAATCAACCTAGTCCGTTATACCCCGTTCCGTGAGAAATTACGTCCGAAATACAGGTCAGAGCGAATACACGACCCACGCTCCGTCGAAGTTAAAATTGTACTAAATATTTAGATTGTCGCGATTCATTTCATTTCTAGACCTAGGGACAAAAACTTGTCTACCATCTCACGCAGATGGTGGAGACTCCCGACGATAGGAAAACATCTAATTAGCGCGTTATTTTATACACGGAAAACGAACAATTAAACGGCCTGTTCCTAGCAACATTTTGTGAATAGATTGTACATAGCTGGTGTAAATGTAAATAGAGATAATTAATAAACTTAGTTAAGCAAGAAATATCTGTTTTATTTGGCAATCCACACGAAAGAGAAACAGCAATTTTAAAACCTATATAAAAAGGGAACCTGGACCCTCAAGAAAGCCGAGCAGGTCAGTTACTGTCATAAGAGGACAGTAAGTGACAACCTCCCCAATTGTAATTAACCATTCAAGCGGAAGGAGGTTACAAGCAGCTTACCGAAAAGTCACAAGGGACACGTCATACTTGAGATGACTCTCTCCCTAATGAAGTTGTCAAAAAATGGCATGTTCTTAGAGAACAATTTTTGAGTCTTAATACACTTGAAATCTCAAGACAAGTTATTCTTAGTAAAGCAATAACTATTGAACTGCATGGATTCTGTGATAGTTCAATCAAGGCCTATGCAGCTTGCATATACCTAAAAAGTCATGATAGCTTAGGTAATGTTTCTGTTTCTCTCTTTTGTGGAAAAATTAAAGCTGCACCATTGGAGACATTGACTATTCCACGATTGGAATTGAGAAGTGCACTTTTACTGTCTAAGCTATATACATATGTTAAGAATTCTTTAACAATTCAATTCAAATCATTTTTATGGTCTGATTCACAGATTGTTTTTTGTTGGATAAAAACTGAACCACTCCTTCTGCCTTATGAAATTATGTACAATCTAAGCAAAATCCTGCAGATTTAAGTTCTAGAGGAGTTCCACCCAATCAAATATTGCAATTAAAGTAATGATGGAATGGCCCTTCCTGGCTTCCAATTTCTGATGATATTTACTCTAATAATATTAATCAACCTCAAGAAATACCAGAGTTAAAATTAGTTCATACGACTGTCGCCATTGAACAAATGTCTCCATTTAATAAATTTTCTTCATTCACTAGATTAAAGCGTGTAACCTGTTATATTTTGCGATTCATTTACAATATTAAACCAAAATGTAAAAACATTTCTGGACAATTGAGTCAGAACGAACTAGAATCTAGTGTTATTTTGATAGCTCAACTATCTCAACAACAAAGTTTTGCTTTTGAAATTATTCTTATTGAATCAAAAAATGACAAAAAACATAAATTAACTAATCTATGTCCATTTCTTGATGAGAATGAGTTGTTACGAGTTGGAGGACGTTTACATTTTTCCAACTTGTCTGCTCAAGAGAAACATCCAATTTTATTGTGTGGAAAACATTATTTGTCAAAATTAATTTTTGAACACGTACATAAAAGGTTGGTACATGTAGGACCTCAATAATTACTATTTACAATCAGACTAGAATTTTGGGTAACGTCAGGTTTGAACTTAGACAAAAAGGTTGTGAGATCTTGCATCCAGTGTTTCAAATATGAGCCTAGAGCTGTTGATCCCAAAATGGCTTCTCTGCCAAAAGAAAGGGTTGAGATAATGCAACCGTTCGAACTCTGTGGAATTGGCTACGCAGGACCCTTCCTGTTACGTTCTCATAAGGAACGTAACTTAAGAAGAAGTAAGGCCTATGTGTGTGTTTTCGTATGTTTCACAACAAAAGCTACACATTTAGAGTTAGTTACTGATTTGACTATAGACAATTTTATGGCATGTTTAAGGAGGTTTGTTTCACGACGTGGGAAACCAATCACTATTTTTCTGACAATGCTACTAATTTTGTTGGTGCCTCTAATCAATTGCACGAGATGTATAAGTTTTTAAGGAACTCTAAGAATAATATGTTTGAAGTTTTTTCTGATGAGAAAATTAATTGGAGTTGAAACTGCATCTACTGAAAGTAATAGGGGAAACTTTACTAACCTTATAACGTGCCCTTGTCGCTTTTCGGTAAAGTGCTTACTGCGGTAAGCTTCGAATCCTCGGGCGCCAGATTTTTCCCAAAGGTTAACTCCTTTTTGAAGACTTCTGCTAGGGTCTTCACCACAAGGCTTGTTACTATGCTATCTAAAGATAGCCTTGTCCCTAGGGTAGCTACAGTGAAGTATAACCAGAGTCCAATGGGCAGAAAACAGTATCGAAATTGTAGGCTTTAATTACAAATGATACATGGTTATAACTTAGCTCGTTAAAGATGGAGCAGAAATAATTTAATAAAACGAGGAATTCCAAATATTAAAATATATAATGATTTTAACAATTACACTTTCAGAATAATCAATTTAAATGCAATTGAACGGTATTATTTCACAAAATTACACCCAGACGGAAAATGTAATGAAGCTCAAACGGTAAATGAGAACTCTTTCAAGAAGTCAACTCTACAATAAGTCCGGTCACTAAATTTAATTCAGCGGTACGGGATCGGTTGCTGAATGATTCAGAATGATCAATTTGCGGAAAAGTACGAATCAAACAGGTTTCAGCGTAATGAGCGGTATGCGGTAAATTTTAGATAGCAGCACTAATAAATGAAATGTTCAAATCACACTACGATATATTCGGTTATTAGTTCGGTTTGTTCGGAAAATATTGTTTGCACTAGTTTTCCGATTGTACGATATCAGATTTAACTATTTTCGGTTAATTACTCTAATTGAGTTCATTCTGTCATCTCACTCACCCTTGTACTAACTTTCATGGAGTACCCGGTAATTGTGTGACAGTGTTAGATTTTATACACTTTACAGATTCGGAACCTAGACAATTAGGGTTTATACTTCCGGGGTGACACAGTGTGCACAAACCCTAACTATCACATCTGCAATAACCCCTATATCCACGGCCGAGGACTTCTCATAGTATTAAGGGGATTATTACTATTCCCAATCACACAATCACACAATCACACAACCACCCTCAGCTTATACTTCTGGAGTGACACAGTGTGCACAAGCCGTTGGTGGTTTGGTCGTCTCAGGATATACTTATACTTCTGGAGTG
Source organism: Endomychus coccineus (assembly GCA_958510875.1). Classification (NCBI taxonomy): domain Eukaryota; kingdom Metazoa; phylum Arthropoda; class Insecta; order Coleoptera; family Endomychidae; genus Endomychus; species Endomychus coccineus. Next base: position 116,976,074 of record OY294068.1, on the reverse strand, counting down.
ACACAGTGTGCACAAATATATCAAAGACGCCCCTGTCGTTCAAACATACACAATCTGTACACACCACACAATTACTTGAATATTTCAATTCACGCGCGAATTCAAATCGTACGCGATTCGACCTATGACTAGGATAAACTCAAATTCACCAATTCAAATTACTGAATACTACGAAACTCAGGTATCGTACAAACGTTCACCAATTACAATAACAATCATAAATTACGGAAATCAATATATCGTAATGCTCAAAAAAATATAAACTATTTGCTATCATTTACCTTTTTGTAAAATTCACAAACACAAACGGAACACTATTGTTATTTCACAGCTTTTAAATCTCTCACTCACAATTCAAAAAAAAGACACTAGAGAGCTACTTTACTGATTTAAATCAAAAACACAAGAGAGCGATCTTTCGGTCGTCACGGCTTTTATATCTTTTCCGAGGTTCCGGACAGGTCTGCTCCACCAAATCCTTATTTTTGTGCCAATAGTTTTTACTTATGCCCCGAACAATGGTTAAAAGTGACGCTACTTTTTAGATCTAAAATTCGCGCTCATGATATCACACCAGTTCTTCCCTGCGGAGTAAACAAGTGTTATCGGAGTTTTTTAGGTTGTTCGCCCTTTTTATACATGAGGCTGCACAAATTTTGGTGTCTTAACTGGCCAGCCCCTGTTTTTGCAACATGTTTTTATCGGAATGAAATGCAATTTTGAACGGGCGTAAATTGGATTCATCTATTTGAATAATTATACTTATTTGAAATTACGGAGATTTAGAAAAGTGGCAATCACGGAATACACATTCGGAATTCATTCATATCTATTGAAATAATGAACTGTTCAAACTGAAATTACATGTAACATCCGTATTTATTGCCTGATCTGAATTAAATAATCTTTCGAAAATTAAGCTTCGTTACATCCCCCCCTAAGTTCGGTTAAAAATGAAAGAATCTGATTCTTTCATTTTTCAATTCTCATTTGAGAATTCATACGAAAAAAAAAAAATCTAATACAAAGGAAAGATACCCTAACCTGACGTTGAAACTTGAATTTCCTCCGTCGGGAACATCGCGGAATAGCAATATCTTACTTGGAACATGAAATGAAAATTCTGCTGCGAAACGGAGGACTGCACTTCTTCTTCGGAATGGGAAAACTTAAAACTTCTTCTTCATAAACTTGTAGACCTCTTCTTCTTTGGAAAACAAAACTTCTTCTTTTTCGGAATGGAACTTAAAACTTCTGCTTCATCAGCACGGAAAACTTGAAACTTCTTCCTCTTCGGAATGAAAAAACTTGAAACATCTTCTTCGGAACGGAAAACTTAAAACGTCTTCGGAATGGAAACACAAACTTGGGAACGGAAAACTTGACATCTTCTTCGGAACGGAACTTCTTCTTCGGAACGAACAAACATGAAACTTCTTCTGCTTTGGAAAACAAAACTTCTTCGTTTTCGGAATGGAACTTAAAACTTCTGCTTCATCAGCACGGAAAACTTGAAACTTCTTCCTCTTCGGAATGGAAAAACTTGAAACATCTTCTTCGGAACGGAAAACTTAAAACGTCTTCGGAATGGAAACACAAACTTGGGAACGGAAAACTTGACATCTTCTTCGAAACGGAACTTCTTCTTCGGAACGAACAAACATGAAACTTCTTCTGCTTCGGAAAACAAAACTTCTTCTTTTTCGGAATGGAACTTAAAACTTCTGCTTCATCAGCACGGAAAACTTGAAACTTCTTCCTCTTCGGAATGGAAAAACTTGAAACATCTTCTTCGGAACGGAAAACTTAAAACGTCTTCGGAATGGAAACACAAACTTGGGAACGGAAAACTTGACATCTTCTTCGAAACGGAACTTCTTCTTCGGAACGAACAAACATGAAACTTCTTCTGCTTCGGAAAACAAAACTTCTTCTTTTTCGGAATGGAACTTAAAACTTCTGCTTCATCAGCACGGAAAACTTGAAACTTCTTCCTCTTCGGAATGGAAAAACTTGAAACATCTTCTTCGGAACGGAAAACTTGAAACGTCTTCGGAATGGAAACACAAACTTGGGAACGGAAAACTTGACATCTTCTTCGAAACGGAACTTCTTCTTCGGAACGAACAAACATGAAACTTCTTCTGCTTCGGAAAACAAAATTTCTTCTTTAAAACGGAAAAACTGAAGACTTCTTCTTCTTTGGAATGGAACTTAAAACTTCTTCTTCGTAAACTTAAAGACTTCTTCTTCTTTGGAATGGAAAAACTGACTTCTTCCGTGGATCGGGATACTTGAAGATTTCTTTGGAATGCCAAACTTCTTCTTCGGAAACTTCATTTTCAGAACGGACACTCGAAACGTCTTCGGAATCGAACATTTCTTCTTCGGAAACTTGAGGATGTCTTCTTCTTTGGAACGGAAACTTCTTCTCATTTTGTTGACATGGGCACGTTCGGCAGCGTACGCACCGCAGTCTCGGTGGTACTACAAAGGATGGACGCGCTGTCTGGTTGCACCTTTCTCTCCGGTGTCCTGGATTTCCACATAGCTCACATAATCCCCATAACTGGACGGGTACGTAGATCGGTTCCATCCGCGTCTGGGCCGTCGGAGCTGCTGGGATTTTCTTAGCTTGGACTTGTTCGGACTGTACCTCTTCCGGTTTCGGCGGAGATGATGAGGCATCCAACATGGTTGTTTTCGGTTGAACCTCCATATTTTGCAGTGCTCCATCTAGCACTATCTCGATGAAATCGGACGGTTCGTACGACATATTATCACCTGTGAACATTGAATCATAATAATGAGTAATTGTACTACTTGATACTTTGTCCAACGGTATCTATATCTTTCAGTACCTCGATTCATTTCAACTTCCCGGAATGCCAGGAACATTATACGGCTTCAGATCTTTGATATGGACTCGTTTCACTTGCTTGCCATCTTCGCCTTTCAGGTCGTAAATGACCGGAGAAATTACTTTGATTACCGTAAACGGACCGGTATATTTTGGGGCCAATTTAGCGGCAAAATGTCGGACACTAGAAGACAGGTGATGATCTACCTTCATTACTTTATCACCCACGTGACAACGCCAATCTCGACGACGGAGATTATAACAACGTCTTTGATGGGTAAAAGCACGGGATAACTGGATACGGACCAGTTGGAAAGTTTCACGTAATTTGTCTAAGCTAGTTCAGTGTTCTGAAATCTGTACCCGATTCGGATCGGTAGGAATATTTTCCTCGGTCTCCACCGGAGCGGTAAAGGAACGGACTATCGAATTTGGAACTTCAAGTTCTCGGCCAAAATTTAAAAAGGCAGGTGAAAATCCGGTTGATTCATGTGAGGCAGAATTCAAGGCAAATAGAAAATCGGGTAGAAACTTATCCCATTTTCTGTGGTCTCCATTGCAGAATTGTGCAACCATGGTTTTTAAAGTCCGGTTTGTTCTCTCCACGGGATTGCATTGTGGAGTATAAGTAGGAGTAAGGCGATGCCTAATCCCAAACTCCTTCATGAGTGTCTTGAAAACTTTACTCCCGTACTGCGTCCCATTGTCGCTGATAACGGTTTCCGGACAACCAAAACGAGTTATGATTTCCTCGTAGAAGGCTTGAGTTACAGCTTGCGCTGTAGCTCTTCTCAACGGCTTACACTGTACCCACTTCGTAAAACGGTCCTGCATGACAAGAATAAAATTGTTTCCCTTGGCGGATCTTGGTAACGGTCCTACCAAATCAGTGCTCACACACTTCCAAGGAAACTGATTTACTGTCGGCTGCATAAATCCAGGCTTCTGCTGTTGAGACACTTTGAAAGCTTGGCACTGCGTACATCCACGCACGTACTTCGCTATATCGCGGAACATCCAGGCCAATAATACTTGTGGGATATTCGCGCAATCGTCTTGGCAATACCTAAATGTCCTGCAGTCGGACTGTCTTGGTTTTCTTTCAGAACGTTCAACCGGAGCGGTTTCGGAACGCAAAGCTTCCACGGATCTCTCATTTCCGGTTCAGACAAGTCATTAGAGTCCCAGAAGTGGTGGTACAACCGATTATCTTTCACACAATAATCCGGATACGCTTCTGGACTCTTCTCAACTTCGGCTTTCTTTGAATTGTACCAGTTACAATTCACGGGGTCATTCAGTACGAATAACTCTTGATTGTCATCCATTCCTTCCTTGTTCGGCAATGGATCACGTGACAGGGCATCAGCCACTCGATTTAACACTCCTTCACGATAGTTTATCTCAAAATCGTACTGCTGTAGGAAAATGCTCCACCGAGTCAATCTCCCACTCGGACTCTTTATTGAGTGCAGCCATTTCAATGACTGGTGGTCACTCAATACGGTAAATCTGTATCCCTCTAAGTATGATCTCATTTCATCAATGCCCCACACAATAGCCAAACACTCCTTCTCGGTAACAGAGTAATTCTTCTCGGCGGCTGTTAATGTTCGACTAGCGTAGGCAATGATTCGGTCGGCTCCCTCAATATTCTGTGTCAATGCCGCAGCAATTCCCACATCCGAAGCATCGGTTTGTAAAATAAACGGCCTGTTGAAATCTGGACAAGCCAACACAGGGGCACTGGTCAACATCTCTTTCAATTTGTTGAACGCGACTTGTTGCTCCTCTCCCCAACTCCAACGTCGATGCTTTTTCAGTAAGGCTGTCAACGGACTGATGATTTTCGAAAACGACGGTATGAAACGGCGATACCACGAAGCTATTCCTAAGAAACGCCGGAAAGCCCTCACTGTAGACCGGCTTGGAATCTGCTGGATAGCTTCGATTTTCTCAGGGTCGATATGAATACCCTCGGCGGTGACTACATGGCCTAAATACTTTATCGACGTGCGGCAGAACTGGCATTTTCCGGGTTTATTTTCAGATTAGCTTTCCTTAATCGGCGGAAAACCTCTCTCAAATTCGTGAGATGTTCGTCGAACGTCTCTCCCAGAACAATTGTGTCGTCCAAATAAGGAAAGGCGTGTGGATCCATATCCGGTCCGATGATGGTATCCATCAGCCTCTGAAACGTTGCCGGTGCGGAATGTAAACCAAAGGCCATTACCTTAAACTGAAATAAGCCACGGCCTGGTACAGTAAATGCTGTTATAGGTTTACTTTCCGGTGTCAGCGGTATTTGCCAATACCCTTGCTTCAGGTCAATGCTAGTAATATATCTAGCCCGTCGTAGTTAGTCCAAGATGGCACTTATGTAAGGCAGTGGATATGCATCTTTCACGGAGACTTTGTTTATCATCCGGAAATCAATGCAAAATCTCGGTTTTCCATCTTTCTTCTTCACCACCACAACGAGTGAACTCCACGGACTACTTGACGGCTCGATGACTTCCTCTGCCAGCATTCGATCAACTTCCTCGTTGATGATTGCTTGCATCCTCGGATTCTGTGGTCGGTAACGCTGCTTTATCGGATCGGTCTTTGTCAATTTTATTTCGTGTTGAACCAGCGGCGTGGTTCCTTGAATTCCTTCAAAATATTTCATTTCTGTTTTCAGAAATCGGTTCAGTCTATCCTGTTCAGTTTCCGACAATGTTGCTAGTTGTGTCTCCACTTCATCACAGAAGCGCACACGTTTGACTGCCTTCGGTCCGGAACTAACTTCATTGGAAACTTTTTCACAATTTGTCCCAATCAAATTGTCTTTATAATACACCCCAGCGGATGGTGGATGTATTTTAAACAAACCGGAGCTCAAAATCTCCATTCCTATTATCATATCCGATAATAACGACGGTAAATGCACAAATTCTGCTCCAATCTCACCACATCCAAAATGCAATGAGATTCGGTATGTGGTAGTACTAGGAACCAAACTACCATTGGCCATCCTAGTGCCTACGGCCTTAAGGGGAACTGGTTTTAACCCGGAATCCTTACATAACCTAACAACTGCGTCATTGATGAAAGAACGTGTGGCTCCGGTGTCCACGAGAGCCGAAAAAAGTTTACCTAATACCCGGACTTTTATAAATGGTCGGTTTTCACCTAAAGTTTGAGCAGCGGTATTTTTAAAAATAATTCTTTCATCACACGGCGCTAAAACACTATCATTTTTCACTTTACTGTTTCTCGTCTCTATTGCGGTCTCTACTTTAACTTTACTCTCACAGTTATTCGGTAATTTCGGTTCATTATCGGTATTACAATCAACGGTATTTTCAACGGCACCGGCGGACTCCTTATCCGCGGTGCGGTTCACAACAGTGGTGCGGTGAGCGGTTTTCACTTCCTTCATCGAGGCCTGTTCAACCGGGATCTGCTTCGGCCTCGCTACCTCGCAGTCCCGCGGACGTTTCCCTGTCCGGACATGGACAATCACGCGACATTATCCCAGGGCGGTGGCATCTCGAGCAAAATAATTTCGGTGCATTCCGACAATTATTATTGCTATGCCCAGTTTCCCCACATCTCCGAGATGAGATGGACAGTGTTGCGGTACTTGGCTTCAGCCTAGTAGGGCACTGCGTCCTGAAGTGGCCGCGGAGACCACAATCCCAACAAGTCTGCTCAGGGATCTTCGGTATCCCGGACTTGACTGGCGATGACGATTCAGGTGCAGGTTGCCTACCCGGCGGCTCTATAGTCCTTCCTGTTGGACTTGGAATTTGTGCCCTCACTGACTCTCGGAGAATCCTCTTCTGCATGAGTTTCTGCTCAGCCTGCAGGTTCTCATACTCTTTTGCCTGTAACATTAACGACGGCACGGTGTTAAAAGTCCCTTGTCGAATAAATTGCCTATACTCCGGCAATAAATTCCGGTGCAACCAGAACAATTCCCGTTCTGTGGTCATTGCACCATGTCTCCTGATAAGTGTTTGCATATCCACAACATATGCAGTGGTGCTCTCATTCATGCGTTGATGCCTGCGGCTGATCTGTACTTCCAGATCAATGTGGTAATTGGCATCCACGAAAAATAAGGTGAAGTCTCTTTGGAAATCGGCAAACGTAGCCCAGCGGCTACGATTATTCCGATACCACAATAGTGCGGTGCCATCCAAAACTTCTGGTAACGATAACAATAATGAATCCTTCGGTGTATTCAGTTGCATTGCTATCTCTTCTAGCCGTTCCAGGAACGTAGCGGGATCTGACGTTCCATTGAATTGAATTCTGTATTGATTCAAACGCGGAGCACTACCCGGAGCTGAATAACTATATCCAGGCACATGCTGAACATGACTGAACGGAATATTGTACCCTTGCGGAATAACAGTAACAGGAACATATTGGGCAGGTGCTTGCGGAACAAATGGTACCTGCGGAACCTTAGGGGCTTGTGGAACAAATGGTAACTGTGGAACCATCGGTACTTGCGGAACGGTCGGTATTTGACTCCACGCCGGTGTCACATCTGACGACGTGGTCCTATAAATCGGAGGGTTCATAGGATTCGGCGGGGAAGAATGAATCGGCGTTTGAATCGGTGGTGCCGTCATTACCACAGTGTTCGTGTACGTTACTGTATTCGTAGTGGACGTAGTTGACCAATACGACGGCTGTATCCTCGGTGTGCTCCTTATTGCCGGTCTTGATTTAACCCCCGAAGGACTAAACATCGGTGTTGTGTTTAGTGCTACTTCGGTTGTCAAAGCCTTGGTTAGCGTTGCCATGGTACTGGCAATCTTTTCCAACATTCCACGTGGAGGGCGTATTATTCCTTTACGGACCTCCTTTACGCACCTACGGCGTAAATCTTCGGCGGATCCATTATGGTCAATATCATGATTGGCCAGCACTTCCTGAAGTTGTGCTTTCTTCAGTAAGTAAATCCAGTTGACTTTCGAATCAACTTCCGTAGTCTCAGTCTGGCTATCCTCGCTATTAGAGCAGAATTTCGCCATTTCGTCAAAATGTGCTGCCATTTCCTCCATACTGGTAGGCGCAGGCTGCGGCACCTTAGGTATAGCACCTGTATACCCAGGGAACTCCATATTATCCAATCCAATTCAAAATCAAAATTTTCAACCCCAAAAATAAATTATTTTTCTCAGGGGTAGGTAACGGAAGAGGGTGCGGTAAACAAAACCAGTCCACACCTTCCTTCCAATAAGGCAGAAGCAATCAAATCACTTGCCCCAATTTGGGCAACGTAACTTTGATTTCGGGAGGTAACTCCGAAACGGTTGGGCCAATCTGCCCAAAAATGTTACCAACGGCTTCCTTGGTATCGATTTACTTGGAAAGGAGCTATGACTTGCCCAATCAGGGGGGTCAAGGTTGACTGGGAAAATCAAAGGGCAAAATATGGGCAAAAATCAAAATTTGGGCAAAACACTGAGGTGTAGTTAACAATTCTACACCTCACGGAACAATCGACTTTTGAGTCAGATTCTCTGTTAAAAACTTGATGTTTCCCCTGAAACGGGGAGGCGGATCGAAAAACTTATTTCACCAAACAACCTTGGTGAGCACGGGGAACAAGTTTCCGTCGAAACTTTTCCAAATTTCCAAAATTCAAAAACAAACTCTTGGGGATGGATCGAAAACGTATTCGACACGTCGGGAACTTGAAGCTTGTTTTTCTGTCACACTATTTCTGGAATTTCATTCAAAATGGTCTACCGGTTCAATTGCAATAAATTATTCAACATTTCACTTTTCGGAATAAAAAAAAATAAAATTCCCTCCCGGTCAATTTTCAAAAGTCCCTGCTCGTGGGCGTCATTTTATAACGTGCCCTTGTCGCTTTTCGGTAAAGTGCTTACTGCGGTAAGCTTCGAATCCTCGAGCGCCAGATTTTTCCCAAAGGTTAACTCCTTTTTGAAGACTTCTGCTAGGGTCTTCACCACAAGGCTTGTTACTATGCTATCTAAAGATAGCCTTGTCCCTAGGGTAGCTAAGTGAAGTATAACCAGAGTCCAATGGGCAGAAAACAGTATCGAAATTGTAGGCTTTGATTACAATTGATACATGGTTATAACTTAGCTCGTTAAAGATGGAGCAGAAATAATTTAATAAAACAGGGAATTCCAAATATTAAAATATATAATGATTTTAACAATTACACTTTCAGAATAATCAATTTAAATGCAATTGAACGGTATTATTTCACAAAATTACACCCAGACGGAAAATGTAATGAAGCTCAAACGGTAAATGAAAACTCTTTCAAGAAGTCAACTCTACAATAAGTCCGGTCACTAAATTTAATTCAGCGGTACGGGATCGGTTGCTGAATGATTCAGAATGATCAATTTGCGGAAAAGTACGAATCAAACAGGTTTCAGCGTAATGAGCGGTATGCGGTAAATTTTAGATAGCAGCACTAATAAATGAAATGTTCAAATCACACTACGATATATTCGGTTATTAGTTCGGTTTGTTCGGAAAATATTGTTTGCACTAATTTTCCGATTGTACGATATCAGATTTTACTATTTTCGGTTAATTACTCTAATTGAGTTTATTCTGTCATCTCACTCACCCTTGTACTAACTTTCACGGAGTACCCGGTAATTGTGTGACAGTGTTAGATTTTATACACTTTACAGATTCGGAACCTAGACAATTAGGGTTTATACTTCCGGGGTGACACAGTGTGCACAAACCCTAACTATCACATCTGCAATAACCCCTATATCCACGGCCGAGGACTTCTCATAGTATTAAGGGAATTATTACGATTCTCAATCACACAATCACACAATCACACAACCGCCCTCAGCTTATACTTCTGGAGTGACACAGTGTGCACAAACCGTTGGTGGTTTGGTCGTCTCAGGATATACTTATACTTCTGGAGTGACACAGTGTGCACAAATATACCAAAGACGCCCCTGTCGTTCAAACATACACACTCTGTACACACCACACAATTACTTGAATATTTCAATTCACGCGCGAATTCAAATCGTACGCGATTCGACCTATGACTAGGATAAACTCAAATTCACCAATTCAAATTACTGAATACTACGGAACTCAGGTATCGTACAAACGTTCACCAATTACAATAACAATCATAAATTACGGAAATCAATATATCGTAATGCTCAAAAAAATATAAACTATTTGCTATCATTTACCTTTTTGTAAAATTCACAAACACAAACGGAACACTATTGTTATTTCACAGCTTTTAAATCTCTGACTCACAATTCAAAAAAAAAACACTAGAGAGCTACTTTACTGATTTAAATCAAAAACACAAGAGAGCGATCTTTCGGTCGTTACGGCTTTTATATCTTTTCCGAGGTTCCGGACAGGTCTGCTCCACCAAATCCTTATTTTTGTGCCAATAGTTTTTACTTATGCCCCGAACAATGGTTAAAAGTGACGCTACTTTTTAGATCTAAAATTCGCGCTCATGATATCACACCAGTTCTTCCCTGCGGAGTAAACAAGTGTTATCGGAGTTTTTTAGGTTGTTCGCCCTTTTCATACATAAGGCTGCACAAAGTTTGGTGTCTTAACTGGCCAGCCCCTGTTTTTGCAACATGTTTTTATCGGAATGAAATGCAATTTTGAACGGGCGTGAATTAGATTCATCTATTTGAATAATTATACTTAGTTGAAATTACGGAGATTTAGAAAAGTGGCAATCACGGAATACACATTCGGAATTCATTCATATCTATTGAAATAATGAACTGTTCAAACTGAAATTACATGTAACATCCGTATTTATTGCCTGATCTGAATTAAATAATCTTTCGAAATTTGAGCTTCGTTACAACCTATGAATAATTCATTACTATTTTGACCCAAGCAGAGGCAATTGTAAATTCTAGACCATTATTCCAATTATCCAATGATCCCAATGACCCGCAAGCACTAACACCTTCGCATTTTCTCATTGGACGAGTGATGACAGCAGCTCCTGATGTCGATGTAACGGAAACTCCTATCAACCGACTATCTCGTTATCAATTGCTCTAGAATCTGCTGCAAGGCTTCTGAGAAAGATGGTCTAGTGATTATTTATGGAATCCGCGAAGAAGAAATGAATGGAAGAAATCTTCGAAAAATTTAACACTCGACACTATTGTCTTGATTAAAAATGATAATTTACCTTCATGCAAGTGATTGCTAGGTCGGGTAGTACAGCTACATCCTGTTGTAGATGGCATCGTGAGAGTAGCATCAGTAAAAACTTCAAGTAGTGTTCTGAAAAGAGCATTTAATCGCCTGTGCCCTTCTCCAATACATGATGGAGAAGACAATTTGGATGTTAGTCAACTTCATAACAGTTCAAGTATAAACCATAACTTGTGTCAGTGCTGCTAACCAAATTTTGAGACTAGTTTGACATTGTAACTTAATGTTTTGCAATCTAATACTTACCTTTATTTACTTAATTTTCGTTCATTCATACCTCGTAGCCGTAGCTAAATGTATCCATTGAATTTAAATGTAATTTTGAACCTAATTGTTCAACATGTGGAAGTATGTTCAGAAATATATCTGGCAACTATGTATAAGCAACTGTATTATGAGAATAATTCTGTTCTGTGAACGAAGTCTTCGAACAATATAGGTATCGTAGGTTTTCCCTCTAATACAGAAGCACATAACCAATAAAAAAGAAAGCAGTGATGCGTGTTAATGAATTCCAGTCTTCAATTATTTACAGTTCACTAGAAGTATTATGATACAAGAACAATCACAATAAAAACGAACGTGAAGGATGAGGAAAGAGTAGTTACTATACCTGCGGGGTCCTAGGAGCAGTCATCGAGGATTTCATTCAGAGAGCAGTTTGTTTGATAGGAGTGAAGCAAGTAGAACGTGACCAAAACTTATCAATAAAATCTAACAACAATACTATACACACAGAGCTGGAGAGTGATTTTGAAGTGAATTTTATTCCTCTTGAAAGTATAGGCGAACTGTTGGGATTCAGCAACAAAAATTAACTCGTGTACTGCATGTACCGACCTATAAACATAATAAAAATTCAAACTATTAGAGTGGAGTGTGAATCAACTGCAGGAGCATATTATAACAATGGGTTAGCTCATACGATATGTGAGTGTTCACCTCCAGTACCACCTTGTATTTTCACTGATATAGAGCCCAATAATCTTTTTTATATGCCGATCATCAACAATACGTCCTTCGATAACATCACACTGAATATTTTAGATCAGTATCGGAAACGGATAAATTTTCGTGAGGAAGGAATTATTATAAGGTTGGAGTTGAGGAAGACCGCAAGACATTATTGCTTCCAACAATGAATAATAATCCAATACTCACCAGCATTCATTACATGAAGAGAATTCATCTGAGAAGGTTGTTGTAACCGACGTCACTAAGGGATATGGGTTTGGATCTCAGCAATGAAAGACATCCTCATTGTTTTATTGACCACCAGTCATTATCCACAACGGGTTCAGAGGAGAAGGTTGCTGCTGCAGCATTATCACCAGAGAATATACATTTTCCGAAGTCTCTTGGTTACAATATCGGAAAAACTTCAAATATTCAACATGCCAAACTTCAATGAAGACATCATTCGAGAAGAAACTCATACCTACTATCCACACAAAACATCTTTCGGCAACAGCGATGGAACTAAGATATTAACCAAGCAACAAGATTGTTGGTAGATTTGACCTCGTCTGCTTTACTCATCGAGGTAGAATTCCAGCCAGAAGCAAGTGGTGATGATGAATGTACGCTAATCAATAATTTTGGAGCGTTTCTCTTCGAATATATCAGTTATTGATTGAATGAGAAAGAGATAGACAAAGTACGCAATCCTGGTATTGTCAGCTTCATCGGAGCTTATGTTACATATGCCGAACATGAATCTATACATCTAGTTATTTCCGGATGGACATATAAGTATGCAATGAGTTCAGCCTGAAATAATGAAATTAATCCATGAATACCGTTGAATTTTTCACTAGACCTATCCATTGACTATAACAAAGTTTTGAGTGGTAAACATAAACAGCGGTTGATGAGGTCTCGAACCAATAACAATTCCTATACTGATAGCACAGGTACGAGAAGGGCTAAAATAAATGTGAAGACGATAGCATTAAAAGTGCGACATGTGTTCCCAAATGATCAAGTTAAATTTCAAATTTCGGGGAATTTGAGTGCTGAAAAGCCTATTTTGATCACGTTCCGTAGTTGGGATCTGCATGAAAATTTGTTGATGGAATAGACCACTCGCGATATTTGAGCTGTTAAAACATCAATGAATTTGGAACGTCTCAGATATAGGATGATAGCTTTCCAAACTGATCGAAAAAATAATCCTGTTAAGCAAAGTACATATTTTGATAATATAAACTTGCTAAATGTGAAAGAATACTTGAATTCGGAGTGTTATTCATATGGAGCAATGGAACTGAATTCCAACGATCAACAATACGTGGAACCGTACCAGATGTACCATGATTAGAAATCATCTTCAAATAAAATGATAAGCGAGCCGTTGCTATATTATGTAGCATTCAAGAATGAAGCAATTTTCGTGTTTGTTGGTTCAAAATCGTCAACAGTTCACGTCAAACTAGAGATGGTAAGTATCCTGAATTTCCATAAGAACACCCGGGCTTATTGCATCATCATTAACGACCGTATAATGGAGTATTTCCTGATTACCGGATCAATTCAGAGTTTGGTGTGGAGAATCAAGTGTAGTATAGGAATCTTCCATCCCTATACGAGTTTACCTAGAATCCCGGAATTATAGAAGATGACCTTATTTATATTTAATGTTATGTATATGTTTAGATCTCGGATCTGGGCCACCAAGCAATACGTCAATATATTATACATATTAACTGGCCCAGATACCTTGACATTCTAGGCTAGTTTAGTAGAACAACAACAATAAACAGTAATGACATAATATATATAATTATGTAGAGCATTGAGAATAAGAATAGTATATTCATACATCATTGATGCGGATGGATGGTAATGTGAATGATCCATACTTGTAATTATTGTAATGATTATAGAGTAAGACATTAAGCTATAATGACGTCGAACTCTAAGTTCAAGTAAAGTGTAACCCTTTTGTGAAGTGATGTGTTTCTATCCCCTATACCCTCACCAGGACCACGGGTCAGTTTAGGGCTAACCGCCCAACTTAATATCTGATCCCCACATGGCGATCTCTACCAGTGTTTTTTTCTTATGGAAAAAACAGAAACGAACCGCTCCCACATGGTTTTAACAGGAAGACGCTAGATTGATATCAACAATTTTGGAAGTCAAGATTCAAAATGGGAAACGCAAAATCATCAGAAGAGATGATCAACGTCCTGGCTGCAAACAGCGATGGGCTGAAAATGGGCGCCAGAGACAAAACAGGGATTTCTCTCTCTACAACAGAGATACTGGGAATAATAACCCTCATGCTGGTGATAATCATCATAGTGTACCTAGTCCACAGGATTGTTAGGAAAATGATGGTTGGGAGAATCAGAGAGGAGATCAGAAGAAGTCAACCAACATTGGTGTAGTGCTTCGAACATCATGTGAGTAATGAGCATTTTAGACAATTTTAAGTACATTTTAGAAGAATTAAGAGTTTTTAATAGGAATCTGAACAAAGACAATAGTGTTAGAAAATCAGATTTAACCGCTACTAGGAGGAAATTAGATAAGTTAAATGTAATAACCGAAAATTTTAAGCTTGAAGAGGACATATTTAACAGAGAACAACATGGACAAAACTTAATTTCAGAGGCAAGGAAATACACACGTTCAATAGAGCATTTAATTGAAAGTATAAAAACTAGTTTAACCGAAAGATTAAAATTAATTGGTTCAGTTGTTCAAGCGTCAAATATGTATGACAAGTTTGATTTACGCACCGCGACCTCTTTACTTCCAGTAATGAATGGAAATAATGACGTCACGAAACAGTTAATCGATGCTATCGAATTATACAGCGACATGCTAGATAATTCTGGAAGGGTATTTTCAATAAATTTCGTTTTAAAAACTAGGCTGAGCCAAAATGCAAAACTAAGAGTCAAGACAGCATACGACTCGGTTGAGGCATTGGTTCAGGACATAAAAGGTAAACTGCTTACGAGAAAATCAGAGAATGCCATCGCAAATGAATTCCACAGCGCAAAGCAAGGAATCAAAAGCATTGATAGCTTTTGAGGAACTGTTGAAGTTTTATTGCTAGATCTGACAATAGCACAAGCGAAAGGAGACGAAGAAACAGCAAATATCTTGAGGTCGGTTAACGAAAGATTAGCTGTAAATATTTTCGCTAATGGTCTGAACAATAACGACCTATGCACAATAGTAAAGGCTGGAAATTACGACAATTTGGCCGACGCTATTTGTGGAGCAGTGGAAGAAAATGGATCTCTACATACAGGGAAAACCAAAGTGGAAACATTCCACATGCGAGACTATAGAGTCAAGCAAGGTAACAATTTTGGCGCAAGGCATCAAAATTATAGAAAACAATACAAGCCCTTCAGAGGGAACAACCAATGTTACAATAGCAATTTTCAACAAAATCAAACAAGACAGAGTGTTGAACGCAAACACTTTCCTTTTGGAAATAATTTTCAAAATAATAATGGGTTCAAACCCAAAAATCAAGGTTGCTTTACAGCTCAAATGGCAGGTAATCAAAATAGTAGTAGCACTTCAGAAGAAGAGGTTAAAAGTTCACTTAAGAATCAGTTTTTTCGTTCCAAATAGAGTGAATGAAAATCTAAGTACGAATGGAATGAATTGTGTGAAAATGAAATATGGAATGAATGAATTAAATTTTCTTATCGACATAGGATCTTCAGTCAGTGTCATTTTCAAGGAAGTTATTTAAAATTCAGAGAAGTTAAACGAAAACAAAAAAGTAAACATACAAGGAATCGCTAGTTCCGTAATGTCACAAGGCTCCGTCAACATAAATTTAGAAGTAAACAACATAGCGTTCAAACAAGAATTTATAGTTTTAAATCAATATACTAACGGAATTCAAGGAATACTGGGGTCAAATTTCTTTTAAAACATAAAGCAATAATAAATTATGAAACGTTTACGTTTTCCTTCATGCTGAATAATGAAAAAATTTCAATGTCAATTCATTCAAGGTATGAATGTTATACAACAATTCCTGCAAGATGTGAAATTGTACGATACTTCGATGTAAGAGAGAACGAAGAATGCATTGTTTTGAATGAGGAAATATGCAACGGTGTTTTTATTGCAGGCACAATAGTAAAACCAGTACAAGGTCAAGTTCCTGTACGTATTTTAAATTCGAATGAAAAAGAAGTGGAAATTAGGAATTTTATCCCTACTACTGATAAATTATCAAATTATAATATATGTAAATTCAAAAAAGATTACATGACAGTTGAGCGAGTAGAGAAACTTTTAGAAAAGGTAAATTTGGACACGTTACACGGAGAGGAAAAAACGACTATTGAAAAAATCTGTGCAAAATATGCCGATGTTTTTCATTTAGAAAACGACCCTCTCACGGTAACAAATATCACAAAACAAGGAATTCATCTGAATAAGGACTCTAGTCCAGTGTTCGTGAGACCGTATAGGTTGCCAATCGCACAGGAAGATGAAATTCATAAGCACATAGATAAGATGCTGCAAGATGGCATAATTGAGGAAACCATCTCTGAATGGTCTTCCCCGCTTCAAATTGTACCAAAGAAGCAAGTCGACAAAAATGGAGTAGAAAAGTGGAGAGTAGTAATAGACTATCGTTTATTCAATAAAAAGATAGAAGATGATAGGTTTCCACTTCCCTCCATATCAGAAATTCTAGATTCATTATCAGGAGTAGTATATTTTTCACATTTGGATTTGTCACAAGGATATTTTCAGGTGGAATTAGATATGGAAAGTAGGAAATGCACCGCTTTCACTACGGACAGAGGTCAATATCAGCTAACAAGGCTACCAATGGGATTAAAGATAAGCCCAAGTGTATTTTCCAGAGTCATGACAATGGCTATGACAGGATTAAATTATGAATCGTGTTTCATATATTTGGACGATCTTAGAGTTTTTGGCAAAGATTTGACGACACACAACGTAAATCTCGTAAAAATTTTACAACGATTGAAAGATGTAAATTTGAAATTAAATCCAAGCAAATGCGAATTTTTAAAGAAAGAAATTTTGAATTTGGGTCATTTAATTTCCGCGGACGGGATATCACCGGATCCGGAAAAGATTGAAGTTATTAAGCAATATCCGGTTCCAAAGGACGCCGAATATGCAAAGCGTTTTGTAGCTTTCGCAAATTACTATCGGAAATTTATTCCAAATTTCGCAAAAATCGCAAATCCTTCAAATCAATTAGCAAGAAAAAATGCATCTTTCAATTGGGACGATATGTGTCAAAAATCTTTCGAAACCCTGAAACTAGCTCTCATGAGCACGCCAATCCTGCAATATCCAAATTTTGAAAAGGAAAATAGATTCATTTTAAAATGTGACGCATCGGGATATTCGATAGGAACAGTGTTATCCAACAGTGATGACCGACCTGTCGCATATGCCAGCAGAGCATTGAACAAGGCAGAACAAAATTATTGCACAATCGAAAAAGAACTTTTGGCAATAGTTTGGGCCGTAAAGCATTTCAGACCCTATCTGTATACCTTTGATATATACACTGATCACAGACCGTTGGTATATCTTTTTGGCATGACAAACCCATCTAGTAGATTGACAAAATTTAGACTGACTCTAGAAGAGTATGATTTTACTATAAATTATATAAAAGGCACGTATAATGTTACAGCCGATGCTTTATCAAGGATTCGTATTGAATCATCAGAACTTAAGACGATGTGTGATAAAACATCGGAGAAAATGTTTGCAATCACAAGAGCACAAAAGGTAAAAGCAGAAAAGGAAGGACAAATTAATAAGAACGATTACGACACTTATAGGATTGGCCACCCGGGAGTAGTCGAACTTATAAAACGTCCTACCGATTGTGTGTTACTAGAAGTGTTATCTGAGGGAGAATTTGATGAATTAAACAAGGAAAAATGTCTAGACAAAAATTTTAACAATTCATTATATTATGATGAAGAAATAAAATTGATTTACATAAAACTACAATTTCGATCAGCATTGAACCTAAGGGCATTGTTGAGAAGTGTAGAAAATTTATGTAAGGATTTCAATATTGCTGAAATATGAATCATGAAAAATTCCAAAAACAAGGAATTAATGAGCGCGCTGAATAGAGAAATCATAGAAATAAAATCCGCCGGTTTTGTAATAGGATTAAAAATAAATGTTATACCAGACGTATTAACAATTAATGAAAAGGAATGTAGACAATTAATCTTGAATGATTTCCATACATTACAAACAGGAGGACACGCAGGTGTAAGCCGCATGTTCAATAATATAAAATCAAAATATACTTGGCCAGGTCTAAGGTCAGATATAGAGAAGTTTGTAAAACGTTGTGACGATTGTCAGCGATATAAACACTCTAGACCTACCAAAGAACCACTAACAGTGACTACCACAACATCAGCGTCTTTTGAGAAGGTGTTTCTTGATTTAGTAGGTCCGATAGGCAACGAAATCGGTGACGATCGATATATACTTACTCTTCAATGTGAATTAAGTAAATTTGTCGAAGCTTATCCAATACCTAATAAAGAAGCTAGCACAGTTGCAAAAGCATTCGTCACTAATTTTGTATCAAGGTATGGGATTTCCAGGGAAATAGCCCACGACCAGGGTACAGAATTTTTGTCGGAAGTGTTCAAGCAATCTTGTAATGTGTTAGGAATGAAACAGCTAAATTCAACAGCTTACCATCATGGAACGATGGGAGCCCTCGAAAATTCTCATAAGCACCTAGGTGCGTACTTAAGAATTCAAGTGGCAAAACTTAAAGATTCATGGACCCATTTTGGACTTTTGCATACAACAACACAGTTCATACGGGAACAAAGTACAAACCGCACGACCTAGTGTTCGGGAAATCGTGTAATTTACCTTCCAACATAACGGAACAGGTAGAACCCGTGTACAACTTCGAGAATTATCCGGTTGAGTTGAAGTATCGACTTCAACAAGCATGTAAAGAAGATAGGGATAATCTGATAGTATCGAAACTGGAACGTGTGCAAAAATCTAGGGAAAATTGTAATATAGTTAATTTTAAGATAGGTGATAAGGTATTAGTGGAAAGTGTTCCGAAAAATAAACTTGAACAATCATACAAAGGTCCTTTCGTGATTACGGAAGAAAGGAACCCCAATATAGTGATAAAAGTAGGAAACAATGAAGTGGAAATACATGAAAATAGACTAAAACTGTACCATGATTAGATAAGGAAAAATGTTGTTTGTAAAATAAAAATAAGGTACTTTGATGGAAAAAAAATTTTGATCTGTCAATTGAACATTTTTTCACCCCGCGTAGGGAGGTGTAGTATAGGAATCTTCCATCCCTATACGAGTTTACCTAGAATCCCGGAATTATAGAAGATGACCTTATTTATATTGAATGTTATGTGAGTATATGTTTAGATCTCGGATCTGGACCACCAAGCAATACATCAATATATTATACATATTAACTGGCCCAGATACCTTGACATTCTAGGCTAGTTTAGTAGAACAACAACAATAAACAATAATGACATAATATATATAATTATGTAGAGCATTGAGAATAAGAATAGTATATTCATACATCATTGATGCGGATGGATGGTATTGTGAATGATCCATACTTGTAATTATTGTAATGATTATAGAGTAAGACATTAAGCTATAATGGCGTCGAACTCTAAGCTTAAGTAAAGTGTAACCCTTTTGTAAAGTGATGTGTTTCTATCCCCTATACCCTCACCAGGACCACGGATCAGTTTAGGGCTAACCGCACAACTTAAGATCTGATCCCCACACAAGTGATGAGCTGCATGAATCATCATACTATTATTTCAGTTTTGAATGATGTACTATCAAAATAAATATGTATCTTTCCAAATGAATGTAATTATTATTATATTTGATATTTCACTCCTCAAACGGTAGGTGGTGATGTAACAACCCGGCGATCATAGTTTTAAGCAAATTGAAACAACGTATGGAAGAGAGAATCATTTCAGAAAATGTTCAGTGATGGAATGAACTCAGCAGCGTGCGTTCGTGATTCAAATTTGGCTACATGGTCTACCAACAATTTTATGAAGTTAACAGTTGATGAAATGTGTCTAAAATTTGGGCTCGATATAAGAAACGATAGAAGGAACTATTTATTCCGGGATATACAACGGAACCAACGCATTCTAATAGATGAAGATCTATTGGATTGCTTAGGTTATCGCGGCAAGAAATATTACTCTCAAAAGGGTGTTATAACAAGATTGTTGGGGAAAAACCATCATATACACCACTTAGAAATTTGTGATAAGACTGATCCACAGAAGAAATTTAACGTTCTAGACGCTATTGATTTCGAATCATTATTGATGCAAATGCGGACAACTAAAGATATCGAGTAACATGAACTGTTTCCGTTAATGAAATTCATTATGATGAAATATTGTGAGTACGAGAAATTCTATAAACAACATTGTGTTGAGCTGTTGAAAACAAAAATAACCAGTTGATACAATCAGTAGAAGAGTTGAGATCTTTAGTGTTGGCCTTGAAAGTACAAGCCAAAGAAGAGCGTCAAAGAGCTGAGGAACGTGAACGACGAGCAGAAAATGAACGTCTAAAAGCTGAAACTGAACATGAATTCGCTGAGGGACGTGGATGTCGTACATGAGAACGATCCCAATGCTTGTCTCAACAAATCCAAATGATCGTTATCGCCTCACGGAATAACATTGCGCAAAATATTGTTCCACCTCCGAAAAATTTGGGAAAAAAACGAAATTTGGGTGATTACTTTGTTTTTGTGATAAAATTTATATTACAATTTTTTTTCTTCAATTTCAGGATTATAACAAACATCGAATGATATGAGACCTGAATGGTACCTGATGCGTAGACAGGAGGATGCCGTGATGCCGACAAAAAATTACTAAATCGAGGAATGCGATTATTACGCAAATGGTCAAACATATCTCATGCTATCGATATTGGTTACGAAGTGAAACAGAATTTTTGTACCGATTTAAAATGGTATGACACAGAAAATCTTTTTCGTGCCAGAGAAGAAGAGGGGGATTAACAATTGATCAGTGACGTCAACATCGAGTCATTGATAGAACGCGTCATCAATCAGAAAAATAAAGCTTAGCAAATGATAATGTCAATATATCGATGTAAAAATATTGAGTTCTCCTATTATTTCGATAATAAATACAGAGGTTACTATGAAATGCGCTTGAGTTGATTGTTATCTATGTGTTTCATTATTCAGGTATTCATCTTCATTCGTAAGCTATGATCACCGGATTGAATCAGCGATCATCGTTGCTGACGTCATCATCTTTAGTAAACTATGGTCGCTGGATTGAATTAGTTACCATCACCCGTTTGAAGCAGTGAAGTCATCATCACGTATTTGAATTATTGTCATTCTTTTTGTTTTATTAGAACAGTCATATCTTCATACAATAATTTATTCATATGGTAAATAGCCTTCTTCACATATTTGACAAACATTGTCAATATTAGTACTAATGAAGAAGATAAAATTGCATACAAAATTGCGAAACATTCAATACTTTCTTCTTCTAGTGGGGATGATGTACCTGTGGATGGTGTTGATATTGTCTTTCGTATGAGATGTGGTAAACATGATGATTGTTGAATCATTCGCCATTCAGCCATATTCCCTCCACTACGATCGAAGAATAAGAGTTCAAGTTAATAATTTATGGTTGTACGATTGTCTTGTGAAATGTCAAATGTGAATACCTGCATTCTGTACGGTTACACTCCTCATCACCATCGGTGGCGACATCCTTCAGACAAATATAGATGCTATCAACGTATGGGGGAAGGTTCGCGTATAGAATATCATTCAGAATTGTGGTTAGAATCACGAGATGACACCTCTTTCAGCCACCATGATGCTCTATGTTCCTGACCTAGGTTAGCTCTATAACCTATAGCTCTATGGTTCCTATGGTTGTGACCTAGGTCAGCTCTGTAACATATAGCTCTATGGTTTCTATGAATACGCCATGTGATAGCCGCCATGACACCCCGTTGAAGACTCACGTGACAGACGGCATGGCACCTCGTTGAAGGAGCACGTGAAAGACGCCATGATATCTCGTTGAAGATCCGCGTGACAGATCATGTGACACACCTGACAGTCATCATGTGCCACACCTCACAACCACCATGACAGTTCACGCGATAGCCGCCATGACACCTCTCTCAATACCACGTGACTGTGACCTCTCTTACGGACAACCTGTATATACAACATAATACACTCTCTACAAACAGCCTGTATATACATTCGAAAAATCAAACTCGCAATCACTGATAGCGCAACCAACCAATAACTCTAATTACAAACACCAGATGCCAATCGCCAGCACAGACCGTATATTGGTGGAAAAATCGTTCACTGTATCTACTTATGTCAACTGACGTGTAAAGAAGAAATGAATTGTCTATTGATACAGATCAATTTAACAAAATTGGACGTCAGGATACTAATTTCACTAACGAAATTTTGAATACTCTCGATGACGTTTATGTAACAAATCTATATAAAGAACATTCCGCTGTAAGAAAGCTATCGGAACTTTTTGAATACATTAGTCGGATAGCAAAACGGTACGACGGCACTCAATTTCATTCATATATCGAAACATTTCACTTTGAAAAAAGACATTTCTGTTCAGCCAACATCAGAGAAATTAGATGTGGCCCAACGTTTGGACCTGAATGAATTCAAATTGGGAAACCAACTAGTCATAAACGGCGAAAATCCTCAATGGAAAATATTGGATACACCTTATGGAAAATCGCAAGGAAATACTTGTTATATATTATGACTCACTTAATAATTTTAGATTGTTCTATCACGTCATCATCGGGTATCACGTACACTCTTATAATGTCAGAAACTGACGTGAGATTGTATCATCCACCATCTGCTTCAAGATGACATCTCAGAATATTTAGAACAAAGGAAATCTGAACTATAAGAAAGCTGCTCGCGCAGATTTGGATGATGATACTTCGAACGGCCTGTACTTTAACATTGTATCCGCCCGTTGATAATCGAATTAAAACTTCATTTGAAAAGACTTATCTTTACAAAAACAAAACAGTTTCATGACGAAACTGTTTTCGTGTTAGTATAAGATACCGTTACTCTTATGCTCTGTTTCAACAGAAATCACAAACAAATGGAATCATATTTGATTGATGGAAATCAATTTGTTATCTTTTCCAATTTCCAACAAATCTGACAAAAGGTTTTTCAATTTAAATTTTCATCATAGCCCTTAAAATGCTGTAATGTTGAGCTGCAAAGTGGTGAGCAATGCATTAGGAATGCGACTATCAATAAGGCAATACCTACCACGTCTGAACACACGCTAGTGCTGAACCGTACTAAGCTTTGTCTGGATATATGCGGCAAGTATATAGTCATTGTTCACCACGTTGTAACGTCGCTTATGCGCTGCAGTATATGCCAATACACTACCCGGTTATGAATAACAGTCAAGCTAATTGTTGAATGCTGACTTTAAAAGTACACGCCGCATATCATATCATAGTTAACAGTGGTCCACCATTTTGTAATACCCCTGCTACCACTCATATGAGACAGCTTTTTCCCAAATTCGGTATCGGAACAAAAGCTAGAGACCGTCGTCATGTCGAGTACGACTTATCTGCTCTATATCCTGAAAACTCGATATCAATTTTTTTGCGTTAACGTGCAATAAATATAATTCATTTTGTATGGTATTGTTTACTTTGCTCCATGAATAGTTTTTATGGAGGGATAATGACACGTTATCGACTTGACATCATGAGTAAGTTGAGAATCGCTGGTCTAATCTATTCATTTGGATGTTTTAATCTTCCCTCATAACACTCGAAATGCATTCTATAATCCTAAGATGTATCATTCTTCATTCCAGTGGGTATCATTCTGGATTAAGCCGGAAGCAGCACCCGCTAGAGTCACGTTAGGAGTAACTTCTTTGCTAACGCTTTCTACCCAGCATGCCAAAAGTCAGGCATCACTCCCACCGGTCTCATATCTGAAGGCTGTTGATGCATTCATGTCAGTTTGCACTATGTGAGTATTCCAACTATAATCATTATGGGTAGCGCAGAACAGTTGTTCACGTTCGTGATATTGATTTATCATATATTGTATTATATTTTATAAATACATATATATATATATATATATATATATATATATATATATATATATATATATATATATATATATATATATATACATATATATATATATATATATATATATATATATATATATATATATATATATATATATATTCTTTTGTTCATATTCTTGAACCATTTGTAATATTTGTATGTTTTCTTGGTATATTGGTTCGTATATATACTGATAATGAAATAAAAATTCTGTTTTGACGTTTCGACAATGTTTATTGCCTTTATCAAAATTGTTAATTGAATTAGTGTTTCCATGTAATTTAGAAAAGAATAGATGATTTCGATTAATGAAATGCGTCTGCAGCCGACTTGTGTTTTAAGATCCAATTAAAACTGCAGAAAACATTGGATCGGTTGTGTGTGAAAGAGTAATGTATGGCTAACTACAATTTGAAATAGATTGAATTTGATTAAATACAAGACATTCCAATATTGTACAATTATAAATATCTATGAATTATTGTATGAATTAGTTATTCTATGATAAGCATTTCAGATCTATCATAACTATTCAAGTTTAAGATAATTCTATGGAATTTAACCTTAGAATTGTTACTCAATAGTGTCATAGTTAAATAATACTTCATCTTTTTTAGGTTCAATTTTAAATAGACAAATGTAAAGTGGCACTTCAAATTAATAAAATTTTGTTAAGTTTGAATTAGATTATTGTACAGTTTTGAAAGATTGGAATCTATTTTGTCATTTACACAATTGTTCTTTTTAATTTGAATAGATTCTAATATCAAACGTTTGTTGTCGTTTGTTTCAATATTTAAAATTTTTGTATTGTTGTAGTCGAAAGTATGGTTAGTGTCTTTCACATGTTTATTGAGCTCAGTTGATGAATTTTTGGTATATTTGTGGCCATTTAATCTTTTTTCGAGGTATTGTGAAGATTGGCCAATATATACTTCTTAGGTCTAATAAATTATTTCAAAAGGCTCATTCCTGATTTAAGTCAGAAGGAGATTCCATTAGTAGAATTACTTAAGAAAGGGGTAAAATGGAAATGGGATAATGAAAGACACGAAGCTTTCCAAAATTTAAAAGATATTTTCATTAAAAAATTAAAAGTCTATCATGCACAATATGATAAACCTTTCATATTAAGAACAGATGCTTCTAAACAAAGATTCAGTGGTGTTTTATTACAAAAACAAAATAATGAAGAAGTGCCCATAAGTTTTGTGTCAAGAATGACAAAAGTTCATGAAAAAAATTACAGCGTTACTGAATTGGAATTAGCAAGTATAGTTTTTTGTGTAAAGAAATTAAGATTTTATTTGTTAGGGAATAAAGTAAGGGTAGAAACTGATCATAGTGCATTAACAAGTATATTTAAAAACAAGTTTGTAAACAGTAGGATTCAAAGATGGATTTTGTTATTGCAGGAATATGATTTTGAAATAAAACATATTCCAGGAAAATTAAATATAATAGCTGATACTTTAACAAGAGAAGAGGGGAATTTAAAAATTGATAAAAGGAAATATAAAGTAGGAGCAAATATTTTATTAGAAGTAAGGGGTTTATTTTCATTAGAGAGCATTAAAAACAATCAAAGTACTTTATCAGAGAAGGATAAAAAGAAATGTAAAATCAAAGAGGGAGTTTATTTACAAGATATAGGTAGGAAAGAATTATACAGAATAAATCAAGACCTAACTTTAAAAATTTTAAATCATTTACATAGTGAATTCAATCACATAGGAGCAAGGAAAATGTGGCTCATATTCAGAGAAAATTATATAGGTAAAGGAGATTACCAAATTGCAAAAGAAATCACAAAGAAATGTGACATATGTCAAAGAGCAAAGCCTAAAAATATAATTAACCACAATTTAGCAAAGAGTATTATAGTAAAGGAATGTTTAGAAATAGTAGCAATAGATTTTTTAAGTGAGTTAATAGTAACAGAAAAAGGAAATAGACATATTTTGGTTGTAGTAGATTTATTTTCTAAATATATAAAATTATATGCTTGCAAAACGACAAAAAGTAGAGAAGTAATGCATAAGTTAGAAAACTATTTTGAAGAAATTGGTAGGCCAAGAAAGTTAATTACAGATAACGCAACATATTTCAAAAACATACGTTTCAAGTATTTTTGCAAAAGGAATTTAATTTTTCATCAATTAACAAGCATCAGACATCCTCAATCCAATCCATCAGAACGTTATATACAGGAAGTAATAAAATATCTGAGAATATCTTGTGAGGGTAAACATCGTCAATGGGATGAATCAATATCCAGAGTAGAAAAATGTTTAAATCATTGTCCAAATACTACAACAGAGAAAACACCTGTATTAATAATGAAAGGCGAAGAACCAGATAGAAAATGGTTAGATAAAAATTCAGTAGAGCGAAATGAAATTTTGAAAGATATCAGTAATAGGTTAGAAAGAAATGCAAGAAAGTATATGAATAGGGAAATGAGAAAAAGAGGAAGGTTAATTAAATTTGAAATAGGTGAATTAGTAATAGTAAGAGCAATGAGAGTAACTAATAATAAAAAGAATATATGTGGAAAATTATGTTTTGCTTTTGAAGGTCCGTATGTAGTCATGAATGAAAATGCTGAAAATAGTTATGAATTAATGAATCCTGAAAACGGAAAGATAAGGGGAATATTTAATATTGATCAAATATACAAGTATAATTATTAATAAATTTAGTTCATGAAAATAAAATCAAAAGATAAATAAAATTTAAATATTAATGTGATTAATATGTTAAAATTGATTTAGGGGAATTTGTTATGATTTCATTTCATAGACAATAAAAATTTAAAAATAATAACTTACCGAACTATGAAAATCAGAAAAGATCAAATAAAAAAAATATTTTATGGAATTCAAAACAATAATAAAAGCTAAATAATAGTTAGGATATTAATATTAACAATGTAAAACATAATAAACAACGATGTAATAGAATAAGAAGTGATAAACAAGAACTTCAGTGAAAGTGAAGAAACGTTCAGTGTAACGAAATCATAAATCATAAGTAAAATGATTACAAAACTATCATGAGATAGTACAAAACATTGAATAATGTTATAGATGTAAGTTAGGATTAGTAAATTTGAGTTATATAATGTTAAAAGAATGTTATTGATATAATATGGTATGTATTAGATTTAAGAATAAGTAACTGTCAAGAAAACCATAAATATGGGAATAATCATATTAATAATAACCCAATCATAGGTTATATTATACCAAAGTGTGGGGAAAAATGTAGGCAATATTAATTTAAAAAGAAGGAATCACTAACAATTAAAATAAGTTGAAAATCTCAAATAATTCAAAAAGTAAAGAATACTAAATTCTGATTGGTCAATAGGAATTTCCAATGTCAATCTGGTAACAATGAAGACTTGTGTCAGTTTCACAACAATTAGCTTGGCATGCTTGATTTGAAAAGCAATCATCTCATAGGTTGTTTATGACATAAAGTAGCGTCGGTTTTGGAGGCCTATAAAAACGAATCTGAAAGTAAAGAAGTTCAGTTTGCCATTACATCTGTAGAGTGAAAGTACTCCTGCAACTCACCAAAATTTTATAACCTATAAAAAACCAGTGAACGAAAGTGTTCCAAACTTCGATAGGTTCAAAGAAACCAAAGTTAATAAGTTTTATTAAAAGTCAACGATTATTCCAAGTATCTGAATCCAGTAAAAAGGCTGTAATAACCTCCAATTAAGAAGTAGTATCCAACGATTGCCATTCATCAATAATTTCAATAAAGCATCGAAAAGTTTCATGTTTTATCTAAAAGGATAAAACAAAGTATTATCAACAGTTCCTGAGTCTCAAGAAGAAGTAATCCAAATTAGTTACCTGTGATTATTGTGAAAAAGCATAGTATTGTGTAAAAGTGAATCATCAACGAAATTATAAAAGAATTAAATTGAAAATTGCCAACATAGTTAAACACACTTTTGGATATAAACTAAAAGTAAGTTTGTTTATTATATTTCCATTGTAGTGTTATTTGTAAATCTGAAAGAAAGATTGTCGTTTGTAATTTTGTAAACAACTATTAATATTGAATAGTTTTGAGGTTAAAGCTAGTTCTATGCTTAGAACATAAAATAAAATTGTAAATTAGAAACCCGAGATAATTAGAGTCATAGAGATTTAAATATAGAAACTTTTTAACATTCAAAGAATATTGTGTTTAATTCCATAAAATAATATAAAAAAGAAAAGGATCATTATTATTCAAAATAAATAAATAGAAAGCTAGCCGGAAGAATAAATTATAATTATTAAATAAATAAAAACTCAGTAAGAGTTTTCTTAATAATTGTCACCACAACGTGGGGCAAAATAAACTCATAAGAGTATAATCTTAATAATTGTCGCTCAAACGTGAGGCCATTTGAAAAAGGGAAATAAAAAGTCATTCTGAAAAGGAAATTCAAATAGAACCGCGTAATCAAAGTAAATTAGAAAACTAGATTAATTAATAAAAGAAAGTAAAATGGAAGGAGATAGACAAAGTACTCCAGAATTAATAGGATTTGATGAAGATGGTGATATAATTAGTGCAGAGAGACCACCAATAGTAGATAGTCAATCACAAATAATGAGAATGCTTGAAAGTTTCAATATGAAACTAGTTAATGAGATAAGAGAGAGTAAAAATGAGACAAATACTAAAATTGAACAAGGTATAAGTGAAATAAGAGATGAACTTAAGAGAGTGAATGATAAATTTGATAAAAGAACTGATGAAATTATGAGAATAGTTGAAACTGAGAAAAAGGAAATAAGACAACATGTTGAAGAAAGTATAGATAATAAATTAGAAGAATATAATAGCTTTGTAAATAGAAAGTTTAATAATGTAGAGAAAGAAATAGATATTATGGAAAATAGAATGAATGATATGGGGAGGAATATTGAAGAGAATGTGAATGTGAATGTACAAAGTATGAAAGAAAATCAGGAAAAAATGATAAATGAACAAGATGAAAGAATAAAAAGAATTGAGAATAGATCCGAAGAGAGAATGAATATAGAATACAGAAATGTAGGTCATGAGAATACAATAAAATTTAATGGAAACATAAAATTATTACATCCATGCATTTTTGTTAAAGATTTGAAAAATGAAATACAGTATGAAAGGAATATAGAGAGAATGAAAAAATTAATAAGAGAACGATTGGTTGATGAACCTTTGTTGTGGTTCAATTGCAAAGAAAGGGAATTAAATAGTTTAGATGAGTTTATAGATGAGTTTTTAAATAATTTTTGGGGTGAAAATGAACAATCGAAATGTCGAGAAAGGTTATATTTTAGGAAGTATATAGAAGGGACTAGAAAAAGCATGAATGCTTATGCACTTAGCCTATATAATGAAGCACAATATTTAGAACCTAAAATGAGAGAGGAAGAGATAGTTTTATACATTTCAAGACAGTATCGAAGTCAAATATCTGAGGCAATAGCCATTGCAAATATTAAAAACATGAATCAACTACTATCATACTTAAATAGAATTGATAATAAGAATAACATAGGAACTAGGCAACAATATGGATATAATGATAACAGGAACAATTACAGGGGAAATCAAAATTATAATAATAGATTCCAAAATAATAATTATCAAAACAATTTTAGAAATGGAGATAATAGAAACCAAAATTATTATAATAGGGAAAATAGATATAATGGAAATAATGCTAATCAAAATAGAAATAGATATAGGGATAATAGAAGTCAAAATAATAATAATAATAGAAATAATAGTAGAAATGAAAACAATCAAAGGGAAGTAAACTGTAGTAGGATTGAAAGTAATATGGAAAGGGAAGACTCTTCAAGTCAAAATAATCAACAAAATCAGGATTTTTAAGAAAGCACGAATACCATGTTAATGTATTATATGAACATCAGAGGGAATACATTGACTACGAACAGCAAAGGGAAGAAAATGAAAGTATAGGTTTAATTAAATTAAAAGGTTTTTTAAAAGGCAAAGAAGTAGAAATTATGTGTGATACAGGATCAGAACTATCTTTAATAAGGGAAGAACTATTGTCTGAAATAAAATTAACAAATCAATTGAAAATACCAAAAGTAGAATTAGTAAATATTAGTGGAAAGAAAATTACTGAAGTATCAAAAATGATTACTGAGCATGTTATAATAGGGAAGTCAAGTCTAGAGATGCAATTATTTGTAGTGCCGAATATGAAATTGGATATTGTTATGGGAACTGATGAATTAGAAAAGCATGGAATTATTATAGATTACGAGGAAAAGGAAATAAAGTTGTTAGATGAAATTATAAAGATAGGGAAAGGGGAAAATGAAAATATTGACAGACCAAATGAAGGTTGCAATATAATAAATGCGGTCGAAAGAAAAGACTCAAGCAGAAAATTAAATGAAATAATCTCGCAGATGAAAATATCCGAGAAATATAGGGGAATAATATCAGAAATAATTTCACAACATAAAGGTTTAATAATTGATGAAACTCGTATAGCTAGTAATTATATTCATAAATTCCAAGTTAAAGAAATTGAAAATTTTAAATCCAAGAACTATCCAATCCCATACAAGTACATAGAAGATGTTAGGAAAAAAATCGGTGAAATGCTAGAACAAGACATAATAGAAAGAAGTAAAACAAAATATATAAACCCTATTGTTATAGCAAAAAAGTCAAATGGTGATATTAGGTTATGTTTAGATGCTCGAACATTGAATAGATTGTCAGTACCACAATATGAAGCTCCTAAAAATATAGAGTCAATTTTTGGTAGAATAATAAAGGCACAAATTTTTAGTAAAGTTGATTTAAGACATAGTTTCTGGTTGATTCCTTTACATGAAAGATGTAGAGATTACACTGGTTTTATGATAGATGGAGAAGTGTATCGTTTTAAAGTTACGCCTTTTGGTATTCAAAGTGCATGCAGTGCGTTAGTTAGAAGTATGAATCAAATATTAAATAAATTTGAAATTTTTGTAGTTCATTATATCGATGACATATTAATATTTTCTAGAACAGTAGAAGAACATAAAGATCACATAAAATTAGTTTTGAACGAATTAGATATAGCAGGTTTAAAAATAAATATTGAGAAATGTGAATTCTATAAAACAGAAATTAAATTTTTGGGTTATAAATTAACGAGGGAAGGTTTAGAAATGGATGAAGATAGATTAGATGTAATTAAAAATTTCAAAAGACCCACTAATCTTAAAACTTTGAGGGGATTCTTAGGTCTAATAAATTATTTCAAAAGGCTCATTCCTGATTTAAGTCAGAAGGAGATTCCATTAGTAGAATTACTTAAGAAAGGGGTAAAATGGAAATGGGATAATGAAAGACACGAAGCTTTCCAAAATTTAAAAGATATTTTCATTAAAAAATTAAAAGTCTATCATGCACAATATGATAAACCTTTCATATTAAGAACAGATGCTTCTAAACAAAGATTCAGTGGTGTTTTATTACAAAAACAAAATAATGAAGAAGTGCCCATAAGTTTTGTGTCAAGAATGACAAAAGTTCATGAAAAAAATTACAGCGTTACTGAATTGGAATTAGCAAGTATAGTTTTTTGTGTAAAGAAATTAAGATTTTATTTGTTAGGGAATAAAGTAAGGGTAGAAACTGATCATAGTGCATTAACAAGTATATTTAAAAACAAGTTTGTAAACAGTAGGATTCAAAGATGGATTTTGTTATTGCAGGAATATGATTTTGAAATAAAACATATTCCAGGAAAATTAAATATAATAGCTGATACTTTAACAAGAGAAGAGGGGAATTTAAAAATTGATAAAAGGAAATATAAAGTAGGAGCAAATATTTTATTAGAAGTAAGGGGTTTATTTTCATTAGAGAGCATTAAAAACAATCAAAGTACTTTATCAGAGAAGGATAAAAAGAAATGTAAAATCAAAGAGGGAGTTTATTTACAAGATATAGGTAGGAAAGAATTATACAGAATAAATCAAGACCTAACTTTAAAAATTTTAAATCATTTACATAGTGAATTCAATCACATAGGAGCAAGGAAAATGTGGCTCATATTCAGAGAAAATTATATAGGTAAAGGAGATTACCAAATTGCAAAAGAAATCACAAAGAAATGTGACATATGTCAAAGAGCAAAGCCTAAAAATATAATTAACCACAATTTAGCAAAGAGTATTATAGTAAAGGAATGTTTAGAAATAGTAGCAATAGATTTTTTAAGTGAGTTAATAGTAACAGAAAAAGGAAATAGACATATTTTGGTTGTAGTAGATTTATTTTCTAAATATATAAAATTATATGCTTGCAAAACGACAAAAAGTAGAGAAGTAATGCATAAGTTAGAAAACTATTTTGAAGAAATTGGTAGGCCAAGAAAGTTAATTACAGATAACGCAACATATTTCAAAAACATACGTTTCAAGTATTTTTGCAAAAGGAATTTAATTTTTCATCAATTAACAAGCATCAGACATCCTCAATCCAATCCATCAGAACGTTATATACAGGAAGTAATAAAATATCTGAGAATATCTTGTGAGGGTAAACATCGTCAATGGGATGAATCAATATCCAGAGTAGAAAAATGTTTAAATCATTGTCCAAATACTACAACAGAGAAAACACCTGTATTAATAATGAAAGGCGAAGAACCAGATAGAAAATGGTTAGATAAAAATTCAGTAGAGCGAAATGAAATTTTGAAAGATATCAGTAATAGGTTAGAAAGAAATGCAAGAAAGTATATGAATAGGGAAATGAGAAAAAGAGGAAGGTTAATTAAATTTGAAATAGGTGAATTAGTAATAGTAAGAGCAATGAGAGTAACTAATAATAAAAAGAATATATGTGGAAAATTATGTTTTGCTTTTGAAGGTCCGTATGTAGTCATGAATGAAAATGCTGAAAATAGTTATGAATTAATGAATCCTGAAAACGGAAAGATAAGGGGAATATTTAATATTGATCAAATATACAAGTATAATTATTAATAAATTTAGTTCATGAAAATAAAATCAAAAGATAAATAAAATTTAAATATTAATGTGATTAATATGTTAAAATTGATTTAGGGGAATTTGTTATGATTTCATTTCATAGACAATAAAAATTTAAAAATAATAACTTACCGA
The DNA here is from genome assembly GCA_958510875.1 of Endomychus coccineus. Lineage (NCBI taxonomy): Eukaryota > Metazoa > Arthropoda > Insecta > Coleoptera > Endomychidae > Endomychus > Endomychus coccineus. Next base: position 116,942,571 of record OY294068.1, on the reverse strand, counting down.
ACTATGAAAATCAGAAAAGATCAAATAAAAAAAATATTTTATGGAATTCAAAACAATAATAAAAGCTAAATAATAGTTAGGATATTAATATTAACAATGTAAAACATAATAAACAACGATGTAATAGAATAAGAAGTGATAAACAAGAACTTCAGTGAAAGTGAAGAAACGTTCAGTGTAACGAAATCATAAATCATAAGTAAAATGATTACAAAACTATCATGAGATAGTACAAAACATTGAATAATGTTATAGATGTAAGTTAGGATTAGTAAATTTGAGTTATATAATGTTAAAAGAATGTTATTGATATAATATGGTATGTATTAGATTTAAGAATAAGTAACTGTCAAGAAAACCATAAATATGGGAATAATCATATTAATAATAACCCAATCATAGGTTATATTATACCAAAGTGTGGGGAAAAATGTAGGCAATATTAATTTAAAAAGAAGGAATCACTAACAATTAAAATAAGTTGAAAATCTCAAATAATTCAAAAAGTAAAGAATACTAAATTCTGATTGGTCAATAGGAATTTCCAATGTCAATCTGGTAACAATGAAGACTTGTGTCAGTTTCACAACAATTAGCTTGGCATGCTTGATTTGAAAAGCAATCATCTCATAGGTTGTTTATGACATAAAGTAGCGTCGGTTTTGGAGGCCTATAAAAACGAATCTGAAAGTAAAGAAGTTCAGTTTGCCATTACATCTGTAGAGTGAAAGTACTCCTGCAACTCACCAAAATTTTATAACCTATAAAAAACCAGTGAACGAAAGTGTTCCAAACTTCGATAGGTTCAAAGAAACCAAAGTTAATAAGTTTTATTAAAAGTCAACGATTATTCCAAGTATCTGAATCCAGTAAAAAGGCTGTAATAACCTCCAATTAAGAAGTAGTATCCAACGATTGCCATTCATCAATAATTTCAATAAAGCATCGAAAAGTTTCATGTTTTATCTAAAAGGATAAAACAAAGTATTATCAACAGTTCCTGAGTCTCAAGAAGAAGTAATCCAAATTAGTTACCTGTGATTATTGTGAAAAAGCATAGTATTGTGTAAAAGTGAATCATCAACGAAATTATAAAAGAATTAAATTGAAAATTGCCAACATAGTTAAACACACTTTTGGATATAAACTAAAAGTAAGTTTGTTTATTATATTTCCATTGTAGTGTTATTTGTAAATCTGAAAGAAAGATTGTCGTTTGTAATTTTGTAAACAACTATTAATATTGAATAGTTTTGAGGTTAAAGCTAGTTCTATGCTTAGAACATAAAATAAAATTGTAAATTAGAAACCCGAGATAATTAGAGTCATAGAGATTTAAATATAGAAACTTTTTAACATTCAAAGAATATTGTGTTTAATTCCATAAAATAATATAAAAAAGAAAAGGATCATTATTATTCAAAATAACTATTCAAAAAACTATTCTTAATAATATATATATATATATATATATATATATATATATATATATATATATATATATATATATATATACATATATTTATCCTACCACTTTCCGAGCGTCCGTACATTGACGGATTGCTATCTTCCAAGCGTCCGGTTCCTACAGAGCGTCCGTATACGGACGCTTGGAAGTTTCCCCGTAGTAAATCATTCATACTTGTTCGCTGAACCCGTTGGCAAAAATTTGTCTGGACGCTCAGATGCTAGTGCAACCTGTCGTTTTGTGTATTAAAAGTATACTGATAGTACAACGTGTCTGCCGTTAGAGGCGTTCGCTACAATTCCTGTGTATTAGTCAGGTGTATGCAGTACTTTCAGCCTGTCGATTTGTAGGCGTCCTCGATGTCGAGGAGAAATGACAACGCCGTATTCTGATAGTTATTCCGCATTATTCTCATTTTTCTTGCATTTCAAACTGAGCGTAAGCAGTTCACCACATGATTTTCATTATTTGTAACGAATTGGCGAGTCGGCGCGCGGCTTTTCGGTTGAGATCAGGGTATACGTAGGGGTCAATAAACTTTGAGGTAATATCAATTCATCGTTATTCTCAACGGCATTAATTCTGTGTCGTCTCATCATCGCCATCAAGAGATAATTTTACATAATATATTTTCGTGTATTGCTGAAAAACCAAATGATAAATTCCGTGAAAGTAAACTTCTCTGCAACTTGAAGGTGTTCGATGATCGGCGAGTCCGTAAATATAGGTTCAGATAAATGATAATTGGATCATTTGGTTGAGATTATAAGTTTTGATTACCTTAGAAGCGTAATTTTTCTTTAGAGTTTTAATCGAAAAAAAGAGTTGCGACATCTATATGGTGAATCCATCTAATTAAACTTTTGTTGTAGAGTCTATTGAATCAAATTCGATCGGCAAAATTTTTTAGTTTGAGCCGGTGAGAGCTAGGTTGATTTATATCTTCATATTATCAATATTATCGCATTTTACTATGAAAGAACAGAATATAAGATTGGTCAAAATTATATATGAAAATTCTCGGGAAATAGGTCACATTACACTCTGTTTCAAATTTTCGTCTCAAAAACAGGGTGGTAAAAAAGAGTGTAATGTGACATATTTCCCGAGAATTTTCATATATAATTCATACTGGGTCAAGAATCTTTATTATTATTGGTCAAAATGTATAGATGGAGTAATATGTTATTATGTCCTATTCGCATAGTAGATTTAGAATCTGTAAGTAAATTTATCTATAAATGATATTTAAAGATTTAATTTCAATATTAATTTCTAGATTAATTTTAATTGTTTGTGCTCTAGAGTTGCTTTTTTTACTTCAAAATTATTTTCGATAGAACAAGTTGTTCCATAACTAGTTAAATAGTTTATTATATTTCTTCGGTTATTGATTAATTTTTTAATATTCCTTTATATATTGCCATCACCCTCATTTTTATACATTCCAACCGATTCCTACGACCAATCCACTGTATGCCCTTCTCCATTTTATTGAAACTGTTGTGAATCAGGACAGCAGCTGTAATTCTGGAAAACAAAAATGTCCCGAGTAGGAAATTACCCAGTTATCCAAAAAACGGTTATTGGGGGAGCTTATCGTCTGCCCGTTTCCTTCCCTTCATCCAGATAATGATAATGAGGCCCATAGGAATTAAATCATTACTGATTTTGTTTTCTTTCATGCGGAAGGTGATCCATATCTAGATGTCTATATAGCATATCCGGAATTTGATATGCCAAACTAAAAAAATAAGAAAAATTTATATCAAATCAAGTCGGGAAATGTTCCAATAAAGAGCCTACGGAGCTTTAAAGATGAAGACTGAAAGATATTTTTCGTTTTATGACTCAGGAACCATAACATGCCAAGGTTTCAATTTTGGTAATTTGGCTTTATCGATGCAAAATTTTTTATATGGTAGGTACCGGTCGACGAAGCTTCTTAACAGAAGCGACGGTACGGGGAACTTGCAACACATTTTCTGCTTTATTTTGGATCGCATCATTTTATTTTATTCTGAAACTAATTATAGGTTTTCGGGAAAATTTTGCTTCAAAAAAGTATTCTTACATTTTTTTTCAAAAGAAACATTTTCATGGAAAATCTATTCGAAAATGGAGGGAATGGACCTTTTATAATTCCTCCTCACTTGAATGGTGAAACATATTTCAATTTATTGGAGAACGACTTTACAGATCTAATAGTTAATGTACCATACGCAAATAGATCAGTAAGCTGGTTTATGCATGATGGAGCACCTCCTCATTTTAGTTAGATTAACCCTCAAAAGAGGATAATGCCGTACAGTTGCGTGGCCTCCTCGTTTACCTGACTAACAATCCTCAGATTCTGTTCCATGGAGTTATTTAAATGTACTAGGTGCAAATTGAAAATCGGAGAAATCTTGAAAAAATAGTAATAGAGCAATACGAGATAATTCGGAATAAGGAAGGCTTATTTGAGAGAGATCATCCATGAGGAATCGACTAGAAAGACGGACATTGCCAACACATGTTATATTTGTTAATTTTTGCCATTTAATCTTGAATCGAGTTATATGGCATGAAGTATGTTCTCGTGTAGCGGCCAAATGATAAATGCAATCCACTCAAAATTTGGACCCTATGAATAAGGAACTATCATACTTATAAAATTGAAATACTGTCAAGTACTTAGGACCTTTCAGCTACCAAGTAGCCATCATCAGAGTAAACAGAACAGTATTGTTAGTGGATAAGAGCGATTGTTTCTTATTTATAGTGTTATAGTGTGAACTCTTTCATTGCTTATCAGAAATCTTAACACAAATTATGGAATGATTGTCGAAACTTACTGGCTTAAAAGTACAAAAGAGGTACGACCGTTTTTGAGATATTGAGTAGTAGGGATTGTCGAAATACTCGACACTATTCGCTCTGTTTCGCGCGTCATTTGAAGCGCTAATCATCTGGCCGATTGCCGATTGTAGCGAGAAATATTATGACAACATGTTCACTGCCGATCACACCAGCAGGTGCGGTACCGGATAAAGGGATAGCGCGTTCCGTCAATAGTCCAGGCATTTAAGGAGAAAAATCGACGATTTTTGTCCTAATTTCCGCGAGGTCTAATTGCGGTCTATTCTATGTATTTTGACACGCTGAGAACGATGGGGTAGTTTAAATTTGCATTAACCCTGTGCTCAAAAAGCTATGGCCATATTTTGGAAGCAAAAATGGCCTTTCCTCAATTTTTTGCATTTTGAGACAAAGCTTTGAGTTGTATGGAAAAATGTTTCAACAAAAGTTTTCGGAAAAATTAATACGCAATTTTTGGCTCTGGTCCTAAATCGATTAGAGGGCGTGGGCCCAAGGTAGGGTCCATTTACTCTGTTTTTTAGCACATTGAAAAATGGAGTATATGTCAAAGAGTTTTTGTTTATTTCATATTCTGTTTCGGTGGAAACATAGTATTTTTATTTCTCTTCTTTCGGTTTCTGGTATTTTGACCTACATCATTTTTTTGGGCCAAAAAAAAAATCTGTATTTTACGAATTCCAGACGAAATACTTAAGCTCCCGATCTAAAACCAAATTGATTCGAAATATTCTATTATTCTGCACTCAATGTCCGAAATTCAATCATTTTGGTTTAAAGACATAACTTTGGCGCCATTTTGAAAATTTTAGATAGCTTAAAAATTCAAATCTTTTGGGGTTAGACATTTTCCACGGAATTCAAATTCTACGTTCTTTAAGAGATTTTCATAGCGACTATTTAAATCCAAGCATATCGATTTGAGTGGAGTAGAAATGAAGCTATCCTAATAAATGTGTTTGGACCTCTAAAGGGCCCAATTTTGAGTCTATCAACAAAGTCTTGGAGCAAACTACAGAGAAATACATTGGCTATTCAGGTATGAAACAGCGTACGGGAATTCGTTCATAATTTCAAGTTATAACGAATTTTATCATAAAAACTAGCGCAGAATTTCATTTAGCGGCAATAAGCGATAATGCTTACATAATGAGCTACAAGGTGGTCCTATTTTTAAGCACGAACATTTACCAGTACATTTTTTTATACAACCACAAGAGATTATTTTGATCAACTCATTGGGATGTTCATTTTTACTGTTTGTAAGTCCATTCGGACTATTTCTCCAACCCCATTCCGTTGGATCAATGGTTTTATTACCGATCCAAACCTGAACTTGGTAATAATCCTAAAAATATGTTGCTTTGCAGCATCATCGTATTTTCATATGGTTACCTTGTGATGCCTTGGCATAATGTAATCGTTCGCTGGCATGAAAAATTGGGAGCTCTTTGTTTAACGCATTTATCAGCAAATTACAATTCCCGATCTTCCATACTCTACATAAGATTTCAACAAGGTAACCATATGAACTTACGATAATGCTGCAAAGCAACATATTGTTAGCGTGTTCGGTAATCAAACCATTGATCCGAAGAAATGGGGTTGGAGGAATAGTCTGAACGAACTTACTCCAATACAAACAATAAAAATGCACGTCCCGATGAATTGTTCAAAATAATCCCTCGTGATTGTGAATAAAATTGTACGGGTAACTGTTTATGAAAAATTTAGGATTACCTTGTAGCTCATATGTAAGCATTGTGGAGGTGAAGAATATCCTAATTTCCCCGAGTCAGAAATAAGTATATCAGATGATGATGATTTTGATATGTAACACCCTATAATGACATCATGTCACGGTCACATATACACCACACGTTTACATGCACTCACATTCACACAAAACAATCATAAGCATTCAGGTGCATTTTGAAACATTTAAAAAAGTATAGTTTCTCGCGCGGAATCCATTGTACCGACTCTCGTTTATAGTCGCTAAATGAAATTCCGCGTTTTTTATGATGAAATTCGTTTTAACTTGGAATAGTGAACGAATTTCCGTACGTTGTTTCAAATCTGAATAGCCGATGTATTTCTCTGTTTGCTCTAATACTTTGTCCATAGGCCAAAATTGGGCCCCCTAGAGGCCCAAACACATTCATTAGGAGACACTTATCGTCATCTTCCCATCATACAGATAATAATAGTGAACCCTACAAGTATGAAATCATTACTGATTATGTTTCCGTTCTCGCAAGAGGTGATCTTCGACATATCTATATGTCTGTAGAAACAATATCAGCGCATTCAACAGCTGGTAAAAAGAACAATCTTTTCAATCATTTCCAGGAATATTATTAGTTTTGCTGAATTAAACACAGCCGATTAGTCAGAGAATATCTTTGCAAAGCAATATTGAAATTTCTATCCAATTCGAACATAAAGTTATCGACTCATCTTGAGCGTCTATTTCTGGATATAAAAAATTAAAACTATTTCCGATCTTCAATCTGGAGATTGAATATTTTCAAATGTTATTGTGTCTGCATCAGACTTTGATGATTTTGTGAAGACTATGTTGTCATCTATGGGTGAAAGTCATCTATTTTGTGGAACTGGAAATTGAGACCAACTAAGCGAAGATACCATTCCATGTTCCCAGCTTGTTAGAAAAGAATATTTTCAATCATTGTTGAAAATCATGTCATTGCGAGAAAATCCCTTAATATTGCTTGTTGACTAATAAACTATAAAAGAGTTACTGTGGATAGCACTATAAATAAGAAATAATTATAGTGAATAAGGGTGATTATTTTAACGAAATAATGAATATAACTACTTTGTTATACTATCACTGATATTTATCATAGTCGTTACTATAGTTTCAACACTAAACGTGTCATCTTCAGACGAAAACGAAGGTATGAATTTACAAGTACTATATCTACTATATATAGGTTGAAGAAGGAATACAAACAAATTAAACCAAAAATTATACCTAACTACGGTATTTTGGTATCCTTTGATGTTTCTAATATGTTTTCAAATATCCCTCCCATTGAATGTCGGAATTTAGTCACAAATATCTTTGAAAAGTCACATATTAATCCTTCGATAAAATCAGAAATAGAACAGGCATTCGATATATGCCTCAGTCAAAAGCACTGTCAGTTTAATAACAAATTTTATAGTCAAAATAACGGATTAGCTATCGGTTCTCCATTAAGTCCACTTCTCGCAGATATTTTTATTTCTCACAAAGAAGATACTATAATGAGTTCTGCCATAACAAAAAACATATTCTATTTTGGTACAGATACCTAGACAATATTTTAGCCCTATTTAAAGGTACATCTAGACAGTTAGATGCTTTCTTATCATTCATCAATAATATTTATCTCAACATAAAATTCACATTAGAGACAGAAAAGGATCACAAAATAAATTTCTTAGACTTAACATTATTACATCATAATAATAGCATCTCATTCGACATTTACAGAAAACCTATTTTCACAGATACAGTAATTTGTACCTCTTTACATAGCCCCTATAGTCATAAACTAGCTGCTTTTCATTCAATGATACATAGAGCCTTTTCCCTTCTCTTATCTCAAGAAAATCTTAGTAAAGAATTAGATACAATTAAAGTTATTGCTACAAATAACGGTTTCGTTCCTCAAGTAATTTCTAAATTAATAGATAGAGAAATACAAAAATTAATTTACAATAGCACTTATCCCTTTATGAATGACAAAGATAACTCATTAAAATAAGTTTCTTTAACATATTTTGGTCCTATAAGCGAAAAAATTGCAAACATGTTATCCCATCATAACCTGACCATCAGCTTTAAGCCCCCAAACAAATTATCTCATATTATGTTCAATGCGAAATATAAAACTGACAAATTTAAAAGTCCCGGAGTTTATAAACTAACTTGTTCAGAGTGTGATAGGTTTTACATCATACATAGGTTATCTTGCCGTAACATAGCAGTTAGATATAAAGAACATTTTCGTTCCTTTAAAATCAATAAGACCGATTCTTCATTTGCAAATCATATTTAAGAAACAGGCCATATCTGTCCTATTTTGAGTAATGTCGAAATGTTACATAGTCAGGATAAAATTTCAAAACTAATTATATTAGAGTCAATGGGAATTTTCAAAGCAATGAAGATGTATGATAATAAGATCCTTAGCGATCAACTAGATTTATATTACAGTAATCTTTTCAATGTATTAATAACCTGATTTTCGTATTTAAAGTCCGTTAGTAAATATACCCTCTCCACTAAGGTTCTCACGGAACCACCTGATCAATTTACCCCTCTCTGGTTTTTCCTAGAACTATTTCCTATAGCCATAAAATTTTTTTGTATTCCTTCTTTAACCTATATATAGTAGATATAATACTTGTTAAATTCATACCTTCGTTCCGTCTGAAGATGACACGTTTAGTGTTGAAACTATAGTAACGACTATATCAAATATCAGTGATAGTATAACAAAGTAGTTTCATTTATTATTTCCTTAAAATGATAAACTATCACAAAGTAACGGCTTCCACAATTGCATTTTTGAAGGGTGATTATTTCTTATTCATATTGCTTATTGACGATAGTCCATAACAACAAGGTTGAGAAAATTCTCAACCAACCTGATATTCCAATTTTACAACATGAGGTCAGTTAATCACAACATATCTTATGTGAAACGTGCTTCTCTAATCAACTCTACTGTAGAATTCTGTTTCGGACTTTTAATCGCCGATTATGAAAGTCTTCATGAATTAAAAACAGAATATCGTGAGGTATTTTTTCAATTTTCATTACTTTTGACTCGTAAAATCTTTCCTATGAATTCAGCTACCTTAAATAAGATTGCTGGGCGCTCAGAAATGTGCAGAATGAAAGCCACTATACGCATACTTTCCGATATTTAGACATTTAGAAATATGTTTTGGATGCTTTGAAATCGGTAGATTGTGAATATTATTCAGCTTTAGCGGTAGAAACATGTGGTGAACGCTCAGAGTAGGAGATGGGAAAGGTGTTTGTATATAGTACTTTCAGGCCGTCGATTTGTGGGCGTCCCAAAACGCCGGTTCTCGAAAATTCTTCGGTATTTTTTATATTTTACGTTATACTACCAGTTACAGTCATTCAGTCTTCCATTCATCGTAGACAGATGCTTTGAATGTTGTGAGTAACCACAGTCTGGTTGTTGAGTTCAATAGAAAAAAGTGATTTATTCATTTTCATATTCCTTGACCCAACTTCTGTATATAACAAGAAAAAGTTATTATTACACTTGTTTAAATTTGTCATTACCTGTAGATTGAATAAATGTGTTCAGTATCCTCTTTCAAGCTAAAAAATGTTTTCAATCGTTTTATAAATGTACATTCAAGATTCCTTTTAACCCTAAAAGATGATCTTACGCATTTTCAAAACTGCTCTTCAAATCAATTTCAAAAAAGATTTTATAGCTCAAAAGAGGTTGTTAAGAAGTTAATATCTTTTACCTATGTGGACAATTTTTTACTTATGTGGACAATTACTGCCGTTGGATTATAGAAAGATTATTATTTAGTTATATATTTTTCTGTCTATTCCTTATATAGTTATTTATTTTTCTGTCTATATAGAATAAGAGGAGGTATCGTTTGTTCTTTAAGTTTGATTATATTGAATAAAGTGCGTTTTTAGTTAAGGAATTCTTCATTCTCATTGCCTTCAAATTTTATTAAAAATGTATGTATGATCACCTCAATTCCCACAGAAAATTTCGTTTGGTTAGAAAAATACGCAATTTCAAGTTAAGTAATGAAATTATCTATACATTTTCTTATAAAAAATACATTACATATTGGATATTTTCAATTTTGAACTTTAAATATAACTGAAATGTTCATCAGTTATTCAAGAAAGAATATGATACGCAATGTAAATTTTGGGACTGTTATAGAGGACCAACAAAACAGTTTTATTCAACAACGGTCCGAAAGGATTATCTTTTGATTTGTAAAATCCTTCATATCGATTATAAACCTCCTGAACTGGCAACATTGCTGGACGCTCAGAAATGTAGTGTATGAAAGCAAACTATACTGCGGGGACGCTGAGTACCCGAAATTTGAAAGCTTTACTGTATATTTTGGACGCTCAGGAGCGGCTTTATGAACGGACGCTCTGAAATCAGTAGAATGCAAATTTTAAAAATTGTTTCTTATAATATGAAGGCTATGAACTTATTACGACCTCTACTGTTCAAAGATGGAATATATTCATACGTTATAGTAGGGATTGCATGAGAAATACGCAGTGGACGCTCAGAGTAGGAATAGTGAAAGGACGCCCTGGAGATAGCGGGATGTAAATATATATATATATATATATATATATATATATATGTATATATATATATATATATATATATATATATATATATATATTCTTTTGTTGATAATCTTGAACCATTTGTAATATTTGTATGTTTCAGGCATCGGAATCTAAACATATTTCTAAGCATTCTGACACAAGATTCATCTCGATAGCTATTCTAATAACGATTTTACTACTTCCAGCGAAATCGTCGATCTAGAAGGAGGGGAATAATATGAACTCCCTATTCACTACGTGCATTACATGAGCTTACAGTGGTACTTTTTTAACAGAAATTATATGTTCACTCTGCGTTTATATGCAATCCCACTTCTAGACCTGCCGTTCGAATTTTGCATCTATCGCTCGCACCGCGTTATGCGTTCCCGTATATACGAGTGTAGGAATTTTTCTTCTGGCGGTGATAATCTGGTCTTTTTTAAGTGATGTGAACATATAAAATATTCAACGTATTCAATACAACTTTTTTTGAAGTCAGATTAACGTATTGCTTTTAATTTGAGTCAACGGTTGCTCCTAAAGCAATCAAGTCCTGTGCAGGACCATATAGAAATGATAGTTAATATCCATATCTAGGCACTGCAGCAGGTTTTGATCCGAAAAACCTCTTCAAAGGTTAGCTATTTGCTACTAATATTTTTTTCAATTGTTAAATAATAGCTTAATATGCAAAATAGCCAAACAATGAAAAAGTACAATCAATTTTATATATCTCAACTTGTTTCAGCTACTGTCTTCTAAACATAACTCTTAGCTTCTTAGAAAAAAAAATTGTTAGTCAAAACATTAATTGGTTAATAACAAATTAAAGGTGGTAAGTGATCTTGAAAGATGTGTATTATAAATACCTCTAATTATATTCAAAAATTTTTATTTAAGATGATATGATAATAGCAAGAATAGGAAACATTTTGCAATAAATCAATATTTAAACATTGAAGTTCGCCTGTTTGCAAAAAATATTGAGTTTTGTAATCAGCGAATTTTTTTAAATTATAATTCACCCTAATCTCGCTGTGGTCCTGCAGAAAATTACCCCGAATGACACCTATACCCATTTGTAGGATTGACATTGAACTCGATCTCGAAAAGCGAGTTGTCAAGAATAACCTTAAAAAACATCTGAAAGCTGGTGTCTAATTGAAATCAGACAATCAGAAAAAAAAATTCCAGGGTTGGTTGTCTAAATAACTTTGATCCTATTTTATAATGCTCGAAAAAACTTCATTAACGTATAATACCAGTATTAATGTTGTTCAGGAATGCAATTGTACAATAACGCATAATTTGCCATTATTAAGAACAGCCAAATTGTGAATCTCTTTGCCCAGTGAGGTCTGTGCAGATGACTCAACCCAGAACTATTCACTCTGCATTCATATGCAATCCCCTCGACCGGAATTTCGTCACTTGAAAATATTGCTCTACACATGCAGTAACCCCCTGCTCAATGTTGTTGACAGGAGGGTGGAAGTTGTCGTCAGAACAGTACATTTTGGGACATGCGATTTTTTTTATATTTCTAAGAAATCAATAGAAAAAAAGTAAATCCCGTTTTCACAAAATTTACGGTTCTGATAACAAATTCAACCCTCCTTCCAAGATTATTGAGCAAGGCTTACTTCATCTCTCTAGTGTAACTGACAAAACTTCGTCGGGTGAGGAGTTGCATATGAACGCAAAGTGCACATACAATTCAAAAAGGTATCATTGTGCGTTAGTTATTAAAGAACTGTTACATATGAAGTGTTAAGAGATTATAAGATCCAAGTAGTGAATAGCGATTTATTAACATCTGTTCATATTATCACCTCCCTCACTACGACAGACTCAGAAGAAATGTAGCTGCACTTACCGACTTTGATTGATGGAGCTTAGGAAAAAATCTAGCACTGCCGTTCGAATTTTGGTTATTTTACTCGCACCGCTTATGCGTTCTCGTATACACGAATATACGCTATTTTTCTTCTGACGGCGATAATGTGTTCTGTTTTTAAGTAACGCAAACATACAAGATATTCAACGGATCTTATGGGACCTTTTTGTAGTTAGATTAACGTATTACCTCTAATTTAAGTCAACAATTGCTCTAACAAAGTTTTAAATCAACAGTTGAGAGACAAAACCGGAACAATTAAATAAAATTAAGATATTTCAGCTTCCGGTTATCGGATTTGGGTCTACTAATTTTTGTTTAGCGTATTAATATATCGAATGTCGAAAACCGCTTGTTGATGTGACATTCCACTATGGAGATATTCTAATTGTTTTTAAACCCTTTCAAGCAGTTGAAGTAATCACTTAAAAAAAATAATTTTAGGACAGTCCCAATATAGAAGCTTTAGGTAGTATCCATATTTAGGCACTGTATGACGTTTTGAGTCGAAAAACCTCTTCAAAGGCTAGTTATTTGGTAATTCCTTTTTCAATTGTTAATTAATAGCTTGAAATGTAGTATATCCTAATAATGGAAAGACTACTGATGCTTTGATATATCACAACATGTGTCAGCTACTATCAGGTACGAATTACAATAAATTCGCGGGAAACAGGTCACACTGACACATATGCTCACTATTATAGCCTTTACGTACGTTTGGGTCTCACGACCGTCATCAGAAGACGCTTATGTTATATTTTGTACAATATCAACATTAAAAATAAGATTTCTTCGAATTTACGGTAATTTGAATAACAATCATCGGGGAAGTTGAAACGGACCCGCTTGGGTCGGTATATATTGACCCAACTAGCTCAATTTGAAATAGTCAATCTCAGGGCTCGTAGTGAAACTTGCCTTGTGATTCTAGACTGGTGAATTGTATGAGCGCCAATTGCTTACAGAACAACTATAAAAATAAATGAATTCACAGCCTAGAATACAAGCATCACGAGATGGTTTATTAGTTGATGGAAATTAGAAAAACAATAAAAGTTCAACTTAACAATTTGATTTGTTCCAGATGGAATTTGGTAATTAACAAAAATAAAATTACAGTTTATATAACGTATTGATTTCTTAATTGAAAAACATGGATAGTTAAATAATAAAAAGACCACGAATGGCTCTAAAAAAAATTAGCGAAATAGAATTTTGGTGAACAACAAAATCAGAAAATGAAATAGTGGTCACTCAACAAGAAATTGTTACCCTCCTTGGAACTCGTAGGAACTGGAAGCTGGTCCTGTCAGGATAGTCTCTAAACCGTCTTGGAGTGAAGGGGTGAGGAACCTCAGACGTTCAAACCCTGTAATGTCAAAGAACGAACAGTACCTGACTTGAGATTAAAGGACAAGTAACACCGTCGGCCGGAATAACCAAATGATTCCACCTCCGATATTGTTATCTTCCCCAATATGTAAGACACTATTACAAAATTGATATCTTGAAGAGATATCAATTTAGACAAAAATGTAATTTAATCTGCAAGAATTATATAATTACAAGAATTGCTTAAATTTAAACAATAAATAATATGTGACTGAATTAACGATACAAAAAATGAAATAGAAAGAAAAATAATCAAATTGTGACTGAAAGGAAATAACCAAAACGTTGAATTTGATAGTTAGCACAAATCTAGAAACTGGAATTGATTTGCATCAAATTGATGTATTACTCTTCTCTGAAATCACGTGAACGCAACAGTCCTGATAATTAAAAATTCAATAAGCAATAATTGAATAATACCTTGTGTTAATTCCAAATACTATTTATAGCACGATGCAATCGAAGACAGCTCTGAATACTACGTATCAGATTACAAAATGGCGCTCTTGCGAATCACAAAAAAATAGCATGTGCCAATGCGGAATTAAACTTACAAGGACTACAGAAATATTATCATGAGAACCTGCCTACGTTCCGATAGATTATTCTCTTACAAGAGTTACAACAATCAATGCTGTGATGGAAAAGATATTCTTTGAAATATGCTATCCGCAAAATGATCGGGCTTGCCCCCCTAGGCAAATCGAGATAAAAAAAAACCGCCGAAATATCATCACAACCAGGCTTTGTACATCCAGACGTTAAATAACAATTCTAAATCAAATTAAATAGCCTGATGTCATGATATTTCGGAAGCAAAATTAAGAGAATGTATTGTATGAAAATGAATTACGAATTCTCGACTTACCTAGACAAAGGAACAAACCACAATGAATAATTTCCGATTTCCGCTATCCTACATTCCCACTCCGCAATATTTAGTGACATCTCACCTCAGGAATGGTAGTCTCAATAATCTAAGTTTTATTGACCGGCAGATTTCTTTAAATAGCCAAAAGAAATCTTATCTGTTTATTATCAAGTTCTATACAATCCCGTAACGCAAACCGTTACAAAGTCTAGAGATATTTGGAGAATAGCATACAAATAAAATGTCTTCTGATGATGGTCGTGAGGCCGAAATTTACGTAAAGACGAAAATAATAAGCATATGTGTTAATGCGACCTATCTCCTGAGAATTTATATACAGGGTGTCCCAGGTTTTAGTAGCAGAACTTCAACAGTCGATAGAAAATTTGATTTTGAGAAAAAAGTTCTCATTAACATATACAAGCTGTTCCATCCCAGTCGAGCCACCCCGTATATTTCTTATCCCATAGTGAGTGAAAAATCTCCCGAAACACGTCTAATGATTTTGTTTGGGGGACATCTCTTAACGTATATTTAGGCTAGAATGAGCAACCCCCTAATAGGGGGCGCTTCAACCCCTCAAAATTGAATAGGGGAAAGGGGTTGAGTGATACGTCATTTGATAAGTCTTGGAAGCCTCTTCACAACGGTGTATGAAAAACGTAAATTTGATGAACCGTTTTCGCAAAAAATTAATTTTGTTGCTCAATTCCATTACGTACTTATGGCGAACGCTACGTTCAGGATGGTTTTCGTTAAATGTCCTTGCAGCCGCTCGGGCATAATTTTGATTTTGATAATAAAGGCTAACCAGCTCAACACGTTCTTGCAATGTGTACACTATATTTTTGGAAATTTTAAACAAATGAGCAAAGTAGTAACTCAACAGATTGATTAAAATCATGAAATGATCGAAGAAAAGCTGAAACAAGATAAATACCTTCTAAGAACAAAAAATTAAGGCAACGTAAGAAAATGTTTCGCTGTTTTTTCATTTATTAGTTTGAGAGAATGTATTATTGTATGGAAGTCAATGGAGGACAATTTGAACATTTGATTTAAACACGCAAATTCCATTTTTTTCATTGTAAGCATGACAACAAAATTCAATTTTTTTACGGATGTGATTTTTTGGAGATTGTTTAGGTTTGTAATAAAGGCTTAACAAAAATGAGCTTGTACATTGTACAAATAACCAAAATATTCAAGGTGGCGCATTCGAGCAACAAAATTAATTTTTGGCAAAAACGGTTCATTAAATTTACGTTTTTCATACACCGTTGTAAAGAGGCTTCCAAGAACTTTCAAATGACGTATCACTCAACCCCTCTCCCCTATTCAATTTTGAGGGGTTGAAGCGCCCCCTATTAGGGGGTTGCTCGTTCAAGCCTCAAATATACGTCAAAAAATGTCCCCCAAACAAAATCGTTCGACATGTTTCGAGAGATTTTTCCACTCACTATGGGATAAGAAATATACGGGGTGGCTCGTCTGAAATGGAACATCCTGTATGCACAGACGCGTAATTTTTGAGATACTGGGTGTTAATTTTATGAAAAATTTCCTAATTTTCTCGTATCTTCGAAGTTAATTAAGATGTCTGAATGAAATTTGGTATAGTGGATGCATAGATAAGTTACCATATTTGCACATAATTTGAGACCGGTATTGCTCTCAGTGGCGTATTTAATAACAATAAATAGACCCCAAAAGTGTTATCATCCTGTAGAGACAAATTGGGTCTTCTGACATTCCTTTGTACCTGGCATCATTTCACGGCAAATTTAATTATTGTGAATTAACTACCACCACCATGAGAATCGGGCTAAAATTGGAAATAGAGGAACCTCAAATTAAAGAGCGTCGTTTAGTGACTGAAATGAAATAAACAGCGATACATTACAAAGAAAGGCCGAATGACAAATTTTTATTCCCAAAAATGTTCAATCCAGATAACTACAATGTAGTTTAATTTAAAATAAGTTCACCAACAAGAGTTAACAAGACACCAGTTTCTAAATTTTTTGTACTAATTTTGAAGAAATTGTTCAAAATGATTCCCATTTTCTCGTATACATAGTTCAAAACGTCGTATCATAGATATTCTAACTTCAACAAAAACCTTTTTCCAATTTTCATCAGATTTTCATGGTAGTGGTAATTAATCACAAAAATAAAAATTGTCGTGAAACGGTGCCAGGTACAAAGGAATATCAAGAAAACTTATTTGTTTAGATTTTAATTCAGCAATTTGTTACTAAAAAGTAACCTATACGGGGTGATAACACTTTTCGGACGAATTTGTTGTTATCAAATACCTATATCTACGCCACTGGAAGTATTAATGGTCTCAAATTATATGCAAAAGTGGTGACGCATCCATGGAACTGAATTTGATTGAGATATCTTGAGGTTATACAAACAAAATTGAGACATATTCAATTAAAATTCAACACCACCCTGTGCCTCAAAAATTGAGCGTCTGTGCATACGATTTGACGGGAACTTTTATCTCAATATCAAATTTTCTATCAACTGTTGAAGTTCTGATACTAAAACCTGGGACACCCTGTATAACTATCAGTTTCTTAGAAAATTAACAATAGATTAAAACCATGATTTGTTAATAACAAATGAAAGGTCGTAAGTGATCTTAAAAGATGTGTATCATAAATACCTTTAATTTGGATCTAGATTTCTTATTTACGACTCACCGTTCCTTGATAATAGCAAGTATAGGAATCATTTTGCAATAAGTTACTGTTTAAAAACTGAAGCTCGCTGATTTGGAAAAAATTATTGAGTTTTATAATCAGCGCATTTTTCTACATTATAATCCACCATAATCTCGCTGCGGTCCTGCAAAAACTATTTCAAAAATTACCCTGAATGACCTAGTATACTCACTTGTAGAAAGAAATTACCTTCAACAACGACTACAAGCTGGTGCGGAGTCTAATTTAATTCAAAGTCATCAGAACAAACAGGAAAAAAACTTAAATTCCAGGGTTGGTAGTCGAAATTTGAAGAACGTGAGGCTGCAGTTTATGGACCAGGAGAACTTGAGAAGTCTTACTTAATATTATCCGTAACTTACTTTCCGCGTAATTCTGAATCGAATCCTATTGAGAACATTTATACCTAACCGAGTTATCAGTATAACAGTATCATCAAGGAGATAGGAGTATTTTAAAATGAATGAATGTAGATGACACAGTTTCATGATGTTATCAATGAAATCATTGACATTTGGTCCCTAAAATGCTCATTGTGCCATCTTCATTTCGCAAATGAATTACTAAAAGTATACACACTAATTTGTGAGAGGAATGGAGGGTACTAAGCAATTCAAAGAAATAACTCAGTAGCAGAATATAATTTGTCTTTTGAGTTAAGAAAAACGGTGTAGACGTATTTGATGAACGATAAAAAAATATGTATCCACGAATCCGAAAATTAACTTTGCTGAAATCAAAAGCGCATCAGTCGTTGGAAAGAATATGAGGTGAACTGTGTGTACCTATATCAAAGACTCAGCACGCAAGTAAAGAGGTGTCTATACGACCTCCGGTGATGTGGCTACACCTCCGGAGGCAGCAACGACCACAAGGTGTACGCCACATGATACACTCTGTGCTCCTCATATATGACCCTTCAAAAATTTGGAAATCTTTTCCCCTCTCAAGGAATCCGAATTGATTATGATTTCAACATCGCATATATATATTTTTTTTCAAAGTAACTGAATCAGAAGACCCGGAGGTGAGGTCGCCGTTTTCCATGTACCGGAGGCGACAACATACCGTGCATCAATATATATATATATATATATATATATATATATATATATATATTTGGGAATATAAGCCTAGTTAAGTTTACTTCAAAGTTTATTTCTGTAATTATTAATGACAAAATCCAAAATCACGTTCAAACAGTTAATATAATAACCTGTTCTAGGCTTATATTCCCAAAAATATATATCAATTTGACAAACTAGCCTGCGATAACATTGCCGCCTTGAGGTTTCTACCAACATGTCTAGAATCGAAAGTTTCTGAAAGGGGTTTAACTGCTGTCGCATTAACTTTGAAATAACCTGTACTAGGCTTATATTCCCAAAAATATATATCAATTTAACAAACTAACCTGCGATAACATTGCCGCTTGGAGCTTTCTACCAACATGTCTAGAATCGAAAATTTCTTGAAAGGGGTTTAACTGCTGTCGCATTAACTTTGAAATAACCTGTACTAGGCTTATATTCCCAAAAATATATATCAATTTAACAAACTAACCTGCGATAACATTGCCGCTTGGAGCTTTCTACCGACAGGATTAGAATATATCAATTTAACAAACTAACCTGCGATAACATTGCCGCCTGGATTTTTCTACCGACACGATTAGAATCGAAAATTTCTTAAAGGGGTTTAACTGCGGTCGCATTAACTTTTAAATAACCTGTACTAGGCTTATATTCCCAAAAATATATATCAATTTAACAAACTAACCTGCGATAACATTGCCGCCTGGAGTTTTCTACCAACATGTCTAGAATCGAAAATTTCTGAAAGTGGTTTAACTGCTGTCGCATTAACTTTTAAATAACCTGTACTAGGCTTATATTCCCAAAAATATATATCAATTTAACAAACTAACCTGCGATAACATTGCCGCCTGGAGTTTTCTACCGACACGATTAGAATCGAAAATTTCTTGAAGGGGTTTAACTGCGGTCGCATTAACTTTGAAATAACCTGTACTAGGCTTATATTCCCAAAAATATATATCAATTTAACAAACTAACCTGCGATAACATTGCCGCCTGGAGTTTTCTACCGACACGATTAGAATCGAAAATTTCTTAAAGGGGTTTAACTGCGGTCGCATTAACTTTGAAATAACCTGTACTAGGCTTATATTCCCAAAAGTATATATCAATTTAACAAACTAACCTGCGATAACATTGCCTTGTGGAGCTTTCTACCGACAGGATTAGAATATATCAATCTAACAAACTAACCTGCGATAACATTGCCGCTTGGAGCGATAAGCTACTATCCTCAAAAATATATGCAAGATTTTGACCATAGACTATATATTAAAATTGATAGTATGTGGCCAATGAAATATACGATTCTATGGTTTGAGCATATTTGGTATCAAGAGAATCTAGTTCCAACGTAACGTCATTTCTTAAAATGCAAGTAAATGGCGGTTACTGTTTACAATTTTATTTCACGAATAATACGGTTTCTGAATAATGTTGTACCTCTAATTAGCATTTATTTACGAAAACAATGCTATAGGTTGCTAAAAATAACAATGTCGTGCAAATTGTGACTATATATATAGGAGAAAAACGTGACTGAATATGTCCTGATTTGGGACAAATAAATTTTTTTTTGGGAAAAATACACTTTTGCGGAGAATTTTCGTTTTCACTTCTACATAAGGAACATGTAAGTACTTTGTAAAAAAATTTTCGTCAAAATCGGAGTTCAAACCCTTATCAGAATAATTACCGTGGTGAATTTGAAAGGTAAATGTCCAAAATTAGAGCCAGGAAATTGTGAATTCATCTGTCTACATCACCCCAATAGTGTGAATCCTATGTGTTCTAGTGCGAATAGTTGGAAGATATTCGAATTTCTTACGAAGGAAGATGTTCTGTCGCTCTTAAAATGATAATATAGATATCTAGTAAGTCTACAAATATATCATTATACATATATCCTTTGAAGAATGCACACGCAGACTTTGCGAATTCGTGGAAAAAGTTCATAATCTAAGAAGAGACTTGAATTTTTACGCAGATAAAATTGAAGTTATAAGACTGCTGAACAAATTAATTGTAAAAAGTGAGGATGATGGGAGTGGGGGTGTTAAAAATAAATTTTGTGATTCTAACCACAATTCTGAATGGTATTCTATACACGAAAGTTCCCCAAAACGTTGAACGCATCTATATTTGTCTGAAGGATGTCATCATGTTTACCACATCTCGTACAGAAGACATCTACACTCACATCATCTGCAATAGAAGAAGAAATCCCTAAAATGTCCGCAATTTTGTATGCTATTTTATCTTCTTTATCAGTGTTATTATTATGATTAATGTGAAGAAAGCTATTTACCATTTGAATAAATAATAATTATTATATAAAGGAGGTGTTTTATTAAAAGAAACCAAAGATTGATAATAATGATAATATTTATTTCAGAATAAAATACATATCATTTAGGAAGTATTACATTCAGAAACCACTGCTGTAATTCATGCACATGGTGAACTGCACACATGTATTTTCCACCTTCATTACGATGATTCAGACAGGTCAAATTGTTTGTTTGCTCGAATTTCCCCGTTTCACATTGAGTATCATCGAAACTATGAACGTCTACGATGTGTGGGTAAATATATAATTCCACTTCCTTCTCAAAAATTCGGCTTTTTGCTGTCCACGGACATAAATATAGTCGACTGAACACAGGAGAATCGATTTTCGCTCCTTTGCATTTAGCGATGAATAAGATGTTTGCGGTTTGAATAAGGAATAATGACGTTTGAATCCAATTTTTTTGAACATTTCTTTTGGATGGAAGGCATCGTCAATGAAGAACCCCTGAATGTCAACTAATGCGTTTCTCATGATGCGATTCGCTTGAAGTTTCGATTTAGACTGACTGATGTTTAATTGAGACTCTTGACAATTTCGGTGAGGGGGTAGTATTCCATCAAGCAATCGTGAATTATGATGCAATATGCCTTGGTATTGGCTGGAAATCCTTTATCCGCTTCAATCTCCAATCGTATGTCGACTATTGATGATTTTACCGCCTCCTCTTGTCTAGAACCATCGATGATGTAAAGCGGGCGTTTTTTGAATTTATCGTAAGCCAATATGGGATGTTTTGTTGTGGAATTCGTATAGCTAGGATAGAAGTCGGTATTGTTGTGGTGGGCCAGAACGAAATCTTCCTTGGCAAAGTCCAAGTTCATCCGTTCGTTAGGCCAATACTCTCCGTTCAGCAATAGGCGGATACTTGATATATCCACATGGTCGAATATTGTAGGACTAGCTTTCACATTGTTACGTTTATCGGTTTGGAAAATACGATAACATACCATGGTTTTTCGACGGACGCGCTAGTTTTCACAGCCCATATTTCTCTCTTCGCATCGGCCGTTATGGCAAGCAACTCGTGTAGCTCTCACTTCCGGAAAGCGAATAGAACAGGAGAATCGCTCTTGATGGATTGCAATAGCTTCTCTCTGATTAGATCGTTAGGATAGATATATCTCACCTTCAATTCTATACTATCAATCAGAAATTTGACTGTGGTAGCTGCGTTCTCAATTATAACGCAATCGTTATCGTTTCGAGCTCATGCCAATCGAATCGTTTGTCGTCCGAACGTGATACAGGTGTAATCGTTGGAACTGTTGAAAATATGCTTGAGTTTGATGAGTAAACTGGACGACTTTGTTGCGTTCAATATAACACTTTCTTCCGGATAAGTCCAGCTGGCTATAGACATATGCGTCGAATCTGTGGGAGAATAACATGTGAATCCTCGCATAGCGCTAACTATTCCAGGGTCACGTATAGTTTCGATGTCTCTACCGCTGTCGTTGTAGGAACACGAGTCGAAAAGAAAGGGCCCATAATTAGGTACCAATATTACATTCCCCATTCCATTGACTCCGATTTTTCTTTTGATCGCCAACAGAGTATCTTTCATAGCAAAAAAAGCGTCTACTTGATTTATTCCAAACTCTATGGTATCGCTGTTATTGAACGCTTCGACGAATGGTGTAATCGATCTGTACTCGGCTTTTCGAACCAATTCATCGAATTTCGGTTCCTGGTATATATCGAAAATAGGTGAGATGATCGCTGTATGATGAACATCTCTGGCATCGCTACTGTTACGTGAATACTTCATTTTGGATAGTGACATTCTTGTTCAAGACGAAACCCCAATGATTTCAAAATTACGATGTTGGCTCTGGTGAGAAGGTCACGCACTTTAGGTTTTTTGTTAAAGACTGATGATGATGTGGTAGGGGAACTGTTTTTATTGTTGTTGTCCACAAACAACACCATATTTTCTATACCTCTTGTAAATGTAAATGTAGAATACTTTCTTCACCACAAAAGTTTATTGGTTATAAATGCTGATCTAAAGTTAGTACGGTTATGTTGGTAATCTCTCCGATATCGGATACTGGTAGATAGAGAGGATTCTCCGGACGCTCCAGAATCCTATAGCCGGGGTCGATGGTGATAGGAAAATCGTAGATCGTATGCGCAGGTCTATTTCGATAGAAGGCTCCCACTGTAATGTTCGACTCGAAACGTATCTTCGTGACTTTTATTATGTTGACAGATATATCAGACACGTGCACCACACCCTTCTTCAATACTCCCCGCGAAAATCCTAATATTTCAGCAAGACTATAGTTTTTTTCTAACGAAATATCGTGATTTTTATGGAATATTCCACACTTCAACGTAGTGTTATTCGGTTTCAGCGAGAATATATCTTCTTTAACCTTCAATTTTCCCCTGATAAATTCTACGATATCGCTTATCTCATAGTTTCCAGCCGGGATTGTTATCGCTTCAAGAGTCTTAGTCTTCGCTTTTGTTTTATCTCCTTCTACGTAATAGTAGAATTTCTCGTTCTCTATATTGGGTATGGAATTGTATGAATTGAATCCCAACAATGCTAAATAATATTTTTTGTCCGGCCTCAGTACAATCGAATTCTGCGGTGTAAACGAGAATATATGGTTGGTGCTGGTTTACGTGAACAACTGAGACATGATACTAATAAAAATTTATTGAAACATCTCTATTTATATTTTAACATTAATTAATGGAATAAGTATGATCTCATAAAGTATGGGTCGTCTTTGCAAACTTCTTCTATCAACACTTGCTTCTCGTGATGAGTTATTTCCTCGTTCTCCATGATGTGAGAAATCTGCTCAGATAAACATTGAGACCATAGTTTGCATGGGGGTTGTGGACCATCGCAATCTTCATCGACATGTTCCTTACACTGCATATGACGGTAAAGGTAATCAAACATATGTTCCGGAACCTCATTCTGATTGAGAAACACCACATCCAAATGTTTTAGGATGTATTCCATCGGTGGAAACGTTAAATTCTTACGTGTAAGTTCGCTCGTAGGTTTATTGATAGCCTCGATCAAATTTCCATGAATAAAATCGATGATTCTCCTCAAACTACTCCCACCACTACTCTCATTTTCACGTATGTATTGTATTACTGCAGAAGTGAAATCCATGGGGGTGTGTGGTTGTTACACTTCGAATAATCGATTGTGACTGAGAAATTACAAACACAGGTGTCCACATATCACTTGATTATAGTTCTGATAGGTGTCATTATTGTAGAAAATCCTAACGTTCTCACCCAAATATCGAACGAGTTCCTTTGGTGGCTTCAAATTTCCAAAAGAATCAAAATATTCTACATCGTAATCGATTTTTCTGAGCGCTATCCAATCCGTTCCATTGTTTTTAGTCAAGTCCAAATTTAGAATGATACATCCACAACGTCTAGGTTTGTGCGATAGCGTATCTCGCATAAAGACACCTCGAAAATTTGGGATTTTCAGAATTCTAGCGAAACGTATCAAATCTGGATCGTACATTGGTCTATCATCGGGTAGCTCAATTAATAATTTTTTTGCTTCTGCTGCTTCAAAAACAATCCATATCCTCCTTTAGCGTTGCGTTTCAAGTATAAACCTTTTCTCATCGATTCCATAGCTTTGTTGTGACGTTGATCTTCTTCAAACTTCTTTTTGGCATTTTTAGCGTTAACCACCGTATTAGCGATAGCACTGGCACCTCCTGCAACCGATCCTAAGGCTCCTAGAGCTCCTAAGATGGGTAGTGATAGTGAGAGGAATCCTCCAGATTTTGGTGGTGGTATTACTCTTGGTACTCTGATAGGCTTTTTACCTCCAGCTCGTTTGATCGCGATCCGTGCCGCTTTCAACGCGTTCATAGTGGACTTTCTCAATGAAGAAGATGGCTCCATTGACTTCACGATGCTTCCAACGATATCTTTCCGGAAACAACATCCTCGTTGTTGCCTCCGTTTCTTGATACCCATACCTAGTTTTCGTTCAACCTTCATCCCTCCGGTAACCAATAAACTAGAGAGTCTCTCACCTGTGTTAGCGTCTCTTGACTTAACTCCTTTTCAATCAGCGTCCTCTAATATTTTATCGGCCTTATGACGTTCCTCCAGAGATTTGTTTTGTGAATAAGCTATATGGTGTTCGCGACAAGCGGAATCTAAAGGATTGATACCTTTATCACCGCGTGCAAGACGCTTTCCCAATTTAGTTCCAGGACCACAAAATTGATATGAAGGAATGTGTAATTCAAACGGGAGCTTGTTTATGAGTGTATTCAATAAACCTTCACCTTGATGAATCAACATTGTTAATGAGCATACGCTCTGGTGATTTTTCCTTTTATACGTTATCATTAAGTAGAAATGTTCCACACGATGGAGACCGTTCAACAAGAACAGACACTTCCAATCGAGAATTTAGATTTAAAAGTTAGAACTAATCGCGTTGGTAAACATGGTAAACTGTTACCAAACTCTTTTCGTGCTTTAATTTGTGGTACGAGCGGATGCGGGAAAACAAACGTTATGTTATCGTTGTTATTCAATCCAAATGGTGTCAAGTTTGAAAATGTTTACGTATACTCGAAGTCATTATATCAAGATAAATACATACTGTTGCAGGAGATTTTGGAGCAAGTAAAAGGAGTTGGTTATTCCCCATATTAAGACAATGAAGAAATTATAAGTCCGAACGATGCAAAACCAAATTCTATCTTTATTTTTGATGACATATCCTGTGAGACACAACAGAAAATTCGAGGAAATTATTCGATGTGTAGACATAGAAACATTGACGCATCATATCTATGTCAGACATACTCTAAAATTCCTAAACAACTGATTCGAGATAATTCTAACCTGATCGTGTTATTTAAACAGGATGAAATGAATGTAAAGCACGTGTTTGATGAGCACGTATCCCCAGACGTTACTTTCGATCGATTCAAAAAGATGTGTAACATGTGTTGGATGAAGAAATTTGGAACATTGATAATTGTTAAAGATTTCGATTTGAACAATGGAAGATACCGCAAAGGTTTCGATGTATATATCAAAGTGTGGACGTGAAATCGATAGCAAATACACAATGGACGCTGAGCGGTTAGAACGTAAGCGAAAAATCGCTCAATTGGCACGATCTATACGCAAGAAATATCTCAAATTGAAACTGGGTGAAACGGAAGAGGACGAGTTGATCAATAAATTATTTAAACCCATATCGGAACCACTTCGGGAAATAATCAAATCCAATGATACACCATTGATTGAACGTGAAAGTAAGCAAGGGAAGGATGATGCGAATAAAGAGGAGGAGGGGAGGATGAGGGAGAGGAGGAAGATGGAAGAGGAACGGTATTGGATGTAAGCGATACAAGTATGAAAACTGTTATTGAACAATCTGACAACGATGATGAGTATGACGTATTAGAATCTTACCCAGAGTTATTTCAAAAATATGTCGGTGATTATTGGTCAGAGAGGAGGAAATCGATAGAGTTTATGGCCCAGTTTACGATGCTAGTTTGTTGTCATGGTTACTAGGAGGTAAATTAATCGATTTCAAAAATAGAGATGCTATCGTGACACAAGGGAGAAAATTCAAAAGTACCGTCGGTCTGTGTGAACTTATATTCTATGACAAACCTAGAAATTTCACCAAGAAAGATAAGATGAATTACAGGATGATTCTGAACTTGACAAATCCCCACAGAAATAGTGCTGGAAACTTGAAAGGTAATCGAAGATACAAGTACATTAAAATAATACGACCTCTAATTCATGAGGACGCTCTGGGTAGCGGTATGCGATTGACATATAACAACCAACCAGTGGAGTACGTGTACTGGGACGACCCAAACGAACTTGTGGAACAATTGAGTCTTTTGATGGCATCTCAACAAGCTGGAAATACATCGCACGACAATGAGATAGTCGCTATAATAAATGAGCTTCGAGAAGCCGATATCATATATTAGTGTGTGTTCATTAC
Organism: Endomychus coccineus; assembly: GCA_958510875.1. Taxonomy (NCBI): domain Eukaryota; kingdom Metazoa; phylum Arthropoda; class Insecta; order Coleoptera; family Endomychidae; genus Endomychus; species Endomychus coccineus. The sequence continues at coordinate 116,915,510 of OY294068.1, read as the reverse complement.
TGTTTCATATCATTTACAGGATGAGTCTTGATAAGTTTGGGCGAAGATCTGTGATTGGTGGTTCAACCAGCATCGAAGCTCTTCGACAATCGATGTTTTCACACGTTCTAGCCCGTATACCAGATGATGATGTAGATATCATGAACGTGAAAATTTGTAATGTGAAAACGCCCACATTCAACGATGTTACAAGCAAGATTTATGTCGATGATGCGAGTGCGAAGATTGGGAAGAACTTGGAGCGCATCTTCAACGATGACTTTTCACATAAGATTCAGAAATTAGTTGGAGAGATGAGTAGTTTCTCCATTCACACAATTGCACAAAAATCAAAGTGATGCTAGCTTTACGAGTGAAGAATTGGATGAATACAAGGGGAAAAATGATGAGGATCTCGAAACCGTTGGAGTGAATACCGCTTATGTACTCGATATCTTCAAGAAATTCTCTGATAATTTCGAAACATAGCATAATAGTCAACGCGTTATTTTGCGTGATCATAATGATAAATTGAACGAAATCACTATAGATCATAACATAATGGATGTACATCAGGAGGATATTATGAGTAGGCTGCTGGCGTTGGAGCAACGTATGCCGACACCCTCGAAGAAAAGACCAAATGATGCTACCACGTCCACATCATCAACCAACCCGAAACGTATAACTCCAAATCCTGAGAAATAAACCCATAAAACTGATTTTTAACTAGACAATAATTGGGAAACGATGCAACAAGTTGTCGATGAGATTCATAAGCCAGCCCGAAAAAATTTCAAACGTCGTCGTACAATTTTGGAAGGACTGGATGACTTGTGGCATATGGATCTAGCCGAAATGGGTAATTATGCTCGTGAAAATCGAGGATTCAAGTACATTTTGGTGATGATCGATTGCTTCTCGAAATTCGCGTGAACTCGTTCATCAAAAACGGAATCAGCCGAAGAGGTTCGGAGACCAGCTAATTCTATATTGACTGAGAGAGAATGAGGGCGTAAACCTAGGAATCTGCAAAGCGACCAAGGCGAAGAATTCTTTAATAAACATTTCGACGAGCTGATGAAAAAACACAAAAAACTCAACCATTATAATACGTATAGTGTGAAGAAAGCCGCCATTGCTGACGTGTTATTCGAACCTTGGAAGAAGCGCTCTACAAACAATTTAGTTTGAAAGGAAAATGTAGATGGATTGATATACTTCAAGGAATCACGGGAAAATATAATAAACCACATACCACATACCACATAAATTCAACGTGAGCGATGTGGTACGTATAAGCAAAGCCAAATATATTTTCGAAAAATCATATACGCCCAATTGGTCGGCGGAGCTATCTAAAATTGTAAAAGTTTAAATCACTAACCCAGTGACGTATCTACTCGAGGATATGAAGAGCTCCCCAATCAGCGGTTGTTTCTACGAGGAAGAATTGCAGAAGACCAAACAACCTGATGTCTTGTTGATTGAGAAAGTGCTTCGGGAAAAAGATGATAAAATATACGTCGAATGGTTGGGAAAAAAGGAGAAAAGTTGGATTGCTAGAAGTGATATTATATGATCTTCGCGTGCGTGTGTGATCTTCAGGGTGTATGTTCGAGAAAATCTAACGATCAGTTCAGTTGTAGTAAAATGTCGTGCCAAGATAGTGGTACATCCGAAGATAGTTCCAAGTTAGATCGAATGTTTGAAGAGTTTGAAATGTTTATTCGGGATGAAAAATTTCTATTGTTGAATACAAAATACCCATTGGAGGGGGGTTATGAAATCAAGTGTGGATTGAGTCCTATGCGAATCTTCGCACCAACAATATCACTTATCCATTCTTCGCAAAATTGTAAACTCACCATTGGGCTGCTGGAATGGTATGTATGACTTCATGGAAATTCTTCGAACAGAAATCAGAGATTTCTTATCTAGTTTACAAACAGATTTCGATCCTGCCCCCATAGCATCCGATGAATATTGCCAAATAGTTCAACTTGTGTGGGACAATAATGAAAAAGCACTTTAAGTTACGAAGCATGGTATTCATTTTTGGCTGTGTGAGGAAGATGTTCGAGAAATTATTAAGATCAAAGATGGAGTGTTATCACATCGAGCGTCTTTTCTCGAACAATTTTATTTTTCTTCATACTATCACAATGTTATTGATGTGATTAAAAGCATGAGGAATCATGCCAGTGCATTAGAACTCTTATATTGTTTTATTAATATTTCATCGCCAAAATGTTTATTGACCAATACACTTAAAGAAATGTTATTTCACTATGAAAATAAGGTTTTGTATGATTTAGAAGATTTTTGTTTTTTATTAAAAAACACATATACATACATCATAGAAAGTTTTTATCGAAACAAGTATGTAACATATGAATACAAATACAATTACAATTAACATATCAATACAAATATCAAAATTAACATATCCAAACAAATATTAAGATAATAGTGAATAGTGTCCATAAGGTAAGGTGTTTGTTCTATTCTTTATCAGGAACCTCTTGTTTTCAAAATGGCTGAGGGCAATTTTATTTTGTTCTATAGTGTAGAGGTTAAAGTTAAAAGATCTGATAGATTTTTGGACTCTATATATCTCGATTTCAACATTCAACATAATCCTCAAAACATAGAATATTTCAAAACCGAATCTCTAATACCTTTAGCTTTTTTAACGGGTTCTTTCCCTTCCACCTTATAACTGTACATTTTAGAGCTTAAGCCGATGAACTTCGTCATTATATGTCCTTTGTTCTCATCCTTCATTAATCCGACCACTTTCTTGTTTATAGGTGGAATTTCAAAAATATTATCTAATGCGTAATCGCTAGTGTCAAATTTTTGAACGTTTTTCTTCATAATGTCTCATAGATATCATCGTCTGTTATTATATGATAGATCAAACTATCAGTATATGTATAACACAGCCTTGTCGCTTCAGGATCTTCATATATTTTCAGCATAAAGTTATAATGAAAATCAAACACACAAGTTTTTGAAATATCTAAAATAGCCATTCCTATATAAATTGGTATATTAAATAATATTTCGAGTTTGTTTTGCCCGATTGCTATCAAATTTTCATCAAAAATCTTACTACTATTGAAATTAGGCGGCGAAATTAGTATCGCGCTCCAAATGTTCCATACCATTTATTAACTAATTTAACGCTCCGACGCTTACGTACGTTCTCCATCGATTTCCCAAATATTGCATCTATAATGAGTTTGAAAAGAGCCTCCTCGAATTTATTTTTCGCAGCTGCACGTAATCGTGTATTTAAATCGACATAAGCTTTCAACCAATTGTATTGGCTGAACTTAAGGATTCTATGTACCTTCTTCAACACCATCTCCAACGCTAAATATTGTTTCAAATTCCTATAATGAATTATATATTTAGATTTATTGTATTGCGTCGATAATAATTTTGCTTGTTTAGCATTGGGAGGTGTAGAGTGCAATGGACATAGCGGTAAGTCTTTGTGGGTGTCATGTAATTTCTGAAGGTATTCTAGATCTACCTCTAGAATATATCCAACAAGACTTTCATCCGAAATGTCTCTTACATCGATGTTAAGATCATCAAACCATACAAAGTTATCATAAGGTAAATATTGCGCCATAGCCCACCCATATAAATTACAAACATCAAAATACATGCTTTCCTCTTGTGAATTATAATCTTTTATATACTCATTATTAGCAGCCGCGAATCTATTGCTACATTGACTAACACCACCTCGTATCCCCCTTTCTATGAACATGATCATATATAAACATAGAAACTGAAGAGAAATATTTGTATATTTCAACAGACACTCCCATGAGAAGCCAGGTAAAGTGAAATTATACGTAGGATCAAGTTTATATATCTCTAACCATTTGGCTCTGGAATTTTCAAAAACATCTGCCAACAGCAAAACATCTGTTTTCAAGTATAAATCGGAATACTCACCTAAATTACTACAATTAAATTTTTGCCAAATGTTTTGAGCATGTTCATCTCCTTCACTTATTGATCCATCTTTCAATTTATTATGAAAATTTTCGATTGGTGGTAAATTTGGTTCGCTCAATTTATTCCAACTATCTAAATATTCATATGGAAAAACCCCCTTACGGGTTAATAATTTGAACTGATCGTTTGTCGAATGATTATATTCACGCTTCGAAATTTTCAATTGATCAACATTCAAAAAGGACACCAACTCATCTACTGATGTATTTAAAAATCTACATGAATCGATAAAACGGAATTTAACTGGCGAAAAGAAGGAACCTCTAGTAAAACTTATGTATTTTTCTTTATTGATTGGTAGTACTTGAATGTTCTGTTTGTTCGCTTCAGCTAAATCTCGTATCAATAGGAACATATCATACCCAGATAGATTATGAGCTAAAACAGGCACTACAAATTTATGTTTATATTGCAAATTACAATGTTGGTGTGCTAAGGCGCAAAAAAATCCAGTGAAATCACAGTGGTCTCTTACACGTATGTCCCCATCGGTAAAATATTTTTCACAAATATGAAATTTAGTTTCCCCCATTGTGGATGATAAATCAACCGCACTCAAACTCATAGGTATGTTACACTTCAATTTTTTCTCTATGAATATACTTATTTTGTCTTATTGTTCGATTAACCATTTGGCTGGTTCTGAACCTCTATAACTATCATATTTCGAAATGGAATCATCGAAATAACATTTCAGATAATAGCCTACACTGTTAGCTCCATGTAGTTGTTTTCGGTTGGTGTATGAAGCTGAATTTGATGGAGAACAGTTTTGGATTGGTAGCAATAGAGCCTCAAAATCGATGTAAATCACAAATGTCATTGAAATTTTATTTAATAATTCTTGAAAACTAAATGATCTTCTTTAGCGAATTTTATTCTACATGTATTCATCTTACCACAATCCTCGATATGAATATTATACTTGATCTCACTCCAGAAATTATTCAAACAACGTTCACATAAATAAGTTTTATGCTTAGTAGTAATTTGCGAATTAATAAGTCGAGCTGAATTTTTAATCAAGCAATAATGGAATTTGACTATTGGATTAACAAAATTCGATGTATCTGAAGATTCTTAATCGCGATAATATTCATTCTGAATCAACAACAAATTAAAGTGCGTTTCTAGTTTATTTTTTGATAGATATACAGGAAGAACCTTTAATTTTTCCTTATCAGCAGCACCATCTGTTTTATCACATAATTCTAACACATTAACGTGTATTCTTATATTATTCAGCTTCTCGAATAAATGGATTTGTGAAATAGGCATCGGGAAAGTTACATTTTGTGAATTTAAAACAGTACTAAAATGAGGATATGAAGATGTTCGACTTGAATTTGTGTTAATAGCAGGATGCAATCCAGCTGTTACTGCCCAAGCGGAACAATACTCATCATAATTTTTAACATTGATAACAGTATGTTTATTTGCAATTTCTTTAGGAAGAACTATATAGGAAGATCCCGAATTAATTACTTCATGTTTATTAAAATTTATTTGCAGACTTACTATATTTCTGAGACTACAATTTGAAGCTTTCTCTTGGAATTCTTCTAATTTTGTAGAGAGTTTCTCAATAATATTATCTTCATACCATTCTGATAAATTCGTTGTATCATCTATTCCTATTGATCGTGTATGAAAATATTTAAACTCTGTCTGAATAAGTTCATCGTTAATGTTCCCTTTAATGTACTCGCCACAAAATGTTGAAATAACTTCAATAAAACTATATTCATGAAGGATTTTGGAGATTCTAGTATTGGAAAAATGAAAAGCATAATATAAAAAATTAATTGGGCTAAATGCGAGATATTGATAATAAATCCTGTTCTTATTCTACATTCAAAAGCAGACTGTCCATCCTCCCATCTGATTCTTCTGCTGCGATTCTTATTTGATATAGATGGTTTATTTCTAATTTGTAATAAAATTTTGAAACGCTTTATATGACCGATATTTGTCTGAAGTTGATTCTTATTAGCTAAATTCAAATCATCTTTCATCAAATGTCTCGAGAAAGTACGGATATATTTCGTACAAAAATCTATCCATTTTGTTGTTTCCTGAGGGGGAAATTTTGACTTATACAAATCTTTTTGAGCCTGATCGATAATTTCAACATTTTCGGTGCTAATCTTTGGAATAGAGTTCATGATAATAATAGAACAAAAATCTAACCTTACACCCACCACTTTGTTTTTTTATGAATATTATAAAGCCTGCGAACGCTCCCTAAATCTCTCTGAACTCGATTTTTGCTGCTGGATTCGATTTTCCAAAATGTTCCTCTCCTCTATGAATCAGTCCTATACATTGTTTTTCATTGATGCAATCCAACAGAGGTTTGAGTAGTGGTGTTAGACGAAAGCACCGAAATCGTCAATCTCTGCTAGCACAGATTCTCCAAACCGGGTGTTCAGAATTTTTGCATTAGTTATATTATAAAGTTTACCTTCTTCGAGCTGGTTAACTTATTTCGTAGGTAATCTCTATAATAGAGAACACGAGTTTAACGCTTCCATGCTCATTATGATATGAATATCTATAACAAGGATAAATATTACTCAAAAGAATTCGGTACATCCCCAAATCATCGATCGAGAAAACAATAGTTAGTAATGGTAATAATCGGTGTGAATCTGAGTGTACAATAGTAAGTAAATGTGATAATCGGTGTGAATTCGAGTGAAGAGCTAGCTTGTTGACATGAAGTTAATTTGAAATGTACCAATTTGAAATAAAAGTTCCCTTAAGTCGAGTTTATCATCATACGAATCATATTCATTTGAACTATGACAAGGATAGATATTACTCGAAAGAATTCGGTATATTTCCGAAACATCGATCGAGAAAACAATAGTTAGTAAATATAATAATCGGTGTGAATTTAAGTGGAGAGCTAGCTTGTTGACATGAAGTTAATTTGAAATGTACGAATTTGAAATAAAAGTTCCCTAAATCGAGTTTATTATCATACGAATCATATTCATTTGAAGTTAATTTGGAATATATCAACTTGAAATGAGAGTTTTCTCAATCAAATAATAATAATAATATAGAATCACCTCAAATTACACCACACAAAAAACACGAGTTGCTCGTTAGAGAATCAAATGTGTAATGATTGAATTATATTCGAGACAATACTATTTCCATCTTCTTATCAACGCTGCGCGCGATTCCCACAGTTGCCTACGTGACACATTCTCAGGATAATTTGCCAAGTACCTATATCAATATCAGCACAGGAAACAGTTTACGTTTTCATTTTGTTGTTGACAGGAAACCTCATTGATAAGATTAATATTTCAAACTAAGCATTTCTCGTAGATAAAATATCAACCACATACAATCAGTTGGTTGCAAAACAAAGTGTTTCCGTTTGAAATTGAATACAATCGCTCTATTATCTACCGCACAATCTACAAGTTAGGACTTGTTATTGACAGGAAACCTCATTGATAAGATTAATATTTCAAACTAAGCATTTCTAATTATACGTAGATAAAATTCGAACAACCAAACTCGCAATCACTGATAACGCTATCTACCCGATAACGCTATCTACCCGATAACACTAATTACACACACTGGATGCCCATCGCCAGACCAGGTGACTCACAATCACCGATAACGTTATCTACCCGATAACGCTATCTACCTGATAACACTAATTACACACACTGGATGCCCATCGGAGCACAGGCTGGAAGTGACGTCACACTTCATGTCCCGAAGGTAGCACAGTCAGCTACCTTCGGGACATGAAGTGTGACGTCACTTCCGGCCTGTGCTCCGATGGGCATCCAGTGTGTGTAATTAGTGTTATCAGGTAGATAGCGTTATCGGGTAGATAACGTTATCGGTGATTGTGAGTCACCTGGTCTGGCGATGGGCATCCAGTGTGTGTAATTAGTGTTATCGGGTAGATAGCGTTATCAGTGATTGCGAGTTTGGTTGTTCGAATTTTATCTACGTATTATTAGAAATGCTTAGTTTGAAATATTAATCTTATCAATGAGGTTTCCTGTCAATAACAAGTCCTACTTATGTCAATTTGAATCTTGCTAAATATGTTCCTCTTGAAATGAAAACTAACGATTCTAAAATCAAACACTTCTTACCACATCACTGTGTAATCAGGGAGGAAAGTGTGAGTACAAAGTTAAGGGTTGTTTTTGATGCATCTATGAAGACCACAAGAGGTGTTTCGATCAGATTTGTTTGAAATTGTATGTAGGTTTCGATCTTTTAGGTACTGTTTTACAGCTGATTTGGTAAAAATGTTCAGACAGATACTTATACATTCGGATCATAGACATTTACAAAATATTTTATGGCGCGATCATCCAGAGAATGAATTGAGGTGTATAGAACTCCAAACAGTTACGTATGGTACGAACTGTGCTCCGTTTCTCTCGACAAGATGTTTGATTGAACTAGCACATGACGGAAGCGTCTCTCATTCACAAGCATCACAGGTTCTCCTCAAACAATGGAATGTGGATGATCTTCTTGCAGGAGCTGATTCTCTACAGAAACTTGAGCAATTACGAGGCGAACTGATAGATTTGTTAGCCTCAGCAGGTTTTAAACTACATGAGTGGGTATCGAATATTGTCAATTTTAACGAGAATTCTCAATCGTTTATACAGGACAAGGTGCAAAGTTCATTGGATAAACAAGGTAAACGTTCTCTTGAAGATGTTGAAATTGATGCACATGGATATTTGAATAAGGTTTTACGGATTCCTTGGCAACCTTCATCAGATAATTTCAAGGTCTGTGATTTTGCTTTTGAAGAAAATACACCTCTGACAAATAGGAATGTTCTTTCATATATTGCAAGGCTTTTCGATCCATTAGGTTTCATAGGTCCAATTATAGTGGTTGGCAAAATGTTAATGAAAAAAATCTGGAGTCGGAAACTAGACTGGGATGACACTCTACCTCCGGATTTTTGTCATCAATGGAAAATATTTTCAAAAGATATTCCTCTCCTCAATGAGCTTAGGATTCCTCGATTATTACATTCTCCATATGACATACAGTCTTTCGAATTACATGGGTTCTCAGATAGTTCTCTTGAGGCTTATGGAACATGTTTTCAAGTTATTGCATATAGCTTTTATCGCGGGCTTTGAGTGCGGCGACCGAATCAAACAAAAAAAAAAACAAAAGATTTAGATTTCCGTAACGGAAATCTGAAAAAACAAAAAACAAATACCGTAACGAAATATCCTGACACCCACCATTCCGCCTACCATGTAGCTCGGCCGAGCTTAAAATTGTCGAAATGTTCCGAAATGTTAACTTTGAACCTTTTAAAAGGTCGTGATAGCCCCAAACTGTGTCGAAAACTGTTTTGAATTGGTTGATTTTTGATAAATCGAATGACGTTCACGTGAGAAGCGCGTAGCTCGCGAGTTAGAAAAAGAGCAAATTTACGGTACATAGAACGTCGTTAGTTTATGAACGGGGCCAACTAAATAGCATAGTCTCAGGCCCCAAAATGTCGATTATATAGGAAAATTCAATTGAAACAGTTTAAGGTATTCTCAGCTGTCACCTACTAGCAACTGACATGCCACGTACGAAAGGGAATTTTCTAGCTACTTAAATATACCGAAAGCGGGTAAACGCTAGCGGCCCATAGCCCAAAATACTTTATCACAACTGGCGCCGGCCGCACGGGGTGCGAAACGGCCCCAAATTAACAAGATAGAGGTAAAATGTGTAAGATCTAACTTACGTGCAGAGAACTCCTGGAGGCATATGTCAAAATGTTTGCGTTCGTAGCTAATTAGATAACACGTCTGGCGTTCATTTGATTGTGTTTTTATACAATTCGAACCTTCTTATTTCGATGAGCCACGTGAAAATCCCAGAGCCGGAAGCGTTATCGAGATCTGAACGTTAAGACTTTCGTATAAAATTGTGTTTGCAAGTAACTGTCATCATAGATAACTCTACTACCGGTAGTAGAGTTATCTATGCTTGCACAGAATACTCTTCATAGAGATCAAGATGATACTCTTACGTGACGCCTTTTATGTTTCCCCTACGTGGCGTCTTTTGGTACTACACTATATGTTCAACAGTCGATAGAAAATATGATTTTGAGGAAAAAAGTTCCTATTAACATATATGCAGACGCTTAGTTTTTGAGATAAAGGGTGTTGAAATTGAAACGAAAATTTCGTTTTTTGCAAATATCTCCGGAACTGTTTATCGTACAGAAAACATCTTTTGCGAACATTTTCTACTCATAGCAAGCTATGTTCTATGCGATGAACAAATTTTTTTACTCATTATTCGTGAAGATTTTGAAGGGGTAGTGGATGTTTTTCTGCCCAACTTTTTCCATTGGCTTAGTGCTATGCAATAGCTTTACCGCGGCAGTCCCCGAGTGCCACACGTTTCATTTTCTATTTAAGAACTATACATTTTAACAAGGAGATAAGTTGTAGGTTGTTCCAAATCAAGGGTAGCTTCGCAAAAAATAATCTCGATTCCAAAACAGGAATTATGTGGTGCGCTACTTATGGCTAAGTTATGTCACAAATTATGTTCGATTTTTAAGATGAAATTTTCCAAAATCGTTTTGTGGTGTGATTCTCAAATTGTTCTATGTTGGATACAGGATGTACCTACTAGGTGGACCACTTTTGTAGGTAATCGAGTCTCAGAGATACAGGAGTAAGTCCTAATGCTAAATGGCTACATGTAACTTCTGAGGAAAATCCTGCTGATCACATTTCTCGTGGTATGAATCCAAACTCTTTGATATCTTGTAAACAATGGTGGTGCGGACCGAATTTCTTATATGATTATAAGTTGAAGCTTGGAAATTTTTCTTCGATTGAAATAGATTCTGTTCCTGAACAAATATTGATAACTTTCGTCTCTTCGAATGAATTTTCAGAAGCGATGGAAATATTTGAAAAATTTTCGAGTTTTCGTTGACTTCAACGCACAATAGCATATTGTTTAAGATTTGTGAATAATTAATCCAAGGTTGAATAAAAATTTAATAGTCCTCTACATATTGATGAATTACAAAATTCATTGATGGTATTAGTTAAGTGTATTCAAGGTCATCAATTTATGAAGGAAATTGGGGATATTACCTCTAAAAAAGCTGAACAATCAAGTAGTTTAGCACAATTAAGTCCTTTTATGGATGAGAAAGGTATACTCCGTGTGGAAGGAAGGTTATCTCAATCCAATTTATCTTTTTCTGAAAAACATCCCATGATTCTACCACCAAAAAATCATGTTGTGAAACTGCTGTATACTCAAGAACATCTGGATTTACATCATGCAGGGCCGCAAACTATTCTCGCTCATCTTAGGTTAAGATTTTGGCCTATAAATGGATTGAGACCAATCAAACGAGAAATTGAAAATTGCGTTACTTGTTTTAGGTTCATAGCATCCTCGTCGCAACAAATAATGGGCTCATTACCCTCTGATAGACTTTCAATTGTACGTCCTTAAGGTACTTCTTAAGGTAGGAGTTGACTTTGGTGGTCCTATTGTGGTTAAGGAATCTCGTCTTCGAAAGGCAGTGATCTCTAAATCATACATTTCGTTGTTTGTTTGTATGGTCACAAAGGCAGTTCATATCGAACTTGTTTCCAGTCTATCAACAGAAGCGTTTCTCTCAACTCCTAAAAGATTCATTGCTCGACGTGAATGTCCTCAAATCATAGACAGCGATAATGGAACTAATTTTCAGGGTGCTAATAACTCGCTTAGACAAATTTAACATTTTTTTTCCAGAAAAGGGAAATTTTGTGAAAGATTTTCTATCTACTAAGGAAATACGATTGAAGTTCATACCCCCAATAGTCCACACTGGGAAGGATTGTGGGAGGCGGGTATAAAATCTACAAAATTTCATCTCAAACGGGTTATGGGAAAGAATGTTTTGAGTTTTGAACAAGTCACAACTCTTTTATGTCAAATTGAAGCCATATTGAACTCTAGGCCTCTCTCTCCTGTTTCGACAGATCCAGAAGATTACTCGTGTCTCACACCTAGTAATTTTTTGATTGGAGATTCATCATTTTCTTTTCCGGAAATCAATATTATAGACGTTCCCGACAATAGGTTGAAATTCTGGGAGTGTTGTCAAAAAATGAGACAACTCTTTTGGAAACGTTGGTCCATAGAATATTTGAATAGGCTTCAACATAAACCAAAATGGGCTAAGGTGTACGACGATTCAAAGGTCATCGATTTAGTTTTAGTAAAGCAGGATAATATTTCACATCTTGAATGGCGTTTAGCTCGAATTATAGAGGTAGTGGTAGGACCTGATAAAAGGGTTCGAGTGGTTAAGATGCGTTCAATGAATGGAATATTTATTAGACCAATAACAAAATTGTCAAATGTCCACTTCCATTTTGTTCTGATGGAATTAATCAACCCGGTGGGGAGGTTGTTGCAATCGCCTAGTCAGATCAACCTTTCCTTGACCTGTAAAACGATTCCGTTCCGCTGTTTCCCGCCATTATAACAATAACAATAAATAATATGAGTTTGTAACTTTGTCAGATTGACATAATAAGAATTTGAATCCTAAACAAATGAAGAATTATCTATCAAATGGAGTTAAATAAGGAAATATTATACTGTCCACTATTAGCTCAAAAATGATCAATTAACTGTACACAACACAATGCATCTCGCTTGTTCGGAGATGACGGCGTTTCTCGTGTGGCCGGTTCTGGTTCGGATTGGATGGAAGGGATGCTTATACTCTGGAGATCTCCGCTATCTGTATTCAACACATCTGCCGTTGCCTTCAAGTCATAAATGACCGAAGAAATTACTCTGATCGCAGCAAACGATCTCTACTGGAATGAATTTTTTTCTACACACCGGATTCGAACCGGGTTAATAAATTCCATAGTCGGCTCCTTGACCGCTCAACTATAAAGGACTTGAGGAAAAGTGATTTTGATGTAGTAGATATAACTCCAGTGTATCCGGCTTGAGCAATAAGTGTGAAGATATTGCGGTCTATGTGACGATATGCATCCGGTGTTTGTAAATAGTGTTATCGGGTAGATAGTGTTATCTGTGATTGCGAGTTTGGTTGTTTGAATGTATATACAGGTTGTTTCTAAAGAGTGTGTAATGTTGTATATACAGGTTGTTTGTAAGAGATGTCATGACGTCCATCACATGGTTTTTGAAGGTGTCATGGCGTCTGTCACGTGAACAGTCATGGTGAATCTGAAATGGTGACTATGACGTGTGACGTATGTGTAATGTGTGTCTGCCATGGCGACTATCACGTGATGAATCTATGAAGCCTCTGTCACTATGAGATGTCATGATGTGTATGATGTGTGTATCAATGATTTGTCATGGAGGCTGAAAGAGGTGTTATGAACTCTGTCACGTGAGTCTTCAACGAGGTATGGAATGTGAGGATAAACAAAATGTTTGTACATGAGGTAAGTCGTCTATCACGTGGATATCACAAGCATTGTGCATCTATGAATGAACTATCATAGTGTTTGTCTCATGTTCAGAGTCATGACGCCACTCACATGTGTTTTTCTTCAGATTAAGCATCATCATCTAGGTGAAACTGGAAGTGTGTTATATAGTCGACACATTGTCACGCCGGAAGTGGAACTGGAAGCATATTTTATCGCACATTCTGAATCTACGTGATGTGCTGGATAAGAATTTACCAATTATGTATCAATCAGCTTGACCGATCTCCCGCAATGAGGGTTTGGAATTTGTATCCTTCAAAGTATAGCGTTATGGGTGCCAAATGAAAGGTCTTGACGCGTAGGATGTGAATTTTCAACTTTGTTATGAAAAAATTCCATATGGTGCGTGTAAATGGGGAAAAACCTCTATATATAGATTTATGGTTATCAAATGAAAGTTATTGACGTGCAGAATGTGAATTTTCAACTTTGTCATGAAGAAAAATCAATATGGCGCATAATTTTTTGGAAAAACATCTATCTATAGCTTTACGGGTATCGAATGAAAGAACTTAACCAATAGTATTGTAATATCAGTATCGATATGTCTTCAGAAGAATAGTCACGTGAACTGTTTGAAAGTGAAAGCAATGAGTAGAGACACAAAATTTTATGAGGATAAAAATATAGTTATGAGACAACTAAGTAATTCAAGTGTCAAGGATAAGTGTGCTGATGGCAAATTTCATAACCCTAACCTCAATTTCGAACAGATACCTGCATACAAATAGCCCCCATCAAGTGGAACGTATTCATTCATGTTCAGAAAAACTTGAAACGTAACACTCTGTCCCTGAGGATCAGTAGTGACGAGGTGTCCCAACTAGCTCAACAAGAATTATTCATTCTCAGGGCTCGTAGTGAAACGTGTCCTGTGATTCTAGACTTCATTTATTACCCTGAGCGCCAACTGCTTCATAATAAACAAACTGAAATTGAAATAGAACTCACAGTCAAGAATCCAGGCCCTACGAGGTGAATAAAAGTTGATGGATATTCAGAAAAATGACAAAGTCCAACTCAACAATTTGGTTTTATTTCATAGGAATTTGAATAACATTTAAATGATATGTAATTCTTGTATCGAAGAAAATGAATACGTTCAATGTAAATCAAATCATAATATAGATTATATGACAGAATTCAATTATAACAACAAGAAACCTTCAGTTTCAATTTCAACTACAATGAAATTAATGAAATATATATCCAGATATAAACCATGAGTTCACTTACATTAAATTACAGAAGTTATGAATACAAAATTAGATGTGAACCTTCGAGTTCGATTACTTCAAAAAAATTAGTGACACACTTATTCAGTTGGATAACAAAAACCAGTGAAATTAAAATGTGGTCACCCAAACTAAAAAGTGTTACCGTTCTTGGAACTTGAAGGAGCTGGAAGTCGGCTCTGCCAGGAAATTCTTTTAACCGTTACGGGCAAAAGGATAGAGGTACCTCAATCGTCCAGACCCTTCGAATACAAAAAAAACGAACAGAACCTTGGCGTAAGTTCGAGAGACCGATAACTAAATCAGAAGGAATAACCAATACGATCCTACAACTGATTATGTTATTTCCCGAACTGTATAAAAACTATATAAACAATATTGAAATCTTCGAGAGAATATTATTACAATCAATCAATCTAAAGGAAATCTGAAAAGAATTAAGTTACTACAATTGATATTTTAAATTTGTAAAAATAAAGATAGGTTCTGAAAAGAATTATAATCAATGAGTTAGAATTTGTCAGTTAGCATAAAAACTGATTTACTTGATTTGATTCGTACGAAGGAATTGGGGTTTGCAATTTATACAATAACTTGCACAAGCGTGTCAGTGGTATTAATTACGATCTCAAAAAGCAGTAATTGAGTTCCCTACTTCTGTCTCTACCCAGAACAATATTCAACCAAACCTATAAGTCTAATCAGACATAACCTTGTGTACTCAATGTACCAGGTCAAAAAATGGTGAATTCCAAATTCACTCAACACGAACACGTGTAAATTTATGGGTCAAACACGAAGAGTAAAAATACGATATTACCAATCTGTCTACGACTCGTTAAATTATTCTTGTATAAAGATTAAGAGAAATACCCAACGATGCAAAAGATTATCTCACAATTATGCCATATAACAAAGTGATTCTCCATGGAATGTAAGAGGTTCGTCAAGAATTATTTCCGTTGAAAATCGTTACATCCAGGGACTGTACATATCCCAAATATGTGAAAGATAAGAAATTAATTAAATGATTCCTGATTTAACAATTCTCAACGGTAGATTGATTATTACCAAAAAAACGAAGGACAGTTGAATCTTGACTTATCTTGTACAATTCCACAAAGCGAATGAATTTCATTTCCGTTTTAGCTACCTTTTCTTTCGCGAATCGCGCGCCATGCGACGACGAGGAATACTAATTTCGATAATCGATTTCCTATTGAACGGGTAGATGCCTCTTTTAATTCATACGAGATAGAAATAAAGATTCTTGACCCAGTATGAATTATATATAAAAATTCTTGGGGAATAGGTCACATTAACACTCTGTTTTAAATTTTCGTCTTTACGTACGTCACTAATTGTATTATTAACAAGTGTCCTTATCGCACCAATTTGGTTCAAATGCCAACGTCGCCGAATAGAACAGATACATGAAATCGAAATTATAACACAGCAATGTTACAGCGTAATATTAAAAATCCACTATTTAGTAGAATTATCAACAAATACGACCACATTTCATGAATGTCTACGAAAGACTAATAGTTTTTTCCGCCTGAAGTAGAAGGCTTCTAAAGGAATATTGAGGGTTGGTCACTCGTCATTGAGAACCTGCCCTGGTTGAAGTTCTGGTGGGAGGGAGAGAATACCGTTTGTGTGATTCCTCCTGTGCCCGATCTTCAACCGAATTTGCTGTTTCTTAATTTTTTTATTGTTTTCATTTTGACTTGTAGAATCATCACCTTCTGTTATGAATCTGGTTGATTGCTAGTAGTTTGGTGCCGGGGGAACGCAATCCTTATGCGTGGATGAGTAACTCAACGACGGGAGGTACCTAGGGAGCACGAAGCATTTGTCTGATCTTACGCCGCTCGGTACTCCAGGCCAATCGTTGAACTGATCATTATCGTATTAGAGAGCGAACTTTTGATTCCTCCTGCTGGTTTCTCAACTAGGCGCATATCATTGGTTTTAGATCATTCCTCAAAACGAATTATGATTGGTGTGTTGTCTAGTGTTGGTGTTTTGTGTATTTGGAGGGTGGTTCTTTTGTGGATTTCAAGGGTGGTTTTAAGGTCCTACTTCCTTCAGAAATAGCGATCTTGGTTTTGTTTATTGGTTTCCAGATCTAATTTCCACGTTTAGTCTTTTTGAAAATTTGGGAAATTCTCTTGAAGTAAGGGGGGAATTTGTAAAGTGTAAATTCCACCTTATGGCTTTGAAATGGCCGCTGTAGGATAATCGGTTAACTCCTGTTACGTCAGCTATATTAGACCGTATATTTGGTATATTCTAAGAGTCATGATCTGTAGATTCTGAAAGACATGGACCGTACCTACATTCTAAGGGTCATGGTTGTTCGGTGTCAGTTCTGCTTGTAGTTTTTATTTTTGTCTACGTTGTGGAAAATTCAACAAGAAGTGTGTTGATGGTTGGCTTGAATCTACTGTGGAAGATACTCAGGAGTCACTAATTCATTTGCGAAGTACAATCGTGGAAACGATATGGCAATGGTAGCAGGGGCCCCTATATTGAAGCAGAATAATTAACATCATCGAGCAAGTGCGACATCCAGCTCTCAATTCAGGTTATCGATTTTGATTTTATGTATCATTTGTTGATAGTCATTGAATATCGTACATTGCGTAAATTCAACTGTTCATTGGATTATCGATTTTGATTTCATGTATCATTTGTTAATAATCATTGGATATCATATATAGTTTAAATTCATCTGTTCATTGTGTCATTGATTTAAAAGTAATTAACTTCATCCATATTTACTATTAATTCCCTTCATACCTTATTTATATAAGTTCTGTCTCAAATCTTTTCAATATTATTATCTCAAAGTTAATTTCAATCATTATGGGTACAGGTCTTTTATTTTCTTCCTTTCAGGGTTATTTAACCTGGGGACTTGAGTATTTGCATCCCCTTGTTATATACAGAAATCATTGGTTGGTTGAAATACTCTGGCGCCCTAATTTCAACATCCAAAATATAACCTACGACCATTTCCACTGGAGCTGTCGGCAACCAAGCGATAAAATAGAATTTTAGTTTATCCTTTAGTAAGAGTAAGCAGGGCGGTTGTAAATCAACGCCCAACGTTTGAACCGTTATAAGTGAGTGGTGTTTCATTGAATTGAAGATCCGGCGATCATAGTTCACGAACAATTATGACGTCACTGCTTCAAACCGTTGACAGTAACTGATTCAATCCGGCGATCATAGTTTACGAACGATGATGACGTCACTGCTTCAAACCGGTGACAGTAAGTGATTCAATCAGGCGACCATAGTTTGAAACGGATCACTCTGTCCTTGAGGATCAGAAGTGATATGTTGCCCCAACTAGCTCAATAAGAATTATTCATTGTCAGGGCTCGTAGTGAAACGTGTCCTGTGATTCCAGACTTCATAAATCACCCTGAGCGCCAACTGCTTTAGCGTAAACAAACTAAAAAAATTCACAGTCAAGAATCCTGGCACTACGAGGTGGATAAAAGTTGATGGATATTCAGAAAAATAAGTCCAACTTATCAATTTGATTATATTCCATTAGGAATTTGAATAACATTGGAATGATACAAAATGTATAGGTATAAGGTAAATTAAATTTGGAATTCGAATTATATGAAATATAGAAATTAGAAACCTTTGGTTTAAATCTCAATAACAAAGGTATGGAAGAAATATGAATTTAGTTATGAACTTTGAGTTCACTTACATTAAATTACAGAAGTTATCGAATACAAAATTAGATGTGAACCTTTGAGTTCGATTACTACAAAAAAAAATTGTGAAACACAAATTTAGTTGGATAACAAAAATCAGTGAAATGAAAATTTGGTCATTCGAACTAAAAAATATTACCGTCCTTGAAACTTGAAGGAGCTGGAAGTCGGCTCTGTTAGGAAATTCCCTAAGCCGTCACGGGAAGAAGGACAATCGTTCAAACCCTGTGAATACGACAAAAACGAACAGTACCTTGGCATAAGTTCAAGGGACCGATAACTAAATCAGCAGGAATAACCAATACGATCCCACAACTGATTATGTTATTTCCCAAACTGTATAAACACTTAATAAACAATATTGAAATCTTGCGGATCATATTATTACAATCAATCAATCTGAAGGAAATCTGAAAAGAATTGAGTTACTTGTTATGATACTACAATTGATATTTAACATTTGTGAAAATAAAGCTAGTAACTGGGAAGAATTATAATTAATAAGTTAAAATTTGTCACACAGCATGAAGGCACGTGATTTGATTTGCACAAAGAAATTGGGGTTTGCAATTCATACAATAACTTGAACAAGAGTGACAGTGGTATTAATTAAGATCTCAAAAAGCAGTAATTGAATTCCCTACTTCTGTGTTCACCCACAACAATCTTCAACCAAACCTATAATTCTAATCAGACATAACCCTGTGTCCTTAATGTACTAGGTCACAAATGGTGAATCTCAAATTCACGCAACACGAACACGTGCAAATTCCTAGGTTAAACACGAAGAGTAATAATACTTTATCGCCAGTCTTCCTACGACTCGTTAAATTATCTTTGTATGAAGATTAAGAGAAATATTCAATGATGCCAAAGATTATCTCAGAATTATGCTAGGTAACAAAGTGAATCGCCATGAAATGTAAGAGGTTCGTCAAGAATTATTTCCGTTGAAAATCGTTACATTCAGGGACTGTACATATCCCAAATATGTGAAAGATATCAAATTAATTAAATAGTTCCTGATTTACAATTTTCAACGGTAGATTGATTATTAACAAAAAAACAAAAGACAGATGAATCTTGACTCACCTTGTACAATTCCACAAAACAAATGAATCTTTTCATTTCCGTTTTAATCTCTACCCTCACTCGCAAGTCGCGCGCCGAGCGAGGACGATGAATACTAATTTCAATAATCGATTTTCTATTGAACGGGTAGATGCCTCTGTTAATTCATACGAGATAAGTTATTCTACAAACCAAGCAGAAATCGTTATTCTAATCATTACAGCGTTCTTTATACAAGTAACGTTGAAAGCGTTACAAATTCAGGAACGATGATGACGTCACCGGCGGCGATCACTGTTTGGATACGGCGACCATCGTTTACTAACTATGATGGCCAGATGAGGAATAAAATGGGAGTAATAATCATCATAATGATACCTACTCATTAATCATCACACTGATATTGAGAACTCTATGTGTAGCAATGTGAATGACTGGTGGTTGTGATATAGATATCCAGTAAGTCTATATCTTTTGAAGAAAACACACGTAGATACTGCGAATTCGTAGAGAAAGTTCAAAAACTAAGAAGAGACGTGAATTTTTGCGGAGATAAAATAAAAGTTAAAAGTCTGTTGAATACATTGAGAGTGAGAAGTGAAGATAGTGATGTGAGTCTGGATGTTAAAATTTTGTGATTAAAACCAGAATTCTGAATGGTATTCTATACGCGAACGTTCCTCAATACGTTGAACGCATTTATATTTGCCTAAAGGATGTCGCAACCAATGATGGTGTGAAGTGTAACAGTACCGAATGGATTCCGATGAATTTTCAGAAAATCAGCGAGAATCAATTGCAGGTATGCACATTTAACATTCCACAAGACAATCGTTCAACCATACATTATAAACTTAAGCTTTTGTTCTGTGATCGGAGTGAGGGGTATATGGCTGAATGGCAAATGATTCAAGAATCACAATACTTACCACATCTCAGACAAAAGACAATATCAACATCATCCACACCTACATTACCCTCACTAGACGAAGAATTTCCTAAAATTTTCACAATTTTTTATGCAATCTATCTTCCTAATGCTTAAATGCTTTTATGAAGATATAAGTGTTTTAGTAGAACAAAAAGAATGATAACAATAATTCAGATACGTGGTGATGACTTCACTGCTTCAAACCGGTGATGATAACGAATTCAATCCAGTGATCATAGTTTACGAACGATGATGAACACTTAAACAGTGAGACATATATATAACAATTAACGCATGCGCATTTCATAGTCACCTCGGCTTTTATTTTTGAAATAATAGAAGAGCTTATTATTTTTACATCAATATATTGACATTATCATTTGCTACTTCATAAGCTTGATTTTTGTGTTCTATCAGTAACTCGATGTTGACGTCACCAAACAATTGTTCCCCCCCCTCTCATTCTTTCGCACGAATAAGATGTCCTCTTGCATACCATTTCAAATCGGTACGGAGATTCTGTTTCACTCCATTACTAATATCGATATCATGAGATACGTTTGGCGATTTGCGTATTAATCGCATTCCTCGATTTTGTACTTTTCTTTCGGCATCACACCAATCATCCTCCTGTAGACGCATCAGGTACCTTTCACTTCTCATATCATTCGATGTTTGATATAATCCTGGAATTGAAGAGAAAAAATATAATATGAATTTTATTACAAAAACAAAGTCATAACCTAAATTTGGCCTTTTTCCCAAATTTTTCGGATGTGGAACAATATTTGGCGCAATGTTATTCCGTAAGGTGATAACGTTAATTTGAATTTGTTAAGACAAGCGTTGAGATCGTGCTGTTGCACATCATTCACGTTCCTCAGCGAGCTTACGTTCAGTTTCAGCTTTTAGACGTTCATTTTCTGCTCGACGTTCACGATCCTCAGCTCTTTGACGCTCTTCCCCTGCTTGTTCTTCCACGACCAACACTAAAGATATAAACTCTTCTACTGATTGTATCAATTGGTTATTTTTTGTTTTCAACAGTTCCACACAATGCTGTTCATAGAATTTCTCGTACTCACAATATTTCATCATAATAAATTTCATTAACGAAAACTGTTCACGTTACTCGATGACTTTGGGTGTGCGCATTTGCATCAATAATGATTCGGAATCAATAGCATCTAGAACATAATATTTCTTTCGTGCTTCAGTCTTATCACAAATTTCTAAATGGTGTATATGTGGGTTTTTCCTCAACAATCTTGTTATAACACCCTTTTTAGCGAAACATTTTCTGCCGTGATAATCTAACCAATCCAATAGATCTTCATTCATTAGAACGCGTTGCTTTAGTTGTGTAGCCCAAAATGAGTAGTTTCTCCTATCGAGCCCAAATTTTAGACACACTTCATTAACGGTTAACTTAATAAAATTGTTGGTGGACCACGTAGCCACATGTGAATCACGAACGCGCGCTGCTAAGTTCATTTTTTCACTGAACATTTTCTGGAATGATTTTCTCTTACATACGTGTAAACGTGAACGTGAAAAGTTGAGGTAACTCTCCGTTTCGATCTCATTGCAGACGTTGATAAGTGTCTGATAACGTCACTAGTTGTTTCAATCTGTTTCATTTTCAGCTACGGCTAAGTAAAATATCGAATATAATAATAATTACATGTATTCGGAAAAATACATATTTATTCTGATAGTACATCATTTAGAACTAGAATAATAATATTATGATTCATAACTTGGTTCTTCATACTAAATTCCGAACTGATCCGATAATCGGGGAATACTTCATTATACAGTCGTTAATGATGATGCAATAAGCCCGGGTGTTTTCAGGGAAATTCAGGATACTTTCCGTCTCTAGTTTAACGTCAACTATTGATGACTTCATAGCATTGCTTCGTTTTGAACAATCAATCACAAAAATTGCTTTATTATTGAATACTGTATAATCTAACATCGGCTCGCTTATCATTTTATTCGAAAATGATTTCCGGAAATCATAGAACATCTGGTATGCTTCCACATATTGCTGGTCGTTGAAATTCAATTTCATTGCTTCATATGGATAACACACTCTGAATTCAAGTATAATCTTACATTTAGCAACTTTATATGATCGAAATATGTACTTGGCCTAACAGGACTATTTTTTCGATCGCTCAACTGACACGAGTGTTCCCATTCATCAACGGATTTTCATGCAGATCCCAACTACGGAATGGAATAAAAATAGTATTCTCAGCACTCAAATTCCTCAACATTTGAAATTTAACTCGATCATTTGGAAACACATTTCGCACTTTCAATGCTATCGTCTCCAAATTTATTTTAGCCCTTTTCGTACCTGTGCTATTAGTATAGCAATCGTTATCAGTTCGAGACCTTATCAAGCGCAGCTTATGCTTATCACTCAAAACTTTGTTATAGTCAATGAATAGGCCTAGTAGAAAATTCAACAATATCCATAAATTGATTTTATTATTGTAGACTGAACTCATTGCATCTTTATATGATCATCGGAAATAGCTGGAAGTATAGATTCATGTTTGGCATATGTTAGATAAGCTCTGATAGTGCTGACAATACCAGGATCGCGTACTTTATCTATCTCTTCTCCATTCAATTCATAACTGATATATTCGAAGAGAAACTGTTCAAAATTATTGGTTAGGGTACATTCACCATCACCACTTGCTTCTGGCTGGAATTCAGCTCCGATGAATAAAGCAGATTAGGCCAAATCTACCAATACATCTTGTTGATGCAATAATCTCAATTTCATCGCTGTTGCCGAAAGATGTTGTGTGTGGATAGTAGGTAGGAGTTTCTACTTGGATGATGTCTCCATTGAAGTTTGGCTCGTTGAGTATTTGAAGTTTTTCCGACATCGTAACCAAGGGACTTCAGAAAATTTATTTTCTCCAATGATAATGCTGCAACAGCAACCTCCTCCCTTGAACTCGTTGTAGATAATGACAACCTTCTCAGATGGATTCTTTCCATATAATGAATGCTGGTGAGTAATGGATTATTAATTATTGCTGGAAGCCATAATCTCGGGGGGTCTTTTTCAACTCCAACCGTATAACAATTTCTTCTCCACTAAAATCCACCCATTTCCAGTTCTGATCCAAAATATTCATTCTGATGTTATTGAAGGGCCTCTTGTTGATGATCGGTAGATAAATAAGATTCTTAGGCTATATATCAATGGAAAGGCCAGGTGCTATGAGAAGTGAAAACTCATATATCGTATGAGCTAACTCATTGTTATAATATGCGCCTGCGGTTGAGTTACACCCCACTCTGATAGTTTGAACATAGATTATGTTTATAGGCCGATCAGATACATGTAGTTCACAAGATGTCAGTTTCTTTCCGCTGAATCCCAACAGTTCGCTTATAATATCCTGAGAAATAAAATTTAATTCAGAATCACTCTTCAGCTCTGTGTGTAGAGTGTTGTTGTCAGATTTTATTGATAATTTTCGTTCACATTCTTCTTGTTCCACTCCTATCCCACAAACGGTTCTTTGCATGAAATCCTCGATGTCTGTCAACTCGTAGGACCCCATAGGTATAGTTATTACTTTTTCCTCACCCTCCACATTTTTATGATAAAATTTATTAAAACCTTCTTCAATGTTCGGGATGCTATTATACGTATGCAATCCAACAAGTGCGATATAATGATATGAATGAGGATATAGTTCTATCGGTGGGTGAAAGTCAACAGACAAGCGGGAGCTCTTACATGTGACAGTAAACGTCTGAGACATGATTCATGAAAACTTTATCAACAATCTATTCATATACTAATAAATACAGTTTAATCCACCCCAACTGAAAAGTTACAGAAGAATTCCAAACATAACTGGCCACAATTATGAGTATTATATTGCTGAAAATTGTCGTTGTTGAATAATATCTTACACTTTTTGAAATAATCCACTAGTTCGTGAGGTGGGCGTAAATTGCCAAAACTATCATAATAGAAAACTGTATCACCGACTCCATTAAACCCAAACCAGTGAGAGCCCTCATTGTCCGATCTATCTAAGTTAACTATTTCACGCTCGTTTTTCCATGGTCCGTTGAATGGCTGTTCATCACGCATAAATACTCTTCTGAAATGGGAAATTTTCTGAGCTTCTGCTAGTTTCCGTAGATCGAGATCGGTTTGAGGTCTTCTGGGTAGGCACACTGATATTTTTTTGGATGTTTATCCAAATACAGACCAAGACCTTTGCGATACTCCTTCAAATATAGACCAGATCCTTGTTTCCCCAAAGTTATAGCTTCCATTGTTTCATCATGTCTTCCCTTTTCCTCCAAGGTTTTCCGATCTACTTTGCTGTCGTTGACGGCCTTAGCGATACGTGCACTACCTCTCGCCAATGCTCCAGCAGCTGATAAGCCGGCAAACAGAGGTATTAAAAATGGTAGGAATCCTACAGTCTTTAGAATAGGAATTGCTATCATTAATCGAAAATTTTTTCGAACACCTGCTCTTTTGAATTGTTTTCGTACAACTTCTAAAGCTGTTCGAGATGTTCTCTTTAGATTGGATGAGTCAAACTTATTATTCATACCTTTCTTCACCCTATTGACAATTGCACTTTTGAACTCAACCTTCCTTCTCATACCCATCTCCAATTTCCTCTTTGCTATCATAATTTTATTCATACCGGAAGCGCCATCCTCTCTCCAAATTTTGTGTTTTTAGATTTGACACGTTGCCAAGCAGCGTTCTCTAATATTTTATACGCCTCGTGACGTCTTCCAAACTAGCGTTTCACAAATATGAAATATAGTGTTGGTGGCAAGCTTCATCTAGTGGATTGATACCTGGATCTCCTCTTTTCAACCGTTCTTCTAATTTTGTACCGGGACCACAGTGTTGATAACCAGGAATATGAAGTTCAAACTGGAGCTTGTTTATAAGCGTATTGAGAACAAACTGATGAGATTGGACCGTTATTCAACGAGGGGAAAGAGTACCGGGACCACAGTGTTGATAACCAGGAATATGAAGTTCAAACTGGAGCTTGTTTATAAGCGTATTGAGAACACCTTCTCCTACGTATGCTCCAATACAAACTGATGAGATTGGACCGTTATTCAACGAGGGGAAAGAGAGGGACCAAAGATCTCAGAAATATCGTTTTTTTTTTTCAAATTGTTCTCAATACAAAAGACTTGAGTATAATCTTGACAATATATGTTTCCAAATATTATAGTCTTCACTCTTGATTCACCCTCATAGTCAGAGAATTTTGTTCTATCATAATATCCATACCCTCGAGTCAACAATATTTCAGCTTTTTTTTGTTCCTAATAATCTCCAAATCGTCAATGATAGGTTCATTAAACGAGATCCGAATCATCGACCCAACTGTTGTGATTATTATCTAGACCTAATCACTTCACATACTGTCGACCCCACCTTTCGTAATATTTTTTCGAATAAATACACATCGGGTTGTTCCGTTCCCTGTAATTCCTCCTCGTAGAATCCTCCACTTATCGTTTTCCCAACATATCTTGCAAAATATATGTAACAGGAGATGTTATGTGACTCTTATAATCTTAAGCAATTCCGTCGACCAATTGGGCTTATATCCTGTCTCAAATATATGTTTAGCCCTAATTATTTGCACCACATCTCCTACGTTGTATTTGTGAGGTGGAGGTAACTTAATGTGTGAGTAGGATCGCTTCAATATCTCGCTCTCAATCTGTTTCGTCAATTTTATTGGAGTCATATTTATAGTACGATGTTTACATTTATTATATTTTTCTGTGATTTCTTCAAGTACAGCAAGCCATTTGTATTTCTCGCTAAGACTGAATTGTTTGTAGAGAGTTTCCTTTAACGTTCGAATGATACGTTCAACAATGGCTGCTTTTTCCACATTATACATATTTTGATGACTGATATTATGTTTCTTCATTAGATCATTAGAGTGTTTATTGAAGAACTCTTTTCCCTGATCGCTTTGCAGATTACTAGTCCTACGATGTCCTTCTAGCAATATAGAACTGACAGTTTTTCAAACCTCTTCTGCCGATTTCGTTTTCAACGGACGACTCCACAGAAATTTCGAGAAACAATCGAACATAACCAAAATGTATTTGAATTCCCTATTCCCGACAGCGTAATAACCCATTCCAGTCAGATCCGTTTGCCACAAATCTACCGAACCTTTTATGATTGTTCTGCGCCGTTTGAAATTCTCCCTACTCGGCTATGCAAAACTTGTTTTCTACTCATCTGATCAATGCGGGAATCTAGTGTTTAATCAATTTTTTTGGTATATTCACATAATTCAGAGTGATACGTTTCACAGAGACCTGCTTTGTTGTTGTTGATGATGAAATGGACCGCTAAGCGTCGGTTTTTATTGCTCAACTAGCTCAAATTAAAATAATAAGTCTCAGGGCTCGTAGTGGAACGTGCCCTGTGATTCTGGACTTGTGAATTGCCCTGAGCGCCAACTGTTCAATATTAAACCACAAAAAAATGAATTCACAGTCAAGAAGCCAGGCACTACGAGATGGATGATAGTAGATGGATATTCAGAAAAATAAGACAAGTCCAATTTAACAATTATTCTTTTTCCTGAAGGAATAAGAATAATAATTCAAACAAAATACAATTTTGATATTGAACACTGTTTGTAACATAAATTAAAATTGAGTTTTGAATAAGAACAATTATAAAATTAATACTTGGAATACAATTTGAATACAAAAAAAAATAAATGTATATATTAATTTAGTTAAGAGTTTCGAAATTAATTATTTCGATTGAAAAGATTATCAAATACAATGAAGAGAAGAACCTCGTAATGGGTCCTATAAAAATTAGAGTATTACAAATTCTGTTGGATAACACAATCAGAGAAATGAAAATATGGTCATTCAAACTAAAAACTGTTAATCTCCTTGGAACTTGATGGAGCTGGAAGTCGGTCCGGCCAGGGAATTCACTAAACCGCCTCGGGAAGAGGGAATGAAGCACCTCAGTCGTTCAAACCCTGAAATTTCAAAGAACGAACAGTACCTGACCTAAGTTCAGAGGGACGAGTAACACAATCAATCGTAATAATCATGCGATTCCACAACTGATTATGTCATCTCCCATAATTGTAAAAACACTGTATTACAATATTGAAATCTTGAAGAGATATCAAGTTAAACAACAATCTAAATTAATCTTGAAGAATCAAGTTATGACAATTGATACTTAAATTGGCAAAAAAAATTAAGAAGTGACTGAAATAATAATAATTAAAATGTGACTAAAAGAATAATAATTAAAATGTTGGAATTTGTCAATCAGCATAAAATCTGAATTACCAGAAATGATTTGCATACAAAGATTGATGTTTGTAATTTATACTATACTCTGAACGAGCGCAGCAGACGTGATACCTATGTACTCAATAAGCAGTAATTGAATTACCTACTTTGTGATAACCCCGAACAACATTCACTGCCGTTTTAGTCTAATAAGACAACCCTGTGTACTTATGTACCAAGATAACAAAATGGCGATTCTCAAAATCACTCAATATTACCTTGTGCAATTTTTGGGGTTAAGTACAAAGAGGAAAAAGAAATATTATCAGTATAAACTGCCTACGTCTCGTTAGATTGATTTTGTATAATAATTACGACAATTTATGCAGTGATGGAAACTTATCGCTGAATTATGCTAATATAACGTGCCCTTATCGCTTTTCGGTAAAGTGCTTACTGCGGTGAGCTTCGAATCCTCGGGCGCCAGATTTTTCCCAAAGGTTAACTCCTTTTTGAAGACTTCTGCTAGGGTCTTCACCACAAGGCTCGTCACTATGCTATCTAAAGATAGCCTTGTCCCTAGGGTAGCTACAGTGAAGTATAACCAGAGTCCAATGGGCAGAAAACAGTATCGAAATTGTAGGCTTTAATTACAATTGATACCTGGTTATAACTTAGCTCGTTAAAGATGGAGCAGAAAGAATTTAATAAAACAGGGAATTCCAAATATTAAAATATATAATGATTTTAACAATTACACTTTCAGAATAATCAATTTAAATGCAATTGAACGGTATTATTTCACAAAATTACACCCAGACGGAAAATGTAATGAAGCTCAAACGGTAAATGAAAACACTTTCAAGAAGTCAACTCTACAATAAGTCCGGTCACTAAATTTAATTCAGCGGTACGGGATCGGTTGCTGAATGATTCAGAATGATCAATTTGCGGAAGAGTACGAATCAAACAGGTCTCAGCGTAATGAGCGGTATGCGGTAAATATTCAGATAGCCATATTACTTGAAATGTTGTTAAAACGCACTACGATATATCAAACGGTTTAAATACGGTCGGTTCGGATTCGGAAGATATATCGTAATGCCCGAATATAAAATATTAAGCCATTTATCTTTTTGTAAAATTCACAAACACAAACGGAACACTATTGTTACTTCACAGCTTTTAAATCTCTGACTCACACTCGAATAAATTCAAAAACACAAGAGAGCTACTTTACTGATTGAAAATCAAAAACACAAGAGATACTGTACGGCTCGAAATTCAAAAACACAAGAGCTACTACTCTGATTGAAAATCAGAAACACAAGAGAGCGATCTGTTGTCTGTCAAGGCTTTTATATGTTTTTTGAGGCTCTGGACAGGTCTGCTTCACCAATTCCTTATTTTTGTGCCAATAGTTTCTACTTATGCCCCTAACAATGGTTAAAAGTGACGCTACTTTTTAGATCTAAAATTCGCGCTCATGATATCACACCAGTTCTTCCCAGCGGAGTAAACAAGTGTTATCGGAGTTTTTAGGTTGTTCGCCCTTTTTATACATAAGGCTGCACAAAGTTTGGTGTCTTAACTGGCCAGCCCCTGTTTTTGCAACATATTTTATCGGAATGAAATGCAATTTTGAACGGGCATGAATTAGATTCATCTATTTGAATAATTATACTTATTTCAAATTACGAAGATTTAGAAAAGTGGCAATCACGGAATACACATTCGGAATTCATTCATATCTATTGAAATAATGAACTGTTCAAACTGAAATTACATGTAACATCCGTATTTATTGCCTGATCTAAATTAAATAATCTTTCGAAATTTAAGCTTTGTTACATCCCCCCTAAGTTCGGTTAAAAATGAAAGAATATGATTCTTTCATTTTTCAATTCTCATCTGAGAATTCACACGAAAAAAAAACTCTAATACAAAGGTAAGATACCCTAACCTGACATTAAAACTTGAATTTCCTTCGTCGGGAACATCGCGGAATAGCAATATCTTACTTGGATCATAAAATGAAAATTCTGCTGCGGAACGGAGGACTGTACTTCTTCTTCGGAATGGATAACTTGAAACTTCTTCTGAAACGGAAAAAAAAACTCCTTCTTTAAAACGGAAAAACTTAGAACTTCTTCTTCTTCGGATCGGACAACTTGGAACTTCTGCTTCAGAACCGAAATACAAAAACTTCTTCCTCATAATGGAAAAACTCGAAACATCTTCTCCGTTGGAACGGAAAACTTAAAACATCTTCGGAATGGAAACACAAACTTGGGAACGGAAAACTTGACATCTTCTTCGAAACGGAACTTCTTCTTCGGAACGAACAAACATGAAACTTCTTCTGCTTCGGAAAACAAAACTTCTTCTTCAGAACGGAAAACTCAAAACTTCTTCTTCAAAATGGAAAAACTTGACTCCTTAATCAGGACGGAAAAATCAAAACATCTTCGGAATAGAAAACAACTGCTTGGAAACGGAACACAAAACTTCTTCTTTCAAACGAAAAACAAAACTTTACTTCTTCCTCAGAACGGACAACTTTTCTTCTTACCATTGGTTGCGCTGACATGGGCACGTTCGGCAACGTAGGCACCGCGGTCTCGGTGGTACTACAAAGGATGGACGCGCTGTCTGGTTGCACCTTTCTCTCCGGTGTCCTGGATCTCCACATAGCTCACATAATTCCCACAACTGGACGGGTACGTAGACCAGGTGCGTCGGGGTTGTCGGCGTAGCTGGGGTTTTCTTAGCTTGGACTTGTTCGGAGTGCACCTCTTCCGGTTTTGGCGGAGATGATGAGGCCTCCAACATGGTTGTTTTCGGTTGAACCTCCATATTTTGCAGTGCTTCATCTAGCACTATCTCAATGAAATCGGACGGTTCGTACGACATATTATCACCTGTGAACATTGAATCATAATAATGAGTAATAGTACTACTTGATACTTTGTCCAACGGTATCTATATCTTTCGGTACCTCGATTCATTTCAACTTCACGGAATGCCAGGAATATTATACGGCTTCAGATCCTTGATATGGACTCGTTTCACTTGCTTGCCATCTTCGCCTTTCAGGTCTTAAATGACAGGAGAAATAACTTTGATTACCGTAAACGGACCAGTATATTTCGGAGCCAATTTAGCGGCAAAATGTCGAACACTTGAAAACAGATGATGCTCTACCTTCATTACTTTATCACCCACGTGACAACGCCAATCTCGACGACGGAGATTGTAATAACGGCTTTGATGGGTAAAAGCACGGGATAACTGGATACGGACCAGTTGGAAAGTTTCACGTAATTTGTCTAATCTAGTTCGGTGTTCTGAAATCTGTCCACGATTTGGATCGGTAGGAATATTTTCCTCGGTCTCCACCGGAGCGGTAAAAGAACGGACTATCGAATTTGGAACTTCAAGTACTCGGCCAAAATTTAAAAAGGCAGGTGAAAATCCGGTGGATTCATGTGGGGCAGAATTTATTCAGGGCAAATAGAAAATCGGGTAGAAACTTATCCCATTTTCTGTGGTCTCCATTGCAAAATTGTGCAATCATGGTCTTTAAGGTACGGTTTGTTCTCTCCACGGGATTGCATTGTGGAGTATATGTAGGAGTGAGGCGGTGCTTAATTCCAAACTCCTTCAGGAGTGTCTTGAAAACTTTA
This sequence comes from Endomychus coccineus, assembly GCA_958510875.1. Classification (NCBI taxonomy): domain Eukaryota; kingdom Metazoa; phylum Arthropoda; class Insecta; order Coleoptera; family Endomychidae; genus Endomychus; species Endomychus coccineus. Next base: position 116,883,965 of record OY294068.1, on the reverse strand, counting down.
CTTTCGTATTGCGTCCCATTGTCGTTGATAACGGTTTCCGGACAACCAAAACGACGTATGATCTCTTCGTAGAGAGCTTGAGTTACAGCCTGCGCTGTAGCTTTTCTCAACGGCTTACACTGTACCCACTTCGTAAAACGGTCCTGCATGACAAGAATAAAATTGTTTCCCTTGGCGGATTTTGGTAACGGTCCTACCAAGTCAGTGCTCACACATTTCCAAGGAAACTGATTCACGGTCGGCTGCATAAATCCAGGCTTCTGCTGTTGAGACACTTTGGAAGCTTGGCACTGCGTACATCCACGCACGTACTTCGCTATATCGCGGAACATCCCCGGCCAATAATACTTGTGGGATATTCGCGCAATCGTCTTGGCAATACCTAAATGTCCTGCAGTCGGACTGTCATGGTTTTCTTTCAGAACGTTCAACCGGAGCGGTTTCGGAACACAAAGCTTCCACGGATCTCTCATTTCCGGTTCGGACAAGTCATCAGAGTCCCAGAAGTGGCGATACAACCGATTATCTTCAACACAATAATCCGGATACGCTTCTGGACTCTTTTCAACTTCGGCTTCCTTTGAATTGTACCAGTTACAATTCACGGGGTCATTCAGTACGAATAACTCCTGATTGTCATATGTTTCCTCCTTGTTCGGTAACGGATCGCGTGGCAGGGCATCAGCCACACGATTCAACACTCCTCTTAGGGGACTTCTACCCCAGGCGGGTTTCACTGTTGGCCTATTCGTAACCCGGAACCAACACGGGGCTAAAACACTCTCATTTTTCACTTTACTGTCTTTCGTCCCTACAGCGGTCTCTACTTTAACTTTACTTTCACACTTATTCGGTAATTTCGGTTTATTATCGGTATTACAATCAACGGTATTTTCAACGGCACTGGCGGACTCCTTATCCGCGGTGCGGTTCACAACAGTGGTGCGGTGAGCGGTTTTAACTTCCTTCGTTGAGGCCAGTTCAACCGGGATCTGCGTCGGCCTCGCTTCCTCGCAGTCCCGCGGACGTTTCCCTGTCCCAGACATGGACGAACACGAGACATTATCCCAGGGCGGCGGCATCTTGAGCTAAATAATTTCGGTGGATTCCGACAATTATTTTTGCAATGCCCCGTTTCCCTACATCTCCAACATGAGATTGGCTGTGTTGCGGTATTCGGCTTCAGCCTGGTAGGGCACTGCGTTCTGAAGTGGCGCGGAGACCACAATCCCCTAAAGTCTGTTCAGAGACATTCGGTATCCCAAACTTGACTGGCGATGACGGTTCAGATGCAGGTTGCCTACCCAGCACTGACGGTTCCATAATCCTTGCTGCGGGACTTGGAATTTCTGCCCTCACTGACACTGGAAATATCCTCTACTGCATGAGTTTCTGCTCAGCCTGCAGATTCTCAAACTCCTTTGCCTGTAACATTAACAACGGCACGTCGTTAAAACTCCCTTGTCGGATAAATTGCCTATCCTCCGGCAATATATTTCGGTGCAACCAGAACAATTCCCGTTCTGCGGTCATTGCACCATGTCTTCAATATTGGTAGGCGTAGGCTACGGCGCCTTGGGTATAGCACCAGTATACCCAGGGAACTCCATTTTTCCAATCAAATTCAAAATCAAAATTTTCAACCCCAAAAATAAATTATTTTTCTCAGGGGTAGGTAACGGAAGAGGGTGCGGTAACCAAAACCAGTCCACACCTTCCTTCCAATAAGGCAGAAGCAATCAAATCACTTGCCCCAATTTGAGCAACGTAACTTTGATTTCGAGAGGTAACTCCAAAACGGTTGAGCCAATCCGCCCAAAAATGTTACCAACGGCTTCCTTGGTATCGAATTACTTGGAAAGGAGCTATGACTTGCCCAATCCGGGTTAAGGTTGACTGGGAAAATCAAAGGGCAAAATATGGGCAAAAATCAAAATTTGGGCATAACACTGAGGTGTAGTTAACAATTCTACACCTCACGGAACAATCGATTTTTGAGTCAGATTCTCTGTTGAAAACTTGATGTTTCCCCTGAAACGGGGAGGCGGATCAAGAAACTTATTTCACCAAACAACCTTGGTGAGCACGGGGAACAAGTTTCTGTCAAAACTTTTCCAAATTTCCAAGACTCAAAAACAAACTCCTGGGGATGTTTCGAAAACGTATTCGAAACGTCGGGGTCTTGAAGCTTGTTTTTCTGTCACACTATATCTGAAATTTCATTCAAAACGGACTACCGGTTCATTTGCAATAAATTATTCAACATTTCATTTTTCGGAATCAAAAAAACAAAATTCCCTCTCGGTCAATTTTCAAAAGTCCCTGCTCGTGGGCGTCATTTTTATAACGTACCCTTGTCGCTTTTCGGTAAAGTGCTTACTGCGGTAAGCTTCGAATCCTCGGGCGCCAGATTTTTCCCAAAGGTTAACTCCTTTTTGAAGACTTCTGCTAGGGTCTTCACCACAAGGCTCGTCACTATGCTATCTAAAGATAGCCTTGTCCCTAGAGTAGCTACAGTGAAGTATAACCAGAGTCCAAAGGGCAGAAAACAGTATCGAAATTGTAGGCTTTAATTACAATTGATACCTGGTTATAACTTAGCTCGTTAAAGATGGAGCAGAAATAATTTAATAAAACAGGGAATTCCAAATATTAAAATATATAATGATTTTAACAATTACACTTTCAGAATAATCAATTTAAATGCAATTGAACGGTATTATTTCACAAAATTACACCCAGACGGAAAATGTAATGAAGCTCAAACGGTAAATGAAAACTCTTTCAAGAAGTCAACTCTACAATAAGTCCGGTCACTAAATTTAATTCAGCGGTACGGGATCGGTTGCTGAATGATTCAGAATGATCAATTTGCGGAAAAGTACGAATCAAACAGGTCTCAGCGTAATGAGCGGTATGCGGTAAATATTCAGATAGCCATATTACTTGAAATGTTGTTAAAACGCACTACGATATATCAAACGGTTTAAATACGGTCGGTTCGGATTCGGAAGATATATCGTAATGCCCGAATATAAAATATTAAGCCATTTACCTTTTTGTAAAATTCACAAACACAAACGGAACACTATTGTTACTTCACAGCTTTTAAATCTCTGACTCACACTCGAATAAATTCAAAAACACAAGAGAGCTACTTTACTGATTGAAAATCAAAAACACAAGAGATACTGTACGGCGCGAAATTCAAAAACACAAGAGCTACTACACTGATTGAAAATCAAAAACACAAGAGCTACTACTCTGATTGAAAATCAAAAACACAAGAGAGCGATCTGTTGTCTGTCACGGCTTTTATATGTTTTTCGAGGTTCTGGACAGGTCTGCTCCACCAATTCCTTATTTTTGTGCCAATAGTTTTTACTTATGCCCCGAACAATGGTTAAAAGTGACGCTACTTTTTAGATCTAAAATTCGCGCTCATGATATCACACCAAGTCTTCCCAGCGGAGTAAACAAGTGTTATCGGAGTTTTTAGGTTGTTCGCCCTTTTTATACATAAGGCTGCACAAAGTTTGGTGTCTTAACTGGCCAGCCCCTGTTTTTGCAACATATTTTATCGGAATGAAATGCAATTTTGAACGGGCATGAATTAGATTCATCTATTTGAATAATTATACTTATTTCAAATTACGAAGATTTAGAAAAGTGGCAATCACGGAATACACATTCGGAATTCATTCATATCTATTGAAATAATGAACTGTTCAAACTGAAATTACATGTAACATCCGTATTTATTGCCTGATCTAAATCAAATAATCTTTCGAAATTTAAGCTTCGTTACACTAAATACAAATTGATTGCGGAGAGTCCTGCGGGCAAGTCGAGCATTACTTCCATTGAAATATAACCACGTTCAAGCACTGAACATCCAGAATTCCAATTACAGAAAAAGATCAAATTAAATGTTCCCTGATGTAATTATTTTTCAATAGCAAAATTTGAGAAATGACTATAAAACCGAAGAATTGTTGAATCTCGCCTTACCCGGAATGAAAACTCACACCACAATGATCATTTTAGACTTTCGATCTGATATCTCAACTCCTCGCTATTCTCACGCTATCGAACATGCGGAAAACTAATTTCAATAATCGATGTTATTTAACGGACAGATGTCTCTGAGATATCATATGACAAGTTCCCTAACCGGAACTCAATCTGTTCATTACAGTGTTATTTATACACGTAACGGTGAAACCGTTACATTCCCCCTCTACCACGAGGAAAATTTTTGAAGAGAAGCTTCAAAAAATTTTTAAAAGACATCAAAATCGGTCTTGACATAGAGACTGGTTGATCAATTCCAGAATCACGATACTCAAAAGAGTTTTGTGGTCTTTACATAAATATTGGTTAACCAGTTTCAATATTACGACACTTAAAGGAGTTTTGTGGTCCGTACATAAATATTGGTTGACCAGTTCCAATATTACGATACTCAAAAGGAAAATTAAGAAATTTAAATGAAATTAAAATGTTCTTTACATTTTATAATGATTCACGTTTAGTTGGAAGTTCACAGGAATACATAAACTAAAAAAACTACAGGATAGCTGTGGAGTCGCAGAAGGTGTGCTCAGCGGACAGCCCCATGCGGAACCCAGATGTCCCCGGCAGGTAACCTACCCTCGGACACTAGTATCGCCTCAGCTGGACTAAGTCCACTACAGAATCCCCCTCCTTAAGAGCCATCGGCAACCAAGCACTAAAAAGAAATAGTTTTCTGAATGAAGAAGAGAAAGATATGGGATTGGGTCCCACGGTCTAGAATGCCTGAAGGAAAGGAGAGTGTGAGTAGAAGTAAAATAAGAATAATAATAGCCGGCTCAGAAGGTTCGGCCGCCAAGACGTACCCCGCCCCCAAGGCCTTTCTAAGAGGTCCATTCTCCCCGAAACTACCGGTCGCCACCCGTCTGCGCTATCGCATGGTCCTCCCGCTCCAGCACCCCCTCTGGTTCACACAACGTCCTCTCAATATCAAAAAAAAACAATGTATCCTGATCTCTCCCAACCTATCCCGAAGCGGGTAATTGTAGATGGCCATATGAAAAATTAACATACTACACTACAAAAATGTAGCAACGTACATTTACCCCTATAATAAGGTAACTCGACATAATTGGTAATTTTATCTGTAAATTTACAAAAATTACACAGATATACAGTTTCATCGTAGTTCCCGCGCCTCTGGGAAACAAAAAGCATTAACATTCCAAGGACAATAACTAAACTTTCTATTCAGTTATCTTAGCAGCTACTATCAACTATAAATTATAATTTGTTCATGCCTAAAATGTGAAATTATCTTGAAAATCACTTGCAAATCTAACCTCCTCTACACAAAAACAGCTCAGAACCGGACTCTATCCTCATGTCATCATGTCATGCCTTGAATTAATGAAATTTCTTCATAAAAGAAGAAACACCAACGGAAAACAACATAATATGATCACTTCTCAACGGAAGAATCCGCCAAGGAGTGTGTAACATCTCGCTTGCCGACTTCAACAGATAACAAAAGAAATGTTGAGAAATTTTTCAGTTGATCAAATGACGTTCGTTAACCGGTATGATGTCTTGGTGGCGTTTTTTTATTATTGAATGAAGCATTAGGTAGCATTGGAATAAATATAGTATTTGTTACCTAATCGTTTAATATATTTTTTTTTATAATAAAAATTATTGATATACAAATTTTTTTTATGAACCGGTATGATGTTTTAGTGGCGGTATTTGGTGTGAGCAACCTAACATAATTAGTGACGCGAGTGAAGTGTTTCGGGTGAACAACGTAGCACACAATTCAATAAAATTATAGTTGAAAGGAAGAGAAAAAAAATAAATAGTAGCTGCATAATAGTGAACCAAGTTCACAATAGTGGATAGATATTTTCACAAAGTTATCCCACGCATAAGTGTAGGTCCAGTTTAAAGTCTCCCATACTCCAGACCAAATTGAATAACAATCAATACAATATTACTTGTACATTAAAAAAAATTAAATGTTAATGTGAAACTAACCAATAATATCGAACCAATAAAATACTATATCACAACTATATGAATGATGATAAAATTTCAATTTTCAAAAAAAAATACTGAATTTAATTTAAATGAGTCCAATCTGTGAGTCAACAGGACTCCCTTATAGTTGAATACCTCAAAAATAATAAACCACGGATACATAAGAGCTTATTTCTGAAATTATACGTTTTCCAGACAATAACTCCTCCAAAATTAGTCCAATCTTACTTGTTGTAAACACTAAGAGAATAGACTCCAAAAGAAAATATACTAGAGCTAATTTTCAAACATGACATAACATGGACCAGCAGATCCCAAATTAACTTATGCAATTATTGGAAAATGAACCCATAAAGTGGAAGTATTAAACTTCCAAATCCACCCACTTTTTAGGGTGATCAAGTCCTAAAAATTGTGGTTTCCATACAACAAACAATATAAAAATAATGTATCCGATAAAGTTAAGGTAACTAATGAAAATAAATTGGACTATACTGAAATGAGAGAAAACAAAATTTAATAATCCGGCAATTAAAGTAAAACAATGATACTTAGCGTCATCCGTGAAAAAGAAAGAGCGATGCAGATCGGAGCAACAGGGAACCCCCGCAGATCACCAATAGTTTGCGGCTTCCTTAACAGTATTCATCTACTGTGGCAATCAAGGGTCTCGACTCTCCAAAACTGACAGTCATAAATGCGAACCTCAAAATCCACCGCAGAATTAGCAACCTGCTAGGAACCCTCTCCTCACTGGAACTCTCATCCTCCTGGTCAGAATCGTCATTGCACAGGTCTTCTTTTATATCCTTTACATGCCAACTTCTCAAATTCTGCTTGTCCTCATTCTGTAACTCGTAAACTAGATTAGAAATTATTTTGGTCACGACACACGGTATATATGTAGGAGCCAGTTCAGCTGAAAAGAAATTCGCCGCGTTAGATTGAACAAAATTTCTTTTCCAAACTTTATCACCAACCTTGAATGATACTGGGCGTTTTCTCAAATCATAAAGCTTTTTGTATCCCTTATATGCTGTCACAATCTTCTGTCTTACGTCATTGAAGACATTAGGTAATGATTCAATGTCTGATTGTCTATGAATCTTGTTTGAAACATTGAGAATGTCGTTATCTCTCACTTTGCCGTAGAAATCGCCAGAAATAGGAATTTGACGTGCAAACATTAAACATGCAGGGCTGAACCCTGTAGAATCATGCTCTGTTAAGCGTAACGCTTGCGTTAATTGAGAAATGTTTGCATCCCAATCCCTATGATTATCGTGTATGGACGAAGAAATAGCGGTATTTAAAACTCCATTAACTCTTTCGCTATTATTAACTTGTGGGTGATAACGGGCATTCAACCAATGTTTCTGAACTTTGTAATCAGCAAAGAATTTTAAGAATTGCCTGGATGTAAATTGGCTTGCATTATCTGATAATAAAATCTGGCATACCCCAAAAGTAAGAAAAACTTGATTTTCCGAAAATTTAATAGCAGAAGCCGAAGTGGCTTTTGCACAAGGATAGATAAACACATACTTAGTGAACCAGTCTACCGCAAGCAAAATATATTGATTACCACGTTTAGAACGAGGTAAAGGACCTAGATAATCTATACTCAATAGCTGCATTGGAAAGTCAATATTTTCCATTTGCCCCAGTAAGCCGTGTCTCTGTACTTTGGGACTCTTATGAGCAGCGCAAATTCTACAATTCTTAACATATCGAATTACATCCTGTCTCATTCGAGGCCGATAATACTGTTCACATATCCTGTACATATTTTTCGAAATCCAAAAATGGGCGGCTGTAGGAACACAATGAAACTGTTCGTATATTGTGAGTCTGTTTGCCGTTGGAACTACTAATTTCCATTCCGTTAAATTAGAAGATACACACGTAGGAAGTTTGACGTGTTTATACAAACCGTTACCTACCACTTTAAAATCAGGGTACTGATCGGGATTATTAGGTACTTTACTTAACATGTCCGTGTACCATTTGTCCGGAATGAGTTCATGATCACTGATTACATTCATATTAGGTACGTCTCTTGACTAGTAATCTGGCACAACCATTTGTGATCCTGGCCTATGACGTATATCTAAATCAAACTGAGACAATTTCAGAGCCCATCTACCTAAACGACCTATCGGATCTTTCAAATTATGTAACCAAACTAAACTGGCGTGATCAGTGTAACAAACAACCCTTGTACCCTCTATAAAACAACGACATTTAGATAATGCAAACAGAACAACTAATAATTCTCTTTCGGAAACCGTTTATTTCCTTTCTGCTTTACTTAAAGTTCGACTAGCATAAGCTACTGGATGTTGTAAGCCATTATGTTCTTGGAAAAGCACACAATCTAACCCGACGTCGCTAGCGTCGCTTTGAATAGAAAATGATTTGGAAAAATCTGGACTTCTGAGTACTGGAGCTGACGTTAGGCGTCGCTTCAACTCTTCAAAAGAAGACAGGTTCAGGGGCCCAGGTAATTGGTTGATGCTTCTTCTTACTTCAAATAAGGAGCAGTTGAAGTAGAACAATCTTTAATAGATCTACGATAAAATGAAATTAATCCCAACAGCCTCCGAAATTGAGTGCATGTTTTTGGGGAAGAAAGAAGAGTAACGGCCTCGACAAGCTCGCCACTAGGGCACAACCCCTCCCTATCAACGATAAAACCCAAAAATTTGAGAGATGGTCTGCAAAATTTACAACTGCAAGGTTAGCAAATTTGATTTTTTCATAAACTTTATGTAACACCTGAATATGTTCCCCAAAGGTAGTGAAGGTAGCGATGATCTAAATAAGGAAGAACTAGATGACTAATACTTTCATCAATTAAAAAATCCATGAGGCGTTGCATTGTTGGCGGAGCATTAGTCAATTCAAATGGCATTACGCAAAATTCATAAAGTCATTTGCCTGGAATACCGAAGGCAGTGTATTCACGTGAATTTCCCTCCTAAGGAATGTTCCAAAAAGCTTTTCTCAAATCCAATGTCGTTAGATGATTGCGCCTTGCAATTTGCTTAAAATGGTGTCTATTAAAGGTAGAGGGTATGCATCCCTTGTGGTTAACTTGTTCAAGTGTCTACTATCTAAACAAGCCCGATAAGAATTATCTTTCTTCTTTACCAAAAGCATCGGGTTCCTATAAGGTGAAGAAGAAGTTTGGATTAAACCAAGCCTCAACATCTCATCAATTTCCGAATTCAAATGGTTTTGTAAAGCAGGAGAAAAAGGATATTGTCTTTTTCTATAAGGTTCTGTTTCCGACACAGCAATGGTATGTTCAATTGAAGAAGTACGTCCTATTTCCGACAAAGAAAGTTGTTCAAAAAGTTCAATTTTTGATTGAAGTTCTGTTTTTTGTAACGAATTTGGAGAATCATAACTATGAATTGCAGTAACATTAGTTGAATTCACTGTAGTTTCAATGTTCTAGATAGAATTACCAAAGTCGACCTTAATATTGTGATATTTGCAAAATTCTATACCCAATATTAGTGCTTGTTGTATATATAGAATTACGTTGAATTTAACAGAACTCTGAATATTATTAGACGGAATAGGGACGTTAACGATTCCCAAGACAGATTGATGTAAACTATCAGCGGTTGTTACTACATTGTCATTGTTATCCCTACTTATTGACAATTTATATTTTTCGATAAGAAACCACTTTTTGGCGAACAATTCTTTTTAATTGTAACCAACCTCTTTTCTCATTCAACCCTGTCGAAGGTTCCTTTTACTTCCGTCTGTTTTGATCTGTGGAAGTACCTGGGTTTTGTTTAGTAGTCGAAGCCATTGCCAGGCCTTTAGGCTTCGACGCCACGTTTTTTGTCTTACATCTTTCACAAGAAGTGCTAACTATGTTAGGTATTCCACATCCAAAACAAAAAGTTTTCCTAGGGACAGAACAAGATGTAAACTTGTGCCCTTGAGAACGACAATTCCAACAAACTACTGGTGAAAAAAGTTGTAAAGCATTGACTGTAGACCTAAACTTGATTTTAGGTACATTTTCCTGTACAACGCTTTGGCTTTTAAAACGAAATTCGGAATCTTCTATTTATCTACAATTTACTTTCAAATCATTCATAGATGTTATGTTATGTAATGTGGATTGATTCAAAATGTGGGGTTGTAAATTAGACATAACTTGTTCTAATCTCGTTTCCTCATCAGGACAAATTTTAAGCCTGGAGAATAATTTTCCTACCGAAGCTATATACAAACTATATTTTTCTCCTGAAAGTTGTTTGCGGTTTCTGATTTGATTCCATAATGTGGATTGATTCAAAATGTGGGGTTGTAAATCAGACATAACTTGTTCTAATCTCGTTTCCTCATCAGGACAAATTTTAAGCCTGGAGAATAATTTTCCTACCGAAGCTATATACAAACTATATTTTTCTCCTGAAAGTTGTTTGCGGTTTCTGATTTGATTCCATATTCCAAAGTCAAGATATTTAGGCAAAAATTCAGATTTTAATACCTCAATTAATTCCATCCACGATGAAACAGAAGATCTAACGGATCTAAGCCAATTCAAGGCATCATCCTTGAAAAGATCAACAGCCGAAGAAAAAAGGTCTTCCTCTGTTAAACCTCGAGCTTCTCTAAATTCTTCTACTCTATCGAAAAAATCATAAACTTCTTGATGATCTCCCGATCCATCAAAAAATAAGTCCCGTTTGAAAACAGAACCGTTGGTACGATAAGAAGGTATCCCTAAGTTAATCGGAGGAGTCGGAGCAGAACTACCTTGAGCTTGACCAACAGGCCGAAGCTTAACAGCATAGTCTCCTTCTAACGAAAGTACATCAGCTGCTGATTTAACTATAAGAATCCTGTCATTTAAAGATTCAGGGTTGAGCCTGTCTATGCGAGAAGACAAGTGGTTAAGCCTAGTTTCAATTCTTCTAGCATTGTCCCCTGGTTCACCCTGATACCTATTGATTGCTTCCTTAATGTCTTTATCAGAGTCTGAAATCTCTGGAATACTTCACACAAATTCAAATTCATCTTTAATTGGAGTTAAACTTCTACCATGTTGTTCCCTATGCAAACAACCTCTCAAAAGCTTTCGTTTAGGATAAGTGTCACCGTCAGTAGATTGACCCCTAATAGCTAATTCATAAGATAACTCTTTCGTTTTCAAAAAATTAGGCTCCATAATTAGAAAATTTGACGAAATTGATAATAATCAGAAGATGAACGCCTATAAATTCAGTGCAAATTCAAGCAAATCAATCAAAGTGAGATAAAAAGAAATAATAAAATCACCAATTTTTCACTTTAGATATATATTTCTCTCCATAACCATTAACTGTGTGTTCTAGACCACGTTGCAGAAAACGGGGGCCAGTGAAATGGAACCCTTTCTTCGTTGGGCCCCACGTTGGGTGCCAGTGAAACGGACCGCTAAGCGTCAGTTTTTATTGCCCAACTAGTTCAAATTAAAATTATTAGTCTCAGGGCTCGTAGTGAAAGTGCCCTGTGATTCTAGACTTGTGAATTACCCTGAGCGCCAACTGCTCAATATTAAACCACAAAAAAAAATGAATTCACAGTCAAAAATCCAGGCACTACGAGATGGATGATAGTTGATGGATATTGAGGAAAATAAGTTGAGTCCAACTTAACAATTTGTTTTATTCCTGAAGGAATAAGAATAATAATTGAAATAAAATACAATTGTGATATTGAACACTGTTTGTAACATAAATTAAAATTGAATTTAGAATAAAAACAATTATAAAATTAATACTTGGAATACAATTTGAATACAAAAAAAATAAATATATATATTAATTTAGTTAAGAGTTTTTAAATTAATTATTTCAATTGAAAAGATTATCAAATACAATGAATCAAAGAGAACCTCGAGATGAGTACTATAAAAATTAGTGTAATACAAATTCAGTTGGATAACACAATCAGAGAAATGAAAATATGGTCATTCAAACTAAAAAATGTTAACCTCCTTGGAACTTGATGGAGCTGGAAGTCGGTCCGGCCAGGGAATTCACTAAACCGTCTCGGAAAGGAGGAATGAGGCACCTCATTCGTTCAAACCCTGTAATTTCAAAGAACGAACAGTACCTGACCTGAGTTCAAAGGGATGAGTAACACAATCAATCGGAATAATCATGCGATTCCACAACTGATTATGTTATCTCCCCAAATTGTAAAAACACTGTATTACAATATTGAAATCTTGAAGAGATATCAAGTTAAACAACAATCTAAATTAATCTGAAAGAATTGAGTTATGGCAATTGATACTTAAATTGGCAAAAAAAAATTAAGGAGTGACTGAAAGAATAATAATCAAAATGTTGGAATTTGTCAGTTAGCATAAAATCTAACGTGGAAAGCGTTTATCTCCAGACTTAAATATCTTAAAATTGTATGATCTCTATTCTGACAATAATCGTTTAGAAGTTTCAAAATTCGTATTTACGAAAATATTTAATGAAGATTTTAATTTTCACTTCAGGTATCCCGCTATAACCACTTGTAAAAATTCGACTGCCTAAACATAAAAATCAGGCTGAGGAAGTGCAGAACAGAAAAAAATTCAGACAGAAAAGGAGTTGCACATGAGAAAGGCTGAGGCAGCACGAGCAGAAAAGGAGGATGCTTTGAAAAATATGGCTGATTTTTTCAAAGTGGCCAAACTGGGATTTTTTCAAATAAGTAGAAGATGAATCAAAAAAGTGTTCTATAGTTTTATTCAGAAGTCAGTTTTATATTTGATAAAATAGCATTAGTGCCACAACTTACCCTCTCGTAATTGCAAATCTCCAATTACTACTTAGTATTCCTTTTTCAATCCGTTTTTCTCAATATTGTTTATTTACACTTGGACCACTCTTTAACAGAGCGACTCTATTATAATTGTATGAAGTGAAGTGAATTTGTATTCTATTCACATTTTATCATTCGTTATATTGGAAACGCAATTGTAAACTTTTAGGTACTATATATAGTACTGAATGTTTTTAGATACTATTGATGATGCTTGCTTTTGACATTTTCGGAAGTATGAGAAGATACACCTGTAGTTTCATAGCCAAGTGCATTGGATTGCTAAAAACTTTGAACTGGTGCATTTGGCTCACTTCTCTTGTACAAGGTTAGGTGAATGGAAGATCAAATTCCAAAGTTAATTCATTTCCCAATAAAATCGGATATGAATTCAGATAAATCGCCATGCTCTCATTGTCTAAGCATTTTCGATGGATGACAGTTAAATTGGCGTTGACCAATTATTCAATGTTCATTTGCTGTTGAATCTTCATTATACATCTATGAATTACGCTGATCCTTTTCCATTATTGTGGAATCTTAATCGCAATAATTCAATCCCAGTACACCGTTCTATTGAACTTGCTTTCACATAGCATGAATCTGCTTCAGAGTTATGTCTTCCTGAGTTCTCTTAATCATCTCATGTTTTGTTCCAGATTTGTCTTCATGGCCTTGATGGAATATTGCTTAGTGAACATAGTCCTCGGAGATTCGGATTTACCTAAGCCCCCTCAACCAACTCCTAAGATCGACACTATTTTTGACATGGCAGCTAAAGAGAATTGCTTTTTGATAAGTGGAAAACTCAAAGCAGCACCGCAAACATCACCTGCTCAGAAAGCCAGGAACAGAGCTATCAATATAGATAGATTTTCTCGAATATTTTTTCCACTATTGTTTACGGTACTTAATGGGACGTACTGGATTTTATTCGCCGAATATATTTGATTACATGGATAACAAAATTTTTTATTCATTCATATGATAAATTCATAAAACTAGTACGAATGGATGTTGTTGTAATAAGTAAATGTAGTGCATATTGTAAATAATATTGAATTTTACGACTGCAGTCGAAATAAAATGGTTATAGTTAGATTTTGAATGCGTCTATTAATAATTGTATTTAATTCAATACCTCAATTTAATCAGATGTTGAACAAGATAATATTATGTAAGTACCCTCTAGGATACTAGTGAAGAAACGTTACATTTGCAAAATAGCTAACATGAGAATTTTATTGACGATAGCTGTCAAGAGATTTTCGTAGATAGAGAGATTATACAATAGTAAATAAACTAAAAATTTTGATTTTCTGAGGATATAAAGTAGATACAATGTTGAGAGGAATGTTCAAATTCAATGATTGTAAGAGACATTTTGATTCCAAAATATTTAGTATCATACATAAGATTGAAATATCACTTAGTGAATAACAACATTTCTCTATAAGATAATGGACATTAGCTCATCTTGAACAGGAACATGCTTGTAATTCTTGTTATTAGTTCATTCGGCAATTTATTAGATATATGACTAGATACATGACTAGCGCCGTTTCTTTGTCGAGTTAGGACAATATTATATACGAAAAAACTCTGCCTCATAGATATAATTGAATGAGCCGTGAGAATATTTTTCCAATGAACATCTGTTGGCAATAGTCCTTGAATGCATATTGAAAATTTCATTGAATATATTCATTCCCATAGATTAACATCATATAAGGATGTTGAAATTCGAAATTGAATAGAGTAAGAAGTAATATGCCGATACGATATAATGTTAACCTTACTCTGCCTTCAGATAAGTAATGGCATTAACAGATTTTGAATCATCTATTTGTACCTCCCATGAAAAGTCATGATCCCTATAATGATGTCGTTAAGGATGACTTTTTTGCGTATTTTGAATCAACAGGTTAAATTTCTCATTATACCCCATGTTCCACTCCGATTTTGAGCAATGAGGCGATGAAATCAAGTTGTGAAATGTTGAAATATTTGGGGAAAGGAGGAACTACAAGAAGCAGCTTTGAAGCTGCTTTAATCATGATAAATGGGATTTCATAGTGTATTCATCTGAATAATAGCCAATATTCAGAGTTTCGGGAAGCTATGACATGATTCCTCGACGTCTGAAATGAAAACTATCGGTGGAATTGAATCTCACATCAATGGGAGTGTATTTTGATTCAGTTATATGAGAATCGAGGAGATCGACCAAATTCATTATTTCCCCCCCACTCATGAAATTTACGAAAATGCGAAACTTCCCGGAAATTCATGTACCTGATAGAACATGTTCTAAATGATCATAGAAGGTTGTAGATACCAATTTTATGACGTCTGAGGTGAAAAATATTGGGGGAATCGAATTTCTCATCAATAAGAGTGTATTATGACCCAGTTATATGAGAATCGATGAGATCGACTGAATTCACTATTTTTCAATACACCCAAATTTACGAAAATGCGAGAATTCCCGAAGTTTCATGTAACTGATAGAACATGTTCTATATGATCATAGAAGGTTGTGGTTACCAATTTTCGGTATATTAATCATGATAAATGGGATTTCATAGTGTATTCAACTGAAAAATAGCCAAAATTCAGGATTCCGGAATGCTCTGACATGATTCTTCGACGCCTGGGGTGAAAACTGTCGATGGAATCG
The DNA here is from genome assembly GCA_958510875.1 of Endomychus coccineus. Classification (NCBI taxonomy): domain Eukaryota; kingdom Metazoa; phylum Arthropoda; class Insecta; order Coleoptera; family Endomychidae; genus Endomychus; species Endomychus coccineus. Next base: position 116,868,397 of record OY294068.1, on the reverse strand, counting down.
AATTTCTCATCAATGAGAGTATATATTGACCCAGTTATATGAGAATCGATGAGATCGACCAAATTCACTATTTTTCAATACCCCTCTCCTCATGAAATTTACGAGAATGCGAAAATTCCCGGAATTTCATGTAACTGATAGAACATGTTCTATATGATCATAGAAGGTTGTGGATACAAATTTTGGTTATATCGATCATGACAAATGAGATTTTACAGTGTACTTATCTGAAGAATAGTCAAAATTCAGGGTTTCGGCATGCGTCCTCGACGTGCTCGACGTCTGAGGTGGAAACAATCGGTGGAATCGAATTTCTCACCAATGAGAGTGTAGTTTGACTCAGCTATATGAGAATCGATGGGATGTACCAAATTCACTATTTTTCAATACCCCTCCCCATTATGAAATTTACGAAAATGCGAAAATTCCCGAAATTAATCTAACTGATAGATCATGTTCTATATGATCATAGAAGGTTGTGGTTACCAATTTTGGGTATATCATTCATGATAAATGGGATTTTATAGTGTATTCATCGAATCTAAAAATTCTCGGGAAATAGGTCACATTAACACTCCGTTTTCAAATTTTTGTCTTAACGTACGTGTCGGTCTCACGACCATCATCAGGAAACTTATTATGTCTAAAACTTGATCACTTAAAACTAATTGTATTACACAAAGCGTCCAAATCGCACCAATTTCAATTAAAAATGCGCACGTCGCCGAAACGAACAGAAACACGATTAAACGGAATTGTAAACTTCAATGCTATAGTAAAAATTATCAAGAATCCACTGCAAAGAAGAATTCTTAACAAAAGCGTACACGTGTCACCAACAGTAAGTGGTCGACTGAGACGAGACAAATATAATTTAAGTTTTAAGTATACAACTTTCAAACCAGATGTTAGATTCATGAGCTAAAGAAAATATTTTGTCGTGACAACAGGTATACTTGACATTTTACCTAAATATATACTATTACATCATAACGAGGCATGTAGGAATTTGCAAGAGAAATTATTTGATCAAATTTGTATAAATATGACTTAGATTTTGAGTGTATGTCCTATGATTTACAGACTTGGAGTCATGTTTTATGTGAATCATCTCCAAAATAGGTCTTTCATAATAATTGGTTTCCTTAGTTAGAATATTAACATTATTGTAATCGAATTGATGGTTATAATCGAATCGCAGTGTTTAGCAAGGGCTGCAAGGGCGGTGCAATTTTCTAAGTTTTTGTTTCTTGTGCTATACCTATGGCCGTACATTCATTTTTGTAAATATTGTTTAGAAACTCCATCGCAATCTAAACAATTCAATTTGTATACTGTGTGGGTTTGTTTATCTTTAGGTATTAAAGGCTTTAGATTTGAGAAATTCTTTCCAACACAGCTATCAGGTTTATGCGCGACATTTATATCGTACTTTTTCAAACAATTCTTAATTTTCTCTGAGGTCTCCGGAATGTATGGTAAAATTATATAATGGTCTGTAATATCTTTTATGTTATTTTTATATGAAGAACCATTATAGATTCTGTTTATTCTTTCTTTAATGATCGGATTGAAGAATTTTGTGTAGCCATTCATTTCCAGTGTATTACGAACAATTTTTCAATACTTGGGACGGTCCTCTGCGTGGGACAATTTTATCTCGCAGTCTGCAAGGCTGCTTATGACACTTTTCTTATAACAAGCTGATGCAACGGAATTGAAGTGAAGATAACGTTGAGACCAAACTTCTTTAGTAAACCAAGAAGTTTTAATTTTTCCATCTGCATCATGCCTAATGTTTATATCTAGGAGATTTATGTTTTTGTTTACTTCTATTTCACAAGTGAATTGAAGTTTACAGTGGAAACTGTTAAATTTAATGATCACATATTGGATTTTATCGTTAGGAACACACATAAGGCAATCATCTACATAACGTTTAAAAAATACAGGCTGAAAATCTAATGAACTTATAACAAATTCCTCTAGGCATTCCATAACGAGGTTAGCAATGGTAGCTGCAATAGGAGATGGCAATGGGTGTGCCGAAAATTTGTCCAAAATATTGCTCACCGTACTGAAAATAAATGCATTCTGAACAAAACTTAACAGCATTTATAAATTCAGATCAATCTAGAGGTGTGTGGTTTTTAATCTCTGTCCAACGTATTTTGATGCTATTCAATACCAAAACGACAGGTATATTTGTAAATAACGAAACAACGTCCAAGGAAATTAGTTGATGGTTTACGGGTACGGATTGATTTTTTAAAAATTTATTAAAATGCCAAGAGTCTTTCACATAAAATTCATTTTTTCCTAATATATTATTGATAGATTTTAATAGAAATTTTGATAAATTGTAAGTGGGCGCTCCAATATTAAATATAATGGGTCTTAGAGGTATATCATTTTTATGTAGTTTCGGAAGCCCATTATGGCAAATTAATTTATTTTCTAATTAAAAAGGGATTATCTTAGTTTTGTGCCATTTATTTATCAATTTATTCATGTTATTTTGTACTGATAAAGTAGGGTGAGATTTTATTTTTTTATAAGTTGTTTCATCATTTAAAAGGTTTCCTATTTTGTTTTCATAGTCATTGCTATGCAGAATGACGGTTTTACTACACTTATACGCGTTCAAAACTAATATTTGAGGGTTAGCATCTGAGAACTCTTTTGTTATTTTTGTATGATAGTCGAAACGATTCTTTGCAATACCTATTTCTGCTTTCTGTTTGTTCTTTTTGTTTGTCAAGATGTTACGAACTTTGTTTCTAATTTCATTTTTTTCATCTAAATTTTCATTCCCAATTCCGCATTCTAAATTTGCAATAATATTGTCGATAGGCAGTTTTTTATTATTATTAGGCAATGCAAATTTCGGACCTGAACTTTTATTAAACTTCAAAACAGAGTGTTAATGTGACCTATTTCCCGAAAATTTTTATATATAATTCATACTGGGTCAAGAATCTTTATATTATTAGCGTATTCATCTAAAGAATAGTCAAGATTCAGGGTTTCGGAATGCTCTGACACGATTCCTCGACGTCTGAGGTTAAAACTACCGGAAGAATCGAAATTCCCATCAATGAGAGTGTATTTTGACGCAGTTATATGAGAAACGCTCTGACATGATTCTGAGAGGTAAACTAATGGTAGAATCGAAATTCTCATTAATAAGAGTGTATTTTGACTCAGCTATATGCGAATCTCAATGAGATCGACCAAATTCATTATTTTTCGATATCGTCCCGCCTCATGAAATTCACGAAAATGCGAGAATTCCCGAAGGTTCATGTAACTGATAGAACATGTTGTAATAATCCTGGGGATTAATATTTCTACGATTGAATCAAAGCAGCAGGAAGCAGGGAAAATTCCCGAAAATTAAGTTGCTCTAAACAAACCAGGTATACTTGACACATGAGAGTACAACTCAAATGTTCCCGTGGCGTGTAGTTCAGCCCTTACGGGCATTTCAAATCCTAAAATTCTAAATTCATGACAGGAACAGACTATACACAGACATTCTGGATGTAACATTTAGAGTCTTACTCAGATTTAATTAATGAAATTCTGGGCTGGCGACTTATTGTCGCCATCCGATACCGTTTCCAAGTTGTACGTGATTTTTAAGAATTAGAGCATTCGAAGTGCAATTCTTGCAGAATTGCACTTACTCACAAACGACCGCGAGAACGACTGAGTCAGGGGCGTCGGTAGATTTATTTTTATGGACACTCGTTGCCCCTCGATATGGAAAGCAGGCAACTTTAAATACAGATTTGGGAGTTAGGGAGAAGTATAACGTAATACAGCGAACTCCATTGGCCAATTTGAATTTTGCTAGAGGGTGGGAAAGTTAAACCTCGGCGGGAATTGGAAACATGAAAATGGAAACTCTTAGAAGAAAGGAGTTCCTTTGTCGTGTCTTGCTGGGTAAGCATACTTCCTTGTACATATAGCTCCGTCTCTCTCAAGGCCAGATTCATTAATTTTTTTTAATTGATATTTTTTAACTTGGTCATTTGTATATTTGTGCATTACAAGTTACAAGATTTCTATTATACAACTGTTTTCTTCATTACTCAAAGTAAATTAATTCATTCAGATCAATTTTTATCCTTGTTATAGTTATTTTCATTCACTTAAAATCATTCGAAGCCTCAATTTTGAGAACTTACATTTTACTCTGATATCGTTTGCTTGGAACGTTTTATTTAATGAATGTTGTTTGGTAACTAGAATCTTAACAAATATAACCTGTAAAAGAATTGTTGAGAAAGTCATTGGTAACTTGTTGATAGAAATATAAAGTAATTTGATGTTTTGGAGAATTTCCCTTAACGATTAGACAATTTGATCTGGGTGCGAGAGAACTAGCTCCAGGGTGTATTTTTAACATAACAAAAAGGCGTCGCGTAATACATTTTGGGAAGGCCAGTGAGCGTAATCTCGAGTGTCAAAAGTTCACCCTGTGGATTAAAGATTATTGTAGTCAGGGTAAGTGTCAAAAGACAGTGCTATTCAGTCTCAAAGTGTTCAAGCAAAAATTCTGAGGTCAGCACGCCCCTTTCCCGTTTTTGGTGTTGGTTTATAGAGGATTGTAACCATTAATAGAGTGTTTTGATTCATTAGAAGTGTATTGATCCATCTGCTGAACTTCTCACAATTTTTAGTGAATATAGGTGTCCTACATAAGATAGGTACAATTGGGGATCCTTCAACGAGGATGTTCATTGGACTGGAAGAAGGGTTATTGTGGGAGTAGAATAGATTAATATTATTAGGGGGGTCTATTAGGAAAGATCATTATTTAAAGGTTGCAATAAGAGTATTTTATTTAGAAATTGAAGGGTTCTTAAAACCCCTATTGAGACCATGTTCCTCAAGGACAGGGAGAGCTAGCCATAAGCGGCGAATTTGAGAGTAATTGTTCGAGTTTATCTTGGAAACTAGTGTTTCATTATATTGATTATTTTGTTGTATCAATTTACTAGATCAACAAATACAAAGCCAACCAGGTAGTTGTGGATAAAGCATCAGGGCTATACAGCAACGTTCTACCTTACTACCAGTGGCCCCTCTGGTCCACTTCAAAAATCTTTAGTTAGTTATCCATCAGATTGGTACATTAAAAAGAAAGTAAGGGTAGCTCCCAAAGAAACAACTCTCTGGCTACGTTTTTTTGATTCTGGGAGTTCTGCGTTTTGATTTTACGTTTTGTTTTATTTTTTATTTTTTGTCGTCCTCCTAGTTTGTTTCGTATTGCAGGGTCAACGTAAACAGATTAATTTTTTTTTAGTAACAATTTAGGTCAAAAAATTTTTTTCCTTTCAACTTGCATCGCCGATTAAATTCACCAGTTGTATTTTATTTTTGAATTTCTTTTATATTCAATTTGAAAAAGTAGCCGAAAGCTAACGAGAGGTCAAATTTTTTTTGTTTTTTCGGGGTGGTGTCTAGTAGGTACATAGTTGGTTTTTCGGTAGCAGAATCATCAGAGTTGAGAACTACACAATCCGGAATTCAAATGAATCATGCAGGATTCCCAGGCGCAGCCCCTCCAGCCCCACTAGCAGCTTCATGGCCAAGTATGCCTTCAGGCATGGTCGCTGAGACAGTGGATCCCTTTCCAGGGAAGGGAAATGTGAAGGCCTATTTTGCCAAATTAGAGCGAAGGTCTAAGCTGGATGGTTGGTCGGAACAGAATACTTTGAAAATACTAAAGTTCCGACTAGGAGGGGTAGCGTACACCTACTTCCAAGCGTATGCCGATTTGGATAATTACGAATATGACGACTTCCGCCTTACGCCTCAACGAACATCAAGAGGAAAACTTGACTTAACTGGCAAAGTGCATCCAACATCACGATGAATCGGTGGCCGAATTTGCCACACGTATTAAGCATTTCGGGAGGCAGGTCTTGGAAGAGGATCTGATGGATGCAGTGGAAGAGGAAATTCCGGGGTTGAGGAAGAATACTGAACGAACTATGATCCACCAGTTTGAACAGGGCTTAACAAAGGAATTGCTGCGGGATGTCGGAACAGCATCAATGCGAGAACCAAGCCTCACCCTCAAAAAGGCTGAGGAAATGGCTAGGCATTCAGAAAGGGTTGAGCTCCAGTTGAGATCAAGACCCTCAGTCACTCCTAGTTTGGAGGCAGCACAACTGGAAAAGGTGCGATGTTATGGGTGCGGAGAAGAAGGGCATTATAAGCCCAACTGCCCAAATGAGGATCAAGCGGGAACAACGAGGCAGCCCGTCACCTGATTTAGATGGGGGAAACCAGGCCACATCGCAAGAGGTTGTCGAGACGTCAGAACCTACGACCGAAGGAGTGAACCTAGAGGGGGTAGGAAGCCAAACACCGCACGACCCTCGGGACAATCAAAACCGGCTTTTAACAAGCACGACCTTGTCCGGAAGCTCCTAAGAGAAAGGTTGCTAGTGGGGTTGAGGAGCAAGATTAATGGACTTCGGTAAAGCGTCAGGGTAAAGGGAATGGTAACTTCAGGGCCATACAACCCTCGATGGAAAGAGGAACGAGACCCACAACACCCGGGGTAGTAGTCCCTTGTGTAGGGGGCATAGGATCATTCGGAGGACACACTAACTCAGGGTTCCGACTGAACGGACAACGACGCACTTTATGCATAGTCACCGGATCTGCTCTCTCTTTCAAAAGAAAGTAGCGTACCAAGCGAGGCAGTATCCCTGCCCGGCGCGATTCGCTTGGTAGGCATTTCTGGAAAAGAGATGACCTCTTCCGCCCTGCTTCAATGCCAGGTTGAATATAGCGAATTGTTACTCCTTTGGATCTGGTTGGATGTGATGGTATTGCTGTAATAAAATTATAAGTTCAAAGTTACCAAAATTGTTTATTTCAAGTAATGAATAAATCAATCTCACAACCAATACCGTTGTGTGAATAGTATATGAGACTCCGGGGCAAACAATGATTCTAGTGAATCTTTGATAATGTATATGTTTGACAAGATGTTTGAATTAACAATTGAACAACTCTTAAATCTATAAAATTACTTCCTTTTTCAATAAATGTTATAATATGAAATAAATTCTTAACCTAAACATACGATAATTGATAAAGTTGCAAAATTACTATCGATTCAAAAATGTAAGTCCGAACTATTGTTTATGAGCTATATACAATAATTGATAAAGTTGCAAAACTACTATCAATTCAAAAATGTAAGTCCGAACTACTATTTATAAGCTATTTACAATAATTGATGAAGTTGCAAAATTACTATCAATTCAAAAATGTAATTCCTAACTATTATATAAGTTATATACAGTTTGCACCAATTGTGTTCTTCAAAATATGTTTCTATAGTATGTAATTACCCTAATCACATTGAATCCACATATTCTTGAATACAATACCCTTCCTTAACTTTAATTGAATGAATGACTTGAACAACACTTTTAATTAGTTTGTATCGAACTTTCATTTACATATCACTAATGAACGAATAATCATCCACTATAATTGCTACGGTTTGTTTGAACTTGCACTAGCTACTTGGTAATGAATCCTGTAGAATTGAAAGTGATGACTTGTTCAATTCTTATTCCAAAAATACTCTGAGTACGCCAATGCCCTATATAAACAATTTAACATTACTATTTGGAATTGAACTAAATTCTGATTAGTGAAGCTATTGAAGTTGTATGCTACTTGAATTGAACATTATTGTGCAACTAACACTGACTCGAAATAATCAAGTTAGAGAATAAATTATTTGAAAGATTTCAAATGATATGAACAATTACAATTGCATTAAATTCATCAAATAGACTCACCAGCTAACTCGTAATTGATTCAGATATGACACTACAGATCTGCTACTACTTGTCACAGTAATTCACATTAATTCATATCACAAATTAATTATTGCACTGAGTAGATGCAGTGGACTACCTCTGGACCAGGAAGTGTGACGTCACTTCCGGTCTGAGCTCCGATGTTTGCTATTATCAGGTCTCCACTTCCGGTCTGCGCTGGCGATGTATGTTATCGGGTAGATAACGTTATCGGGTAGATAGCGTTATCAGTGATTGTGAGTCACCCGGATGGGCATCCAGTGTATGTAATTAGTGTTATCAGGTAGATAACGTTATCGGCTAGATAGCGTTATCAGTGATTGTGAGTTACTCGGTTTGTGCTGACGATTGACATTCGGTGTTTGTAATTATTGTTTGAATGTATATACAGGATGTTTGTAAAGAGTGTGTTATGTTGTATATACAGGTTGTTTGTAAGAGAGGTCCTAGACACGTGGTGTCATGGCAGCTATCACGTGATCCTTCGGTGTCATGGCGTCTGTCACGTGATCCTTCGGCTATCAACGAGGTGTCATGGCGTCTGTCACGAGGTGTCATGCTATCTGTTGACGATTGGCATTCGGTGTTTGTAATTATTGTTTGAATGTATATACAGGATGTTTGTAAAGAGTGTGTTATGTTGTATATACAGGTTGTTTGTAAGAGAGGTCCTAGACACGTGGTGTCATGGCAGCTATCACGTGATCCTTCGGTGTCATGGCGTCTGTCACGTGATCCTTCGGCTATCAACGAGGTGTCATGGCGTCTGTCACGAGCTGTCATGCTATCTGCTGACGATTGGCATTCGGTGTTTGTAATTATTGTTTGAATGTATATACAGGGGTTTGTGACGTCAGTTTATACTAGCACGTGTAATTGAATACAATGGAGTCATTCATTAGGTAAACAAATAACAATAAGTGATATACTATATTCTAGACTTGCTAGTAACCGAATTTAATTGTCGTTTCATTAGTCATTACTTACGTAAGCAGCTGTGAATACAATGGAGTCATTCATTAGGTCAACAAATAACAATAAGTGATATACAAGTCTAGAATTGTTAGTAAGCGAATTAGAACTGAGAGTTATGTTGACTACGAATTCAATTCTCGTTTCCTCAGTAATCTGTTACAGCTCAAACGAAACACATCGTTTTCACATATCCTGTGTGTGCTGTCTTCTATTGAACGGAAAATGTAAGTTTAATTCAATTATTTAATTCACTGCCATAAAAACATTCTTGTTTCGTCTATTATTCAGAATAAACCTCTCATTAGCATTGGAACAGTTAAAAAATTATTCAATTCACATTCATGAAATAACAAGTACAAAATTGATTGATTATCTTTTATAAAATGACTGTTGTTCCAATTGTGTGTGTGTATTATACGAATTTAAAAATCCTCAATTTTATTTATAATGTTTCAGATTTATGATGGATCTAACAAAACTTATTCATTGTGCTCTTTTGGAGAGAAAACCATTGAGGAGAGTTCCAGAACTCGAAATCGATAAGCATTATACAATACTTCAAGCGAGAGTAGTAAGAACCAAATTTGGTGAATCCGTATTGCTCGAGTTTGATGAATTCTCTATGTTCCTACCCAATCGACTGACCAATCAGATTATCCCAATTTTGAAACAAATCAACATGAAACCTTGTTTGATTTTGATATACAGGGGAAAAGAGGATATTAATAAAAGCAACCCGGCTTTTAAACTTGAATTTTTGGAGCTCAAGTAATAAGAAATCTAAGGTATGATGTTTATACTAGCGTGTGTACATAGTCGATGAAATCATCAGTATTTATATGTCTCTTGAAGAATACACACGTAAATTGGAAGAATTAATATGTCTCTTGAAGAATACACACGTAAATTGGAAGAATTCGGTGCGAAAGTAGAAGCTTTGAGTAGAGATTTAAAATTTTACGAAGATAAAAATATCGCTATAAGACAATTGAATAGTTTAAGTATTGGCGGAGAGGATGGTTATGTTAGAACCCAATTTTATAATCCTAACCTCCATTTTGAATGGAATCCTGTATACAAACGTTCCGAATCGAGTGGAACGTATTTATATATGTCCCAGGAAAGACCTGAGAAATGAATGTAATCGAACAGAATGCAACCAATGAATTATCAAATGATTAACGAAAATCAACTAGAGGTAATCACATACATAGTTCTCGAAACGATGCAGACCACCACCACCACCACCAATAACACATTCAATTATAAGCTCAAGCTATTATTTCCAAATGGTACAGAGGGGGATATTATGAAGTGGCAAACATTCACATCATCACCTACATCTGGCAAAATGATCCGACAATCATCATGTTTACCACATCTCGTACAAAAGACATCTACACTCACATCATCTGCAATAGAAGGAGAAATTCCCAAAATTTTCGCAATGTTGTATTTTATTTTATCTTCTTTATCAGTGTTAGTATTGGAAATGTTTGTTAAAAATGTGAAGAAAGCTATTTACCATTTAAATAAATAATAATTATTATATAAAGGAGGTGTTTTATTAAAACAAACAAAAGATTGATAATAATAATATTTCAAAATAAAATACATATCATTCAGGTAGTATTACATTCAGAAACCACTGCTGTAATTTATCCACATGGTGAAATGCACACATGTATTTTCCACCATCATTACGATGATTCATACAGGTCAAATTGTTTGTTCGCTCGAATTTCCCCGTTTCACATTGAGTACCATCGAAACTATGAACATCTACGATGTGTGGGTAAATATCCAATTCTATACACTTCCTTCTCAAAAATTCGGCTTTTTGCTGTCCTCGGACATAAATATAGTCGACTGCACACAAGAGAATCGATTTAAGAATATTATTTACTTCTTCATAATCCACATTCCCAGATACATAATCGAGTCCATGATAAGACTTTTGTAAATACCATACGGATTTTCGCTCCTTTGCATTTAGCGATGAATAAGATGTATGCGGTTTGAATAAGGAATAATGACGTTTGAATCCAATTTGTATACACATTTCTTTTGGATGGAAGGCATCGTCAATGAAGAACCCCTAAATGTCAACTAATGCGATTCTCATGATGATGCGATTCGCTTGAAATTTCGATTTAGACTGACTGATGTTTAATTGAGACTCTTGACAATTCCGGTGAGGGGGTAGTATTCCATCAAGCAATCGTGAATGATGATGGAATATGCCTTGGTATTGGCAGGAAATCCTTTATCCGCTTCAATCTCCGAACGTATGTCGACTGTTGATGATTTTCCCGCCTCCTCTTGTCTAGAACAATCGATGATGTAAAGCGCGCGTTTTTTTGAATTCATCATAAGCCAATATGGGATGTTTTGTTGTGGAATTCGTGTAGCTAGCATAGAAATCGGTATAGTTTTGGTGGGCTAGAACGAAATCTTCCTTGGCAAAGTCCAAGTTCATCCGTTCGTTAGGCCAATACTCTCCGTTCAGCGATAAGCGGATACTTGATATATCCACATGATCGAATATTGTAGGATTAGCTTTCACATTGTTACGTTTATTGGTTTGGAAAAATACGATAACGTACCGTGGTTTTTCAACGGACGCGCTAGTTTTCACGTGCAACTCGATCTGAAATGTCGAACATAACCTACAAAATTGGAAAAAAGCGGTTTTTCTTAAATGATTAAAAAACTATAGCTCGGATCGGAAAAAGTTAAAGGAGAAAGTTGAAGGTATCTGTGTGTTGGGCACTCCATTCAGAGAGATCTCTCTGACTTCATTACGGATCACATTTTATACAATTCTCCGTAAATGTAATATCTATATAGTTCAAGCAATACATGCATAAATTAATAACTGAAAAAAAATATGAGCGTATAGCAGATTAAATTTAAAGGTGGTTCATGCAACTCGATCTGAAATGTCGAACATAACCTAGAAAATTGGAAAAAAGCGGTTTTTTTTAAATAATTAAAAAACTATAGCTCGGATCGGAAAAAGTTAAAGGAGAAAGTTGTAGGTATCAAATAGATAATTATCGATATCTTTCTTTTCGAGTTATATTGAAAACCGTTGAAAATTGGGTAAGCTTCCATATGTATTGTTTCCTGTACATGGCGAGCTAAGATAGCACTTTTTTTCTCAATTTGAAATATTGACTATTTTTCAAAATATATCGATTTTTCGAAAAAGACGCTCTTATAAATTGGCTAGATCTTCTCAGCAAATGGTCACTGAGTAACGATTTGGGGCTTATTTTCTTCATTCTGTTCATACTGATATGAGAAGGCAAACGCGTGTGAGTGTAAACGTAAGTAGGGTGAGGGGGTATTGTAAAGCAGTGTCTGACAAAAAGACATGAGAGTCGGGATGAATATTTATGGAAATAAACTACATTCTTAAAATAATCAAATTTATCGTTCTATAGTAGCATTCGCGGTTAAACGGATGTTTGTGAAACATATCGCTAGCGTATTAAGATTGCAACGATGTGCGTTAGAAGCCGCAAATATTTTGATAATCAACAATTGACCAGGCTCGGACTGGCCCCCAGACATTTGTTCCTCCACGCTTCAAAAATTCCACGATTGTAGATATATGCTAGGCATTATGTCGATAGAACAACATATTATTAATCATTCTATGCTTCCTCGGAAACCAAGCGAACGAATATCTAGAGCACAAAGCAACCTATACACTCATGTTATGATGTGATCGAGGTTAGCGATCAGCAAGCGTGACGAAAGCGTGACGAAAGCGTGACGAAAACGACTCGAAAAACGATTGAAACGACATGAAAAACGATTTAAATGACTCAAACGACATGAAAAACGATTAAAACGACATGAAAAACGATTAAAACGACTCGAAAAACGACTCAAACGACATGAAAAACGATTAAAACGACATGAAAAACGATTAAAACGACTCGAAAAACGATTCAAACGACATGAAAAACGATTAAAACGACATGAAAAACGATTAAAACGACTCGAAAAACGATTCAAACGACATAAAAAACGATTAAAACGACTCGAAAAACGATTCAAACGACATGAAAAAACGATTAAAACGACTCGAAAAACGATTCAAGCGACCCACAAACATGACGAAAGCGTGACCAAAACGACTCGAAAGCGTCTGGGTCGTACAAGGCGTGGCAGCCCAACGAAATTCCACGAGTTAGTGTTTGTAACATATAGTTAGAACTTACATAATTCCGTACCTATGTTTTTTACAACACTCATTATTTCGCCGAACTTCAAACTACATTCCGCTCAATACATTCTTTTTAAAGATATAGCTTTTCACTATAACGATAGGGCTCGAGGCAGACAGAGATTATCAAATATATATATATGCAAAGTGCATCCAACATCACGATGAATCGGTGGCCGAATTTGCCACACGTATTAAGCATTTCGGGAGGCAGGTCTTGGAAGAGGATCTGATGGATGCAGTGGAAGAGGAAATTCCGGGGTTGAGGAAGAATACTGAACGAACTATGATACACCAGTTTGAACAGGGCTTAACAAAGGAATTGCTGCGGGATGTCGGAACAGCATCAATGCGAGAACCAAGCCTCACCCTCAAAAAGGCTGAGGAAATGGCTAGGCATTCAGAAAGGGTTGAGCTCCAGTTGAGATCAAGACCCTCAGTCACTCCTAGTTTGGAGGCAGCACAACTGGGAAAGGTGCGATGTTATGGGTGCGGAGAAGAAGGGCATTATAAGCCCAACTGCCCAAATGAGGATCAAGCGGGAACAACGAGGCAGCCCGTCACCTGATTTAGATGGGGGAAACCAGGCCACATCGCAAGAGGTTGTCGAGACGTCAGAACCTACGACCGAAGGAGTGAACCTAGAGGGGGTAGGAAGCCAAACACCGCACGACCCTCGGGACAATCAAAACCGGCTTTTAACAAGCACGACCTTGTCCGGAAGCTCCTAAGAGAAAGGTTGCTAGTGGGGTTGAGGAGCAAGATTAATGGACTTCGGTAAAGCGTCAGGGTAAAGGGAATGGTAACTTCAGGGCCATACAACCCTCGATGGAAAGAGGAACGAGACCCACAACACCCGGGGTAGTAGTCCCTTGTGTAGGGGGCATAGGATCATTCGGAGGACACACTAACTCAGGGTTCCGACTGAACGGACAACGACGCACTTTATGCATAGACACCGGATCTGCTCTCTCTTTCAAAAGAAAGTAGCGTACCAAGCGAGGCAGTATCCCTGCCCGGCGCGATTCGCTTGGTAGGCATTTCTGGAAAAGAGATGACCTCTTCCGCCCTGCTTCAATGCCAGGTTGAATATAGCGAATTGTTACCCCTTTGGATCTGGTTGGATGTGATGGTATTGGTGTAATAAAATTATAAGTTCAAAGTTACCAAAATTGTTTATTTCAAGTAATGAATAAATCAATCTCACAACCAATACCGTTGTGTGAATAGTATATGAGACTCCGGGGCAAACAATGATTCTAGTGAATCTTTAATAATGTATATGTTTGACAAGATGTTTGAATTAACAATTGAACAACTCTTAAATCTATAAAATTACTCCCCTTTTCAATAAATGTTATAATATGAAATAAATTCTTAACCTAAACATACGATAATTGATAAAGTTGCAAAATTACTATCGATTCAAAAATGTAAGTCCGAACTATTGTTTATGAGCTATATACAATAATTGATAAAGTTGCAAAACTACTATCAATTCAAAAATGTAAGTCCGAACTATTATTTATAAGCTATTTACAATAATTGATGAAGTTGCAAAATAACTATCAATTCAAAAATGTAATTCCTAACTATTATATAAGTTATATACAGTTTGCACCAATTGTGTTCTTCAAAATATGTTTCTATAGTATGTATTTACCCTAATCACATTGAATCCACATATTCTTGAATACAATACCCTTCCTTAACTTTAATTGAATGAATGACTTGAACAACACTTTTAATTAGTTTGTATCGAACTTTCATTTACATATCACTAATGAACGAATAATCATCCACTATAATTGCTACGGTTTGTTTGAACTTGCACTAGCTACTTGGTAATGAATCCTGTAGAATTGAAAGTGATGACTTGTTCAATTCTTATTCCAAAAATACTCTGAGTACGCCAATGCCCTATATAAACAATTTAACATTACTATTTGGAATTGAACTAAATTCTGATTAGTGAAGCTATTGAAGTTGTATGCTACTTGAATTGAACATTATTGTGCAACTAACACTGACTCGAAATAATCAAGTTAGAGAATAAATCATTTGAAAGATTTCAAATGATATGAACAATTACAATTGCATTAAATTCATCAAATAGACTCACCAGCTAACTCGTAATTGATTCAGATATGACACTACAGATCTGCTACTACTTGTCACAGTAATTCACATTAATTCATATCACAAATTAATTATTGCACTGAGTAGATGCAGTGGACTACCTCTGGACCAGGAAGTGTGTCGGTCTGAGCTCCGATGTTTGCTATTATCAGGTCTCCACTTCCGGTCTGCGCTGGCGATGTATGTTATCGGGTAGATAACGTTATCGGGTAGATAGCGTTATCAGTGATTGTGAGTCACCCGGATGGGCATCCAGTGTATGTAATTAGTGTTATCAGGTAGATAACGTTATCGGCTAGATAGCGTTATCAGTGATTGTGAGTTACTCGGTTTGTGCTGACGATTGACATTCGGTGTTTGTAATTATTGTTTGAATGTATATACAGGATGTTTGTAAAGAGTGTGTTATGTTGTATATACAGGTTGTTTGTAAGAGAGGTCCTAGACACGTGGTGTCATGGCAGCTATCACGTGATCCTTCGGTGTCATGGCGTCTGTCACGTGATCCTTCGGCTATCAACGAGGTGTCATGGCGTCTGTCACGAGCTGTCATGCTATCTGCTGACGATTGGCATTCGGTGTTTGTAATTATTGTTTGAATGTATATACAGGGGTTTGTGACGTCAGTTTATACTAGCACGTGTAATTGAATACAATGGAGTCATTCATTAGGTAAACAAATAACAATAAGTGATATACTATAGTCTAGACTTGCTAGTAACCGAATTTAATTGTCGTTTCATTAGTCATTACTTACGTAAGCAGCTGTGAATACAATGGAGTCATTCATTAGGTCAACAAATAACAATAAGTGATATACAAGTCTAGACTTGTTAGTAAGCGAATTAGAACTGAGAGTTATGTTGACTACGAATTCAATTCTCGTTTCTTCAGTAATCTGTTACAGCTCAAACGAAACACATCGTTTTCACATATCCTGTGTGTGCTGTCTTCTATTGAACGGAAAATGTAAGTTTAATTCAATTATTTAATTCACTGCCATAAAAACATACTTGTTTCGTCTATTATTCAGAATAAACCTCTCATTAGCATTGAAACAGTTAAAAAATTATTCAATTCACATTCATAAAATAACAAGTACAAAATTGATTAATTATCTTTTATAAAATGACTGTTGTTCCAATTGTGTGTGTGTATTATACGAATTTAAAAATCCTCAATTTTATTCATATTGTTTCAGATTTATGATGGATCTAACAAAACTTAATCATTGTGCTCTTTTGGAGAGAAAACCATTGAGGAGAGTTCCAGAACTCGAAATCGATAAGCATTATACAATACTTCAAGCGAGAGTAGTAAGAACCAAATTTGGTAAATCCGTATTGCTCGAGTTTGATGAATTCTCTATGTTCCTACCCAATCGACAGACCAATCAGATTATCCCAATTTTGAAACAAATCAACATGAAACCTTGTTTGATTTTGATATACAGGGGAAAAGAGGATGTTAATAAAAGCAACCCGGCTTTTAAACTTGAATTTTTGGATCTCAAGTAATAAGAAATCTAAGGTATGATGTTTATACTAGCGTGTGTACATAGTCGATGAAATCATCAGTATTTATATGTCTCTTGAAGAATACACACGTAAATTGGAAGAATTAATATGTCTCTTGAAGAATACACACGTAAATTGGAAGAATTCGGTGCGAAAGTAAAAGCTTTGAGTAGAGATTTAAAATTTTACGAAGATAAAAATATCGCTATAAGACAATTGAATAGTTTAAGTATTGGCGGAGAGGATGGTTATGTTAGAACCCAATTTTATAATCCTAACCTCCATTTTGAATGGAATCCTGTATACAAACGTTCCGAATCGAGTGGAACGTATTTATATATGTCCCAGGAAAGACCTGAGAAATGAATGTAATCGAACAGAATGGCAACCAATGAATTATCAAATGATTAACGAAAATCAACTAGAGGTAATCACATACATAGTTCTCGAAACGATGCAGACCACCACCACCACCACCAATAACACATTCAATTATAAGCTCAAGCTATTATTTCCAAATGGTACAGAGGGGGATATTATGAAGTGGCAAACATTCACATCATCACCTACATCTGGCAAAATGATCCGACAATCATCATGTTTACCACATCTCGTACAAAAGACATCTACACTCACATCATCTGCAATAGAAGGAGAAATTCCCAAAATTTTCGCAATGTTGTATTTTATTTTATCTTCTTTATCAGTGTTAGTATTGGAAATGTTTGTTAAAAATGTGAAGAAAGCTATTTACCATTTAAATAAATAATAATTATTATATAAAGGAGGTGTTTTATTAAAACAAACAAAAGATTGATAATAATAATATTTCAGAATAAAATACATATCATTTAGGTAGTATTACATTCAGAAACCACTGCTGTAATTTATCCACATGGTGAACTGCACACATGTATTTTCCACCATCATTACGATGATTCAGACAGGTCAAATTGTTTGTTCGCTCGAATTTCCCCGTTTCACATTGAGTACCATCGAAACTATGAACATCTACGATGTGTGGGTAAATATCCAATTCTATACACTTCCTTCTCAAAAATTCGGCTTTTTGCTGTCCTCGGACATAAATATAGTCGACTGCACACAAGAGAATCGATTTAAGAATATTATTTACTTCTTCATAATCCACATTCCCAGATACATAATCGAGTCCATGATAAGACTTTTGTAAATACCATACGGATTTTCGCTCCTTTGCATTTAGCGATGAATAAGATGTATGCGGTTTGAATAAGGAATAATGACGTTTGAATCCAATTTGTATACACATTTCTTTTGGATGGAAGGCATCGTCAATGAAGAACCCCTGAATGTCAACTAATGCGATTCTCATGATGATGCGATTCGCTTGAAGTTTCGATTTAGACTGACTGATGTTTAATTGAGACTCTTGACAATTCCGGTGAGGGGGTAGTATTCCATCAAGCAATCGTGAATGATGATGGAATATGCCTTGGTATTGGCTGGAAATCCTTTATCCGCTTCAATCTCCAATCGTATGTCGACTGTTGATGATTTTACCGCCTCCTCTTGTCTAGAACAATCGATGATGTAAAGCGCGCGTTTTTTGAATTCATCATAAGCCAGTATGGGATGTTTTGTTGTGGAATTCGTGTAGCTAGCATAGAAATCGGTATAGTTTTGGTGGGCTAGAACGAAATCTTCCTTGGCAAAGTCCAAGTTCATCCGTTCGTTAGGCCAATACTCTCCGTTCAGCGATAAGCGGATACTTGATATATCCACATGATCAAATATTGTAGGATTAGCTTTCACATTGTTACGTTTATTGGTTTGGAAAAATACGATAACGTACCGTGGTTTTTCAACGGACGCGCTAGTTTTCACGTGCAACTCGATCTGAAATAACGAACATAACCTACAAAATTGGAAAAAAGCGATTTTTCTTAAATGATTAAAAAAAAAACTATAGCTCGGATCGGAAAAAGTTAAAGGAGAAAGTTGTAGGTATCTGTGTGTTGGGTACTTCATTCAGAGAGATCTCTCTGACTTCATTACGGATCACATTTTATACAATTCTCCGTAAATGTAATATCTATATAGTTCAAGCAATACATGCATAAATTAATAACTGAAAAAAAATATGAGCGTATAGCAGATTAAATTTAAAGGTGGTTCATGCAACTCGATCTGAAATGTCGAACATAACCTAGAAAATTGGAAAAAAGCGGTTTTTTTTAAATAATTAAAAAACTATAGCTCGGATCGGAAAAAGTTAAAGGAAAAAGTTGTAGGTATCAAATAGATAATTATCGATATCTTTCTTTTCGAGTTATATTGAAAACCGTTGAAAATTGGGGTACGCTTCCATATGTATTGTTTCCTGTACATGGCGAGCTAAGATAGCACTTTTTTTCTCAATTTGAAATATTGACTATTTTTCAAAATATATCGATTTTTCGAAAAAGACGCTCTCATAAATTGGCTAGATCTTCTCAGCAAATGGTCACTGAGTAACGACTTGGGGCTTATTTTCTTCATGAAGAGTTGTCCTATAACTTTATCGAAGAAACGTAGCGATTTTTTTAATTTTGAGGGTGAAAAAAATGACTTTAAAAAAAAATTTCCTCTATTTTGATCATGTTTTCAATTTTAATTTTAGAAAAATGACTTTAACGGAAATCAATTTGTAACATCTTTTCACGAATTACCTCCGGCTGCCGGAGTGTGAGGAAGCACTGCGCGCTCGCACTGAAAACTGATTTTGCGCGTTCAAAGTGGCTTGTGCTTGCAAAATCTTCAATGTTTCAGCTTCTGGATAACATACAAAAATCTTTTCGAACTTAATCTGGGGAAGCTCGATGAGATAAACACGAATATCGTATTTATTTCAGTCTTAGAATCTCGAATATATTTATTTTTTACATTTCCAATTTGTTTTACTTTTTATGTCATTTAGATTACGATTTATTAACAAAACAGTATTTTCAATGTAATATCTCAACTTTTTTGCTCAGGAAATCATACAGACGTTATGCTTGCGGATCTTTCAACAATTATTTAATTATTTCAGTAAATATTTCTTTATGATACAAAATTATTATAACTAACCTTATTTGATCATCATCATCAATTATGATGGAGGTGATAGGAGTAAGTGGGAACTGTCTTTTTTGTTTCTTCCTATTGATATGTTGGAAGAAATCATACCTCTACAAGGATGTTTCTAAGAGAAACGTGAAATAATTAATGAATCAAGAAGATTTTTTAAAAAGGGTATTTGAATAAAAACTCAGATGATTTTCATCGTTTTACACGATTGTCAATCATTATTTAAATCAATCTAGGAGAATGGAGATGCTACGGGTGTAGGATCGAAATCAACTTGTGAAGATTTCGTCAAATTTCATCTTCAACGATGATTCTCAGAGAGATTATTGGTGTGAAGGTTTGCGCGATTGCGATTTTGTTATGTTTGTTCGGCGCAATTTTGCAAAGGATGGTTCAGAGGAATTGTTAGTGTGAAGGTTCGCGCAGGACTCAAACCACATCGAATATCATAACACCCCCAATGCGAATTCATTGATAGGAATTTTTCATGCATTGCAGACATTTCGAACTCTTCTAAAATCACTATCTTTGGAGTAAATTTTGTTGCAACCCTTTAATATTTATTCACGCACGCGCAAATCATACAACATTGTATTTTCCGCTCAAACTGAATTGTTCGTAGAGCGCTTCTTTAAACGTTCTAATAATGCGTCCTGCGTTAGAGGCTTTTTCATAGAATAGGTATTGCAATGATTGATTTTATGTTTTCCCATTTACTTGTGATGAAAGTGTTTATAGAAGAATTATTTTCTAGGATCGCCTTGCAGATTCCTAGGTTTACGATGTTATTTCAGGAATATCAAACTAAACGCTTTCCGAACCTCGAAACAAGTAAACTTGAGAATGTAACATATAATTCGATTATATCAATATTTCAACATCCAACTCTGAATTTATGGACTAGAATTTTGCGAAAAGGAAATTGATTAAAAATCTGAATATCTCTGTTCACACTATCCATTTCGCTTAACATACTTTATGAAATATGGAATGAATTATTATCGAAACGATTGATTATTCATCGTTTTCCACGATTGTTAATGATTATCCAAATCACCAAAATGAACTAGAATTTTCGAAAAGGAAATTGATTAAAATTGTGAACGAAGCTCAGATCGGAAAAAGTTAAAGGAGAAAGTTGTAGGTTGATAAAGATCCACATGTTCACATGTTATATACAAATCTAATGAATAGTTCAAAATATCAGAATGTTTGAAATATCGATGATTCAGATATTATATTTGATTGAGTATACTGATGTTGTAGCTATATAGCCTTCTATCAATAAGCCGATGAACTATCAGAGTTGAATGTCAATGTCAATGTTAGTGTACCTGCGTCATCACATTCTGTTCATACTGATATGAGAAGGCAAACGCGTGTGAGTGTAAACGTAAGTAGGGTGAGGGGGTATTGTAAAGCAGTGTCTGACAAAAAGACATGAGAGTCGAGATGAATATTTATGGAAATAAACTACATTCTTAAAATAATCAAATTTATCGTTTTATAGTAGCATTCGCGGTTAAACGGATGTTTGTGAAACATATCGCTAGCGTATTAAGATTGCAACGATGTGCGTTAGAAGCCGCAAATATTTTGATAATCAACAATTGACCAGGCTTGGACTGGCCCCCAGACATTTGTTCCTCCACGCTTCAAAAATACCACGATTGTAGATATATGCTAGGCATTATGTCGATAGAACAACATGTTATTAATCATTCTATGCTTCCTCGGAAACCAAGCGAACGAATATCTAGAGCACAAAGCAACCTATACACTCATGTTATGTTGTGATCGAGGTTAGCGATCAGCAAGCGTGACGAAAGCGTGACGAAAGCGTGACGAAATCGTGACGAAAACGACTCGAAAAACGATTGAAACGACATGAAAAACGATTTAAACGACTCAAACGACATGAAAAACGATTAAAACGACATGAAAAACGATTGAAACGACTCGAAAAACGACTCAAACGACATGAAAAATGATTAAAACGACATGAAAAACGATTAAACGACTCTGAAAACGACTCAAACGACATGAAAAACGATTAAAACGACATGAAAAACGATTAAAACGACTCGAAAAACGATTCAAACGACATAAAAAACGATTAAAACGACTCGGAAAACGATTCAAACGACATGAAATAACGATTAAAACGACTCGAAAAACGATTCAAGCGACCCACAAACATGACGAAAGCGTGACCAAAACGACTCGAAAGCGTGTGGGTCGTACAAGGCGTGGCAGCCCAACGAAATTCCACGAGTTAGTGTTTGTAACATATAGTTAGAACTTACATAATTCCGTCCCTATGTTTTTTACAACACTCATTATTTCGCCGAACTTCAAACTACATTCCGCTCAATACATTCTTTTTAAAGATATAGCTTTTCACTATAGCGATAGGGCTCGAGGCAGACAGAGATTATCTTTATTAATTATGGCGATAACACCTTTGCGTCGGGCACATTCTTCTTCATCGAATGTATTGTAGTTGGCTCCCCGGCCTCTGCCTACAGCCATTCTTATCGATGTTACGCCTAAACAAAAGGTCTCGGTATTGAGACCACAAGAATTATATTGATAAATTGAAGAAATCCGAGCCCATATTTCATCTACTGTAACTTCGCTAGCCGCCTTGAAATCAACCCAGCCCGGGCCACGAGCGAAGTCTTTCGAGCAGAATGTGAAGCCCACCTGATCGGTAGGTCTCAAACCTCCTGTTCCTCGCTGAATTATACCTGTCAGGGCATCTTTTATCCAGCTCACAGGTTCTCCAGAATGGGGTAACTCACGAATTTTGAATTCAAGAGTACGCCCCTGTAAGCCACTGCCAGTGTGGTATAGCGAGAATTGCAGCTGCATATAAACATATTTGGACCTGAAGGCTGGCAAACAAATAGTTGAGAGTGGAAAAATAAACTGTATTAAGATTAATGCACCTTATCGTAACATTCATGGTTAAACGGTATCATATCTGTTTTGAATCGTGGTACGAAACAAATAAATCATTGTACCTTATCTCACATTATGGAGACTTGCAATAATTATGTTCAGTTGACAAATTGTGGCTGCGATAAAATGGGTGTCTGCGGACAGATTCCGTAAAAACAATCATTCAAAACCGTTTTTACACAGCCTCATATAAACATATTTGTTTAGGCTGACAGACTCTGTCAAGCAAATAGTTGAAAGGTTTCAGTGGGGAAATAAACTGCATTAAAATAATGTACCTTATCGCTCTATACAGTTGCAATAAATGGTGTACAAAGCCTGTATGGAAAACCGAGAACGGCCAATATTCTCAAAATATACTGCAACCAAAACTGCTACTCTTCCAGATATATGTAATATAAAGACACCTTCAGAAGTGTGAGGTTTCAGCCTGTATGTTTGTGAACATTATGAAAAATATTACGTTGCAGAAATTGTTATCGAAAACGGTTGTACGAAACAAATAAATCATTATACCTTATCTCACTTTATGGGAGCTTGCGTTAATTGTGTTTAGTTGACAAATTGTGGCTGCGATGAAACGGCTGTCTGATATATACGAACAGATTCCGTTCATCATAAATTAACAAAACGATGGTTTTTACTCAGCCGTGTGAGGAAACTGAAGACTTCATTTCTCAGGATCAAGCCTACCATAAGCTAGTTGTTCCATCAAATCATACATCATATCTGAAAAGAGATGATTTCAAAATTTTAACGAAAGAATTTTCAGAGCTATCAAATGAGAAACTTGAACTGCTAATGAGGAAAGGTCCCTGATTGAAATTATGAGAAAATATGTTAGTAGATACAGTCCGCTACCTTTGGACCAGGAAGTGTGACGTCACTTCCGGTCTGTGCTCCGATTATCAGGTCTCCACTTCCGGTCTGCGCTGGCGATGTATGTTATCGGGTAGATAACGTTATCGGCTAGATAGCGTTATCAGTTCTGGCATCCAGTGTGTGTAATTAGTGTTATCGGGTAGATAACGTTATCGGCTAGATAGCGTTATCAGTGATTGTGAGTCACTCATGCTGGCGATGTGTGTAATTAGTGTTATCGGGTAGATAACGTTATCGGCTAGATAGCGTGATTGCGAGTTTGGTCTACGTATAAATAGAAATGCTTAGTTTGAAATATTAATCTTATCAATGAGGTCATCAACAAGTCGTAACTTGTGTGTGGTAGATAATAGAGCCATTGTATTCAATTTTAAACGGAAACAGATAACACTTTGTTTTGCAACCAACTGATTGGTTGATATTTTATCTACGAGAAATGCTTAGTTTGAAATATTAATCTTATCAACAACAAAATGAAAACGTAAACTGTTTCTTGTGCTGATATTGATAACTCAGCAAATTATCGTGGGAATGTGTCACGTAGGCAACTGTAGGAATCGCGCGCAGCGTAGATAAGAAGGTGGAAATGGTATTGTCTCGAATATAATTTAATCATTACACATTTGATTCTCTAACGTGCAACTCGTGTTTTTTGTGTGGTGCAATTTGAGGTAAGTCTATATTATTATTTGATTGAGAAGACTCTCATTTCAAGTTGATATATTTCAAATGAATATGATTCGTATGATAATAAACTCGATTTAGGGAACTTTTATTTCAAATTGTCAACAAGCTAGCTCTCCACTTAAATTCACACACCGATTATTACATTTACTTACTATTGTACACTCAGATTCACACCGATTATTACCACTATTGTTTTCTCGACCGATGTTTTGGAGATATACCGAATTCTATTGAGTAATATTTATCCTTGTTCAATTTGTGGTAAGTCTATATTATTATTTGATTGAGAAAACTCTCATTTCAAGTTGATATATTTCAAATGAATATGATTCGTATGATAATAAGCTCGATTTAGGGAACTTTTATTTCAAATTGTCAACAAGCTAGCTCACCACTTAAATTCACACCGATTATTACATTTACTTACTATTGTACACCGAGATTCACACCGATCATTACCACTATTGTTTTCTCGATCGATGTTTTGGAAATATACCGAATTCTTTTGAGTAATATTTATCCTTGTTATAGATATATCATAATGAGCATGGAAGCATTAAACTCGTGTTCTCTATTACAGAGATTACCCACGAAAAAAGTTAACCAGCTCGAAGAAGGTAAAGTTTATAAGATAACTAATGCGAAAATTGTCAACATCCAGTTTGGAGAATCTGTGCTAGCAGAGATTGACGATTTTGGTGTTTTCCTCCCAAAACGTTTAACACCACTACTCAAACCTCTGTTGGATCGCATCAATGAAAAACAATGCATAGGACTGATTTATAGAGGAGAGGAACATTTTGGGAAATCGAATCCAGCAGCAAAAATCGAGTTCAGAGAGATTTAGGGGGCGTTCGCAGACTTCAAAGTGGTGGGTGTAAGGTAAGATTTTTGTTCTATTATTATCATGAACTCTATTTCAACGATTAGCACCGAAATTGTTAAAATCATCGATCAGGCTCAAAAAGATTTGTATAAGTCAAAATTTTCCCCTCAGGAAACAACGAAATGGATAGATTTTTGTACGAAATATATCCGTACGTTCTCGAGACATTTGATGAAAGATGATTTGAATTTAGCTAATAAGAATCAACTTCAGACAAATATCGGTCATATAAAGCGTTTCAAAATTTTATTACAAATTAGAAATAAACCATCTATATCAAATAAGAATCGCAGTGATAGAATCAGATGGGAGGATGGACAGTCTGCTTTTAAATGTAGAATAAGAACCGGATTGATTATCAATATTTCGCATTTAGACCCAATTAATTTTTTATATGATGCTTTTCATCTTTTCAATACTAGAATCTCCAAAATCCTTCATGAATATAATTTTATTAAAGTTAATTCAACATTTTGTGGCGAGTACATTAAAGGGAACGTTAACGATGAACTTATTCAGACAGATTTTAAATATTTTCATACACGATCAATAGGAATAGATAATACAACGAATTTATTAGAATGGTATAAAGATAGTATTATTGAGAAACTTTCTACAAAATTAGAAGAATTCCAAGAGAAAGATTCAAATTGGAGTCTCAGAAATATAGTAAGTCTGCAAATAAATATCAATAAACATGAAGTAATTAATTCAGGATCTTCATATACAGTTCTTCCTAAAGAAATTGCAAATAAACATGCTGTTATCAATGTTAAAAGTTATGATGAGTATTGTTTCGCTTGGGCAGTAACAGCTGGATTACACCCTGCTACTACACATTCAGATAGAATCACTTCATATCCTCATTTTAGTACTGTTTTGAATTTACAAAATTTAACTTTCCCGATGCCTATTTCACAAATCCATTTATTCGAGAAGCTGAATAATATAAGCATTCACGTTTTTGTGTTAGAATTATGCGATAAAACAGATGGTGCTGCTGATAAGGAAAAATTAAAGGTTCTCCCCGCATATCTATCAAAAAATAAACTAGAAACACACTTTAATTTGTTGTTGATTCAGGATAAATATTATCGCGATGTAGAATCTTCAGATACATCGAATTTTGTTAATCCAATAGTTAAATTCCATTATTGCTTGATTAAAAATTTAGCTCGACTTATTAATTCGCAAATTACTACTAAACATAAAACTTATTTATGTGAACGGTGTTTGAATAATTTCTGGAGTGAGATAAAATACAAGACTCATATCGAAGATTGTGGAGAAATAAATACATGTAAAATAAAATTCCCTAAAGAAGACCATTTAGTTTTCAAGAATTATTCAAATAAAATTCCAATGCCATTTGTGATTTATTTCGATTTTGAGGCTCTATTGCTACCAATCCAAAATTGTTCTCCATCAAATTCAGCTTCATACACCAACCGAAAACAATTACATGAAGCTTACAGTGTAGGCTATTATCTGAAATGTTATTTCGATGATTCCATTTCGAAATATGATAGTTATAGAGGTTCAGAACCAGCCAAATGGTTAACCGAACAATTAGACAAAATTAGTATATTCATAGAGGAAAAATTGAAGTGTAACATACCTATGAGTTTGAGTGCGGTTGATTTATCATCCATAATGGGGGAAACTAAATGTCATATTTGTGAAAAATGTTTTACCGATGGGGATATACGAGTAAGAGACCACTGTCATTTCACTGGGGTTTTTCGCGGCTTAGCACACCAACATTGTAATTTACAATATAAACATAAATTTATAGTGCCTGTTTTAGCTCATAATCTATCTGGGTATGATATGTTCCTATTGATACGAGATTTAGCTAAAGCGAACAAACAGAACATTCAAGTACTACCAATCAATAAAGAAAAATATATAAGTTTTACTAGAGGTTCCTTCTCTTCCCCAGTTAAATTCCGTTTTATCGATTCATGTAGATTTTTAAATACATCACTAGATGAGTTGGTGTCCTTTTTGGATGTCGATCAATTGAGAATTTTGAAGCGTGAATATAATCATTTGACAAACGATCAGTTCAAATTATTAACCCGTAAGGGTGTTTTTCCATATGAATATTTAGATAGTTGGAATAAATTGAGCGAACCAAATTTACCACCAATCGAAAATTTTTATAATAAATTGAAAGATGAATCAATAAGTGAAGGAGACTATGAACATGCTCAAAACGTTTGGCAAACATTTAATTGTAGTAATTTAGGTGAATATTCCGATTTATACTTGAAAACAGATGTTTTGCTATTGGCAGATGTTTTTGAAAATTTCAGAGCCGAATGTTTAGAGATATATAAACTTGATCCTACGTATAATTTCACTTTACCGGGCTTCTCATGGGAGTGTATGTTGAAATATACAAATATTTCTCTTCAGTTTCTAAAAGATATAGATATGATTATGTTTATAGAAAGGGGGATACGAGGAGGTGTTAGTCAATGTAGCAATAGATTCGCGGCTGCTAATAATAAGTATATGAAAGATTATAATTCACAAGAGGAAAGTAGCTATCTCATGTATTTTGATGTTTGTAATTTATATGGGTGGGCTATGGCGCAATATTTACCATATGATAACTTTGTATGGTACGATGATCTTAACATCGATGTAAGAGACATTTCGGATGAAAGTCCTGTTGGATATATTCTAGAAGTAGATCTAGAATACCCTCAGAAATTACATGACACCCACAAAGACTTACCGCTATGTCCATTGCACTCTACACCTCCCAATGCTAAACAAGCAAAATTATTATCGACGTTATACAATAAATCTAAATATATAATTCATTATAGGAATTTGAAACAATGTTTAGCGTTGGGGATGGTGTTGAAGAAGGTACATAGAATCCTTAAGTTCAGCCAATCCAATTGGTTGAAAGCTTATATCGATTTAAATACACGATTACGTGCAGCTGCAAAGAATAAATTCGAAGAGGCTCTTTTCAAACTCATTATAAATGCAATATTTGGGAAATCGATGGAGAACGTACGTAAGCATCGGAGCGTTAAATTAGTTAATAAATGGTATGGACCATTTGGAGCGCGATACTATATTTCGCAACCGAATTTCAATAGTAGTAAGATTTTTGATGAAAATTTGATGGCAATCGAGCAAAACAAACTCGAAATATTATTTAATAAACCAATTTATATAGGAATGGCTATTTTAGATATTTCAAAAACTTGTGTGTTTGATTTTCATTATAACTTTATGCTGAAAATATATAAAGATCCCGAAGCGATAAGGCTGTGTTATACAGATACTGATAGTTTGATCTATCATATAATAACAGACGATGATATTTATGAGACCATTATGAAGAAAAACGTTCAAAAATTTGACACTAGCGATTACGCATTAGATAATATTTTTGAAATTTCACCTATAAACAAGAAAGTGGTCGGAATAATGAAGGACGAGAACAAAGGACATATAATGACAAAGTTCATCGGTTTACGCTCTAAAATGTACAGTTATAAGGTGGAAGGGAAAGAACCCGTTAAAAAAGCTAAAGGTATTAGAGATTCGGTTTTGAAATATTCTATAACTTTTGAGGATTATGTTAAATGTCTTGAAGAAGAAATCGAGATATATAGAGTCCAAAAATCTATCAGATCTTTTAACTTTAACCTCTACACTATAGAACAAAATAAAATTGCCCTCAGCCCTTTTGACAACAAGAGGTTCCTGATAAAGAATAGAACAAACACCTTACCTTATGGGCACTATTCACTATTATCTT
Source organism: Endomychus coccineus (assembly GCA_958510875.1). Taxonomy (NCBI): domain Eukaryota; kingdom Metazoa; phylum Arthropoda; class Insecta; order Coleoptera; family Endomychidae; genus Endomychus; species Endomychus coccineus. Next base: position 116,839,365 of record OY294068.1, on the reverse strand, counting down.
GATGTTTGTTTCGATATGTTAATTTTGTTATTTGTATTCATATATTTTAATAAAAAATCTTTCTCTGATGTATGTGTTAATTTCAATATTTGTATTCATTTGTCTTAATAAAAAATCTTTCTATGATGTATGTGTTAATTTTAATATTTGTATTGATATGCTAATTGTAATTGTATTCATATGTTACATACTTGTTTTAATAAAAACTTTCTATGATGTGTGTTTTTTAATAAAGAAACAAAAACTGTTGATCATATTTTATTGTTCTAAATCATGCAAAACCTTATTTTTATAGTAAAATAACATTTCTTTAAGTGTATTGGTCAATAAACATTTTGGCGATGAAATATTAATAAAACAATATAAGAGTTCTAATGCACTGGCATGATTCCTCATGCTTTTTATCACATCAATAACATTGTGATAGTATGAAGAGAAATCAAATTGTTCGAGAAAAGACACTCGATGTGATAACACTCCATCGTTGATATTAATAATTTCTCGAACATCTTCCTCACACAACCAAAAATGAATACCATGCTTCGTAACATGAAGTTCTTTTTCATTATTGTCCCACACAAGTTGAACTATTTGGCAATATTCATCGGATGCTATGGGGGCAGGATCGAAATCTGTTTGTAAACTTGAGAAGAAATCGCTGATTTTAGTTCGAAGAACTTCGATGAAGTCATACCATTCCAGCAGTCCAAAGGTGAGTTTACAATTTTGCGAAGAATGGATAAGTGATATTGTTGGTGCGAATATTCGCATAGGACTCAATCCACACTTTATTTCATAACCCCCCTCCAATGGGTATGTTGTATTCAACAATAGAAATTTTTCATCACGAATTAACATTTCAAACTCTTCAAACATTCGATCTAACTCGGAACTATCTTCGGATGTACCACCACTATCTTGGTACGACATTTAACTACAACTGAACTGATTGTTGGACATACAGCCTGAAGATCACACACGCACGCGCAGATCATATAATATCACTTCTAGCAATCCAACTTTTCTCCTTTATTCCCAACCATTTGACGTACATTTTATCATCTTTTTTCCGAAGCACTTTCTCAATCAAAAAGACATCAGGTTGTTTGGTCTTCTGCAATTCTTCCTCGTAGAAACAACCGCTGATTGGGGAGTTCTTCATATCCTCGAGTAGATACGTGACTGGGTTAGTGATTTTAACTTTTATAATTTTGAAGAGCTCCGCCGACCAATTAGGCGTATATGATTTTTCGAAAATATGTTTGGCTTTGCTTATACGTACCACATCGCCCACGTTGAATTTATGTGGTAAAGCCAACTTGAGGTGTGAGTAGGATCGCTTCAATATCATGCTCTCATTTTGTTTTGTCACCTTGAATGGAGCCATATTTATAGTTCTATGTTTACGTTTATTATATTTTTCAGTGATTTCTTGAAGTATATCAATTCATCTATATTTTCCTTTCAAACTAAATTGTTTGTAGAGGGCTTCTTTCAAGGTTCGAATAACACGTTCAGCAATGGCGGCTTTCTTCACACTATACGTATTATAATGGTTGATTTTGTGTTTTTTCATCAGCTCGTCAAAATGCTTATTAAAGAATTCTTTACCTTGGTCGCTTTGCAGATTCCAAGGTTTACGTCCTCCTCCCTCAGTCAATATAGAATTAACTGTTTTCCGAACCTCGTCGGCTGATTTCGTTTTCAATGGACGAGTCCACACGAATTTCGAGAAGCAATCGATCATCACCAAAATATACTTGAATCCTCGATTTTCACGAGCATAATTACCCATTTCGGCTAGATCCATCTGCCACAAGTCATCCAGTCCCTTCAAAATTGTACGACGACGTTTGAAATTTTTTCGGGCTGGCTTATGAATCTCATCGACAACTTGTTGCATCGTTTTTCAATTATTGTCTAGTTGGAGTTATACGTTTCGGGTTGGTTGATGAGGTGGTAGCATCATTTGGTCTTTTCTTCGAGGGTGTCGTCATACGTTGTTCCAACGCCAGCAGCCTACTCACAATATTCTCCTGATGTACATCCATTATGTTATAGTCTATAGTGATCTTGTTCAATTTATCATTATGATCACGCAAAATAACGCGTTGACTCTTATGATATGTTTCGAAATTATCAGTGAATTTCTTGAAGATATCGAGTACATAAGCGGTATTAGCTACAACGGTTTTGAGATCCTTATCAGTTTTCTTCTTGTATTCATCCAATTCTTTATGTAAACTCGTGAAGCTAGCATCACTTTGATTTTTGTGCGATTGTATGTTGATGGAGAAACTACTCATCTCTCCAATTAATTTCTGAATCTTATGTGAAAAGTCATCGTTGAAGATGCGCTCCAAGTTCTCCCCAATATTCGCACTCACATCATCGACATAAATCTTGCTTGCAACATCGTTCTTGAATGTGGGCCTTTTCACATTACAAATTTTCACGTTCTCGATATCTACATCGCCATCTGGTGTACGAGCTAGAACGTGTGAAAACATCGATTGTCGAAGAGCGTTGATGCTGGTTGAACCACCAATCACAGATCTTCGTCCAAACTTATCAAGACTCATCGTGTAAATGATATGAAACAGTAATGAACACACACTAATATATGATATCGGCTTCTCGTAGCTCATTTATTATAGCGACTATCTCATTGTCGTGAGATGTATTCCCAGCTTGTTGAGATGCCATCAAAAGACTCAGTCGTTCCACAAGTTCGTTTGGATCGTCCCAGTACACGTACTCCACTGGTTCGTTGTTATATGTCAATTGCATACCGCTACCGAGAGCTTCCTCATGAATTAGAGGTCGAATTATTTTAATGTACTTGTATCTTCGAGTACCTTTCAAGTTTCCAGCACTATTTCTGTGGGGATTTGTCAAGTTCAGAATCATCCTGTAATTCATCTTATCTTTCTTGGTGAAATTTCTAGGTTTGTCATAGAATATAAGTTCACACAGACCGACGGTACTTTTGAATTTTCTTCCTTGTGTCACGATAGTATCTCTATTTTTGAAATCGATTAATTTACCTCCTAGCAACCATGACAACGAACTAGCATCGTAAACTGGGCCATAAACTTTATCGACTTTTCTACTCCCCGACCAATAATCACCGATATATTTTTGAATTAACTCTGGGTAAGATTCTAATACGTCATACTCATCATCATCGCTGTCAGACTCTTCAATAACAGTTTTCATACTTGCATCGCTTACATCCAATACCGTTTCTCTTTCATCTTCCTCCTCTTCCTCCTCCTCCTCCTCCTCTTCATCCGCATCATCCTTTTCTTGCTTGATTTCACGTTTAATCAATGGTGTATTATTGGATTTGATTATTTCCCGAAGTGGTTCCGATATGGGTTTAAATAATTTATTGATCGACTCGTCCTCTTCCGTTTTACCCAGTTTCAATGTGAGATATTTCTTGCGTATAGATCGTGCCAATTGAGCGATTTTTCGCTTACGTGCTAACCGTTCAGCGTCCATTGTGTATTTGCTGAAGATTTCACGTTCACACTTTAATATATACATCGAAACATTTGCGGTATCTTCCATTGTTCAAATCGAAATCTTTAGCAATTATCAATGTTCCAAATTTCTCCATCCAACACATAGAACACATCTTTTTGAATCGATCGAAAGTAACGTCTGGGGATACGTGCTCATCAAACACATGTTTTAGATTTATTTCATCCTGTTTAAATAACACGATCAGGTTAGAATTATCGCGAATCAGTTGTTTAGGAATTTTGGAGTATGTCTGACATAGATATGATGCGTCAATGTTTCTATGTCTACACATCGAATAATATTCTCGAATTTTCTGTTGTGTCTCACAGGATATGTCATCAAAAATGAAGATAGAATTTGGTTTTGCATCGTTCGGACTTATAATTTCTTCATTTTCTTTATATGGGAAATAACCAACTCCTTTTACTCGTTCCAAAATCTCCTGCAACAGTATGTACTTATCTTGATATAATGACTTCGAGTATACGTAAACGTTTTCAAACTTGACACCATTTGGATTGAATAACAACGATAACATAACGTTTGTTTTTCCGCATCCGCTCGGACCACAAATTAAAGCACGAAAAAAGTTTGGTAACAGTTTACCATGTTTACCAATGCGATTAGTTCCAAATTTTAAATCTAAATTCTCGATTGGGAGTGTCTGTTCTTGTTGAACGGTCTTCATTGTGTGAACCATTTCTACTTAATGATAACGTATAAAAGGAAAAATCATCAGAGCGTATGCTCATTAACAATGTTGATTCATCAAGATGAAGGTTTATTGAATACACTCATAAACAAGCTCCCGTTTGAATTACACATTCCTTCATATCAATTCTGTGGTCCTGGAACTAAATTGGAAAAGCGTCTTGCACGCGGTGATAAAGGTATCAATCCTCTAGATTCCGCTTGTCGCGAACACGATATAGCTTATTCACAAAACAAATCTCTGGAGGAACGTCATAAGGCCGATAAAATATTAGAGGACGCTGCTTGGAAACGAGTTAAATCAAGAGACGCTAGCGCAGGTGAAAGACTCTCTAGTTTATTGGTTACCGGTGGGATGAAGGTTAAACGAAAACTGGGTATGGGTATCAAGAAACGGAGGCGACAACGACGATGTTGTTTCCGGAAAGATATCGTTGGAAGCATCGCAAAGTCAATGGAGCCATCTTCTTCATTGAGAAAATCCGCTATGAACGCGTTGAAAGCCGCACGGATCGCGATTAAACGAGCTGGAGGTAAAAAGCGTATCAGAGTACCAAGAGTAATACCACTACCAAAATCTGGAGGATTCCTCCCACTATTACTACCCATCTTAGGAGCTCTAGGAGCCTTAGGATCGGTTGCAGGAGGTGCAAGTGCTATCGCAAATACGGTGGTTAACGCTAAAAATGCCCAAAAAAAGTTTGAAGAAGATCAACGTCACAACAAAGCTATGGAATCGCTGGGAAAAGGTTTATACTTGAAACGCAACGCTAAAGGAGGATACGGATTGTTTTTGAAGAAGCAACAAAAAAACTTCCAATAAAGCTACCCGATGATAGGCCAATGTACGATCGAGATTTGATACGTTTCGCTAGAATTCTGAAAATCCCAAATTTTCGAGGTGTCTTTATGCGAGATACGCTACCGCACAAACCTAGACGTCGTGAATGTATCATTCTAAATTTGGACTTGACTAAAAACAATGGAACGCATTGGGTAGCGTTTAGAAAAATCGATAACGATGTAGAATATTTTGATTCTTTTGGAAATTTGAAGCCACCAAAGGAACTCGTTCGATATTTGGGCGAGAACGTTAGGATTTTCTACAATAACGACACCTATCAGAACTATAATCAAGTGATATGTGGACAGCTGTGTTTGAAATTTCTCAGTCACACTCGACTATTCGAAGACTAACAACCACACACCACCATGGATTTCACTTCTGCAGTAATACAATACAAATGTGAAAATGAGAGTAGTAGTAGTGGGAGTAGTTTGAGGAGAATCATCGATTTTATTTATGGAAATTTGATCGAGGCTATCAATAAACCTACTAGCGAACTTACACGTAAGAATTTAACGTTTCTACCGATGGAATACATCCTGAAACATTTGGATGTGGTGTTTCTCAATCAGAATGAGGTTCCGGAACATATGTTTGATTACCTTTACCGTCATATGCAGTGTAAGGAACATGTCGATGAAGATTGCGATGGTCCACAACCCCCACGCAAACTATGTTCGCAATGTTTATCTGAGCAGATTTCTCACATCATGGAGAACGAGGAAATAACTCATCACGAGAAGCAAGTGTTGATAGAAGAAGTTTGCAAAGACGATCCATACTTTATGAGATCATACTTATTCCATCTATTAATGTTAAAATATAAATAGAGATGTTTCAATAAATTTTTATCAGTATCATGTCTCAGTTGTTCACGTTAACAAGCACCAACCATATATTCTCGTTTACACCGCAGAATTCGATTGTGCTGAGGCCAGACAAAAAATATTATTTAGCATTGTTGGGATTCAATTCATACAATTCCATACCCAATATAGAGAACGAGAAATTCTACTATTACGTAGAAGGAGATAAAACAAAAGCGAAGACTCTTGAAGCGATAACAATTCCGGCTGGAAACTATGAGATAAGCGATATCGAAGAATTTATCAGGAAAGAATTGAAGGTTAAAGAAGATATATTCTCGCTGAAACCGAATAACAATACGTTAAAGTGTGAAATATTCCATAAAAATCACGATATTTCGTTTGAAAAAAACGATAGTCTTGCTAAAATATTAGGATTTTCGCGGGGGGTATTGAAGAAGGGTGTGGTGCACGTGTCTGATTTATCTGTCAACATAATAAAAGTCACCAACATACGTTTCGAGTCGAACATTACAGTGGGAGCCTTCTATCGAAATAGACCTGCGCATACGATCTACGATTTTCCTATCACCATCGACCCCGGCTATAGGATTGTGGAGCGTCCGAAGAATCCTCTCTATCTACCAGTATCCGATATCGGAGAGATTACCAACATAACCGTACTAGCTTTAGATCAGCATTTGAAACCAATAAACTTTCGTGGTGAAGAAAGTATTCTACATTTACATTTACAAGAAGTATAAAAAATATGGGGTTGTTTGTGGACAACAACAACAATAAAAACAGTTCCCCCACCACATCATCATCAGTCTTCAACAAAACACCTAAAGTGCGTGACCTACTCACCAGAGCCAACATCGTAATTTTGAAATCATTAGGGTTTCGTCTTAAACAAGAATGTCATTATCCAAAATGAAGTATGCACGTAACAGTAGCGATGCCAGAGATGTTCATCATACAGCGATCATCTCACCTATATTCGATATATACCAGGAACCGAAATTTGATGAATCGATTCGAAAAGCCGAGTACAGATCGATTACACCATTCGTCAAGGCGTTCAATAACAGCGATATCATAGAGTTTGGAATAAATCAAGTAGACGCTTTTTTTGCTATGAAAGATACTCTGTTGGCGATCAAAGGAAAAATCGAAGTTAATGGAGTGGGGAATGTAATATTGGTACCTAATTATGGACCTTTTCTTTTCGACTCGTGTTCCTACAGCGAGAGCGGTAGAGACATCGAAACTGTACGTGACCCTGGAATAGTTAGCGCGGTGCGAGGATTCACATGTTATTCTCCCACAGATTCGACGCATATGTCTATAGCCAGCTGGACTTATCCGGAAGAAAGTGTTATATTGAACGCAACAAAGTCGTTCAGTTTACTCATCCCACTCAAGCATATTTTCAACATTTTCAACGATTACACCCGAATCACGTTCGGACGACAAACGATTCGATTGGTACGTGCTCGAAACGATAACGATTGCGTTATAATTGAGAACGCGGCTACCACAGTCAAATTTCTGATCGATAGTATAGAATTGAAGGTGAAATATATCTATCCCAACGATCTAATCAGAGAGAAGCTATTGCGATCCATCAAAAGCGATTCTCCTATTCTATTCGCTTTCCGGAAGTGGGAGCTGCACGAGTTGCCTGCCATAACGGTCGATGCGAAGAGAGAAATATGGGCTGTGAAAACTAGCGCGTCCGTCGAAAAACCACGGTATGTTATCGTATTTTTCCAAACCAATAAACGTGACAATGTGAAAGCTAATCCTACAATATTCGATCATGTGGATATATCAAGTATCCGCTTATCGCTGAACGGAGAGTATTGGCCTAACGAACGGATGAACTTGGACTTTGCCAAGGAAGATTTCGTTCTAGCCCACCAAAACTATACCGATTTCTATCCTAGCTACACGAATTCCACAACAAAACATCCCATATTGGCTTATGATAAATTCAAAAAACGCGCGCTTTACATCATCGATTGTTCTAGACAAGAGGAGGCGGTAAAATCATCAACAGTCGACATACGATTGGAGATTGAAGCGGATAAAGGATTTCCAGCCAATACCAAGGCATATTGCATCATCATTCACGATTGCTTGATGGAATACTACCCCCTCACCGAAATTGTCAAGAGTCTCAATTAAACATCAGTCAGTCTAAATCGAAACTTCAAGCGAATCGCATCATCATGAGAATCGCATTAGTTGACATTCAGGGGTTCGTCATTGACGATGCCTTCCATCCAAAAGAAATGTGTATACAAATTGGATTCAAACGTCATTATTCCTTATTCAAACCGCACACATCTTATTCATCGCTAAATGCAAAGGAGCGAAAATCCGTGTGGTATTTACAAAAGTCTCATCATGGACTCGATTATGTATCTGGGAATGTGGATTATGAAGAAATGAATAATATTCTTAAATCGATTCTCTTGTGTGCAGTCGACTATATTTATGTCCGAGGACAGCAAAAAGCCGAATTTTTGAGAAGGAAGTGTATAGAATTGGATGTTTACCCACACATCGTAGATGTTCATAGATTCGATGGTACTCAATGTGAAACGGGGAAATTCGAGCGAACAAACAATTTGACCTGTCTGAATCATCGTAATGACGGTGGAAAATACATGTGTGCAGTTCATCATGTGGATAAATTACAGCAGTGGTTTCTGAATAAAATACTACCTAAATGATATGTATTTTATTCTGAAATAAATATTATTATCAATCTTTTGTTTGTTTCAATAAAACACATCCTTTATATAATAATTATTATTTATTTAAATGGTAAATAGCTTTCTTCACATTTTTAACAATCATTTTCAATAATAACACTGATAAAGAAGATAACATTTTTAACAATCATTTTCAATAATAACACTGATAAAGAAGATAAAATAACATACAAAATTGCGAAAATTTTGGGGATTTCTTCTTCTATTTCAGATGATGTCTTTTGTACGAGATGTGGTAAACATGGTGATTGTCGGATCATTTGCCATTCAGCCATATCCCCCTCACTTCGATCGAAGAATAAGAGTTTAAGTTTATAATGTATGGTTGTACGATTGTCTTGTGGGATGTCGAATGTGAATACCTCCAATTGTTTATCATTGATTTTTTGAAAATTCATCGGAATCCATTCGGTACGGTTACACTGTCCACCACCGCTGCCGACATCCTTCAGACAAATATAGATGCGTTCAACGTGTTGGGGAACGTTCGCGTATAGAATACCATTCAGAATTGTGGTTAGAATCACAAAATTTGTTTTTAACACCCCCACTCCCATCATCCTCACTGTTTACACTTAATTTGTTCAGCAGTCTTATAACTTCAATTTTATCTGCGTAAAAATTCAAGTCTCTTCTTAGTTTATGAACTTTTTCCACGAATTCGCAAAGTCTGCGTGTGTATTCTTCAAAAGATATATCCATAATGATATATTTGTAGATTTACCAGATATCTATATTATTATTTTAAGAGCCACATAACATCTTCCTTCGTAAGAAATTCGAATAACTTCCAACTATTCGCACTAGAACACATAGGATTCACACTATTGGGGTGATGTAAACAGATGAATTCACAATTTCCTCGCTCTAATTTTAGACATTTACCTTTCAAATTCACCACTTCTACTCGATCTAACCCCAATTCTTGGAACGCTCCCCGTAGAAACTTAGCTTTTATCTTCCCACATACATAAACAGTAGCATCCGGATCGATATTTCCCTTCAAAATTTCATACAATTCATCATATTCCTGATAGCCAGAGTTTCATGGAATCCCATGATATTTTTCACAATGAAATATTTTCTTCATTTGCCTCTCAGATAGTTGATCCATCGATTTTGGAGGTTTGAATAGAAAATATTTCTCCAACCTTTTATCACAGTCCAACAAAGAGAGTTCCTTGATTTTATATACGTTTGCAGAAATCGGGAAACTTTGAATATCAACCACTATAGACGACATTTCAAACTAGAATGATAAACTATCCAAATATATAGTTGCACATGCGCAGATCATTAACATAATTCTTCGATGTTATCGAAATTTCGAAAGAGTACGTCGAAGCACAAAATTTGTAGTGATGATGGACTTATTCTATAGTCGACCTCCCCTCCTATCTCAGAAAACAGTTGAAACATCTTAAAGGTGTAAGAATTTGAAGTATCTCTTCGGATGCTGCGCATGTCCATTATCTCACATCGGTACGGTAGAAGTGCGATCCGATAAAAATCATCATCAATATCATGTAGCACTCTAAAACAATCAAGTATATACGATCCTGGTTTCGGAACGATACCCGAAATTTGATGCAATATGATTTTTCCCATTCTTCTATGTTTATATTTGAACTGACCTTCTATATTCATATCGAATATCTTCCAATCTTCTGGAGGTGGATCGAAATCTCCTCCGAAATAGAAAATATCAGCATACGCCCAATCGGTCGAGGCCCCCACCAGGAAAGTTATGAATTCTCCAGCGATTATCCAATTTTTGGATGGTAATTGTAATTCTTCGAGGATTTCCATCATATTCGGCGGACATGCGCTTATTACGAATTTCTTCGCATCGTACACGGTGGTAAGCACACTATGAATAAAACTGTTGTATAATCGAGGAGACATTATCACGAACTGAGTTCGATTTAGTTGAAGCAGTCACACACACCCTCTGCGCTATTGACTTTTTCAACCTAAAATATACAATCAAAACTAAATGGTATTCTTGCGGGTGAGAGATAAGAGGTCGATCGAACTGGTAAGTATACATGTAAAATAATAAATCATGAACATTTTCAGATAAAAATGACGTGGGTTCGGATCCCTTTCAATCTTTCTCACCAAAGAATACCATTTTTTTTCATTTGATGTACACGTCGTAGACGTTATGATCGATTCACAACCGCCATAATACCTCGTTGACCACCTCACGTGATAGCTGCCATGACACCACGTGTCTAGTACCTTTCTTACAAACAACCATACAGTACTCTTACAATCAACCTAATACAAACACCGAATGCCAATCGTCAGCAGCCTACGTGACACATTCCCACGATAATTTGCTGAGTTATCACAGCACAAGAACGTTTTCATTTTGTTGTTGATAAGATTAATATTTCAAACTAAGCATTTCTCGTAGATAAAATATCAACCAATCAGTTGGTTGCAAAACAAAGTGTTATCTGTTTCCGTTTAAAATTGAATACAATGGCTCTATTACAAGTTACGACTTGTTGATGACCTCATTGATAAGATTAATATTTCAAACTAAGCATTTCTATTTATACGTAGACCAAACTCGCAATCACGCTATCTAGCCGATAACGTTATCTACCCGATAACACTAATTACACACATCGCCAGCATGGGTGACTCACAATCACTGATAACGCTATCTAGCCGATAACGTTATCTACCCGATAACACTAATTACACACACTGGATGCCAGAACTGATAACGCTATCTAGCCGATAACGTTATCTACCCGATAACATACATCGCCAGCGCAGACCGGAAGTGGAGACCTGATAATCGGAGCACAGACCGGAAGTGACGTCACACTTCCTGGTCCAAAGGTAGCGGACTGTATCTACTTATGTTTCTTTGTTTTGAAAACATATTAAAATTCCTTTGAATCAAATTAAAATTGAAAAAATTAAATATAATCAATAACTAATAGAGAAATCAAAACGAAATTATTTCAAAAAATATTAAGATCTGAAAAAGTTAACTTCATAATCAATGAATATTGATCTGAAAGAAAAATTGGTTCGCTAATTGAAATTAGGAGAAAATGTGTTTCTTTGTTTTGAAAACATTAAAATTCCTTTGAATCAAATTAAAATTGATAAAAATGATATCTAATCAATAACTAATAGAGAAATCAAAACGAAATTATTTCAAAAAATATTAAGATCTGATCAAATGAGAAACTTGAACTGCTAATGAGGGAAGGTCCCTGATTGAAATTATGAGAAAATGTGTTTCTTTGTTTTGAAAACATATTAAAATTCCTTTGAATCAAATTAAAATTGAAAAAATGGAATCTAATCAATAACTAATAGAGAAATCAAAACGAAATTATTAAAAAAAATATTAAGATCTGAAAAAGTTAACTTCATAATCAATGAATATTGATCTGGAAGAAAAATTGGTTCGCTAATTGAAATTAGGAGAAAATGTGTTTCTTTGTTTTGAAAACATTAAAATTCCTCTGAATCAAATTAAAATTGATAAAAATGATATCTAATCAATAACTAATAGAGAAATCAAAACGAAATTATTTCAAAAAATATTAAGATCTGAAAAAGTTAACTTCATAATCAATGAATATTGATCTGAAAGAAAAATTGGTTCATTGAAATTAGTGGAAATGATATTTTTAAGTTGTGAAAACATCATAAATTTTCTTTCGATCACAACTAGTCTTTAATATATTAGGTTAAAAACATTGATCTGAAAAAAAATTGGTTCGACAATTGAAATTAGGAGAAATTGTGTTTCTTGGTTTTGAAAACATAATTTAAATTCCTTTGTATCAAATTAAAATTGATAAAAATGATAACTAATCAATAACTAATAGAGAAATCAAAACGGAATTATTTCAAAAAATATAAAGATCTGAAAAAGTTAACTTCATAATCAATGAATAATGATCGAAAGAAAAATTGGTTCGCTAATTGAAATTAGGAGAAAATGTGTTTCTTTTTTTTGAAAACATTAAAATTCCTTTGAATCAAATTAAAAATTATATCTAATCAATAACTAATAGAAAAAAAAAAACGAAATTATTTCAAAAAATATTAAGATCTGAAAAAGTTAACTTCATAATCAATGAATATTGATCTGAAAGAAAAATTGGTTCATTGAAATTAGTGGAAATGATATTTTTAAGTTATGAAAACATCATAAATTTTCTTTCAATCACAACTAGTCTTTCATATATTAGGTTAGACATAATGCCTAGCATATATGTATATCTACAATCGTGGAAATTTTGAAGCGTGGAGAAACAAATGTCTGGGGGCCAGTCCGAGCCTGGTCAATTGTTGATTATCAAAATATTTGCGGCTTCTAACGCACATCGTTGCAATCTTAATACGCTAGCGATATGTTTCACAAACATCCGTTTAACCGCGAATGCTACTATAGAACGATAAATTTGATTATTTTAAGAATGTAGTTTATTTCCATAAATATTCATCTCGACTCTCATGTCTTTTTGTCAGACACTGCTTTACAATACCCCCTCACCCTACTTACGTTTACACTCACACGCGTTTGCCTTCTCATATCAGTATGAACAGAATGTGATGACGCAGGTACACTAACATTGACATTGACATTCAACTCTGATAGTTCATCGGCTTATTGATAGAAGGCTATATAGCTACAACATCAGTATACTCAATCAAATATAATATCTGAATCATCGATATTTCAAACATTCTGATATTTTGAACTATTCATTAGATTTTTATGTAACATGTGAACATGTGGATCTTTATCAACCTACAACTTTCTCCTTTAACTTTTTCCGATCCGAGCTTCGTTCACAAATTTAATCAATTTCCTTTTCGCAAAATTCTAGTTAATTTTGGTGATTTAGATAATCATTAACAAACGTGGAAAACGATGAATAATCAATTGTTTCGATAATAATTCATTCCATATTTTATAAAAGTATGTTAAGCGAAATGAATAGTATGAACCAAGATATTCACAATTTTAATCAATTTCCTTTTCGCAAAATTCTAGTTCATTTTGGTGATTTGGATAATCATTAACAATCGTGGAAAACGATGAATAATCAATCGTTTCGATAATAATTCATTCCATATTTCATAAAGTATGTTAAGCGAAATGGATAGTGTGAACAGAGATATTCAGATTTTTAATCAATTTCCTTTTCGCAAAATTCTAGTCCATGTATTCAGAGTTGGATGTTGAAATATTGATATAATCGAATTATATGTTACATTCTCAAGTTTACTTGTTTCGAGGTTCGGACAGCGTTTAGTTTGATATTCCTGAAATAACATCGTAAACCTAGGAATCTGCAAGGCGATCCTAGAAAATAATTCTTCTATAAACACTTCCATCACAAGTAAATGGGGAAACATAAAATCAATCATTGCAATACCTATTCTATGAAAAAGCCTCTAACGCAGGACGCATTATTAGAACGTATAAAGAAGCGCTATACGAACAATTCAGTTTGAGCGGAAAATACAATGTTGTATGATTTGCGCGTGCGTGAATAAATATTAAAAGGTTGCAACAAAATTTACTCCAAAGATAGTGATTTTAGAAGAGTTCGAAATGTCTGCAATGCATGAAAAATTCCTATCAATGAATTCGCATTGGAGGTGTTATGATATTCGATGTGGTTTGAGTCCTGCGCGAACCTTCACACTAACAATTCCTCTGAACCATCCTTTGCAAAATTGCGCCGAACAAACATAACAAAATCGCAATCGCGCAAACCTTCACACCAATAATCTCTCTGAGAATCATCGTTGAAGATGAAATTTGACGAAATCTTCACAAGTTGATTTCGATCCTACACCCGTAGCATCTCCATTCTCCTAGATTGATTTAAATAATGATTGACAATCGTGTAAAACGATGAAAATCATCTGAGTTTTTATTCAAATACCCTTTTTAAAAAGTCTTCTTGATTCATTAATTATTTCACGTTTCTCTCAGAAACATCCTTGTAGAGGTATGATTTCTTCCAACATATCAATAGGAAGAAACAAAAAAGACAGTTCCCACTTACTCCTATCACCTCCATCATAATTGATGATGATGATCAAATAAGGTTAGTTATAATAATTTTGTATCATAAAGAAATATTTACTGAAATAATTAAATAATTGTTAAAAAGATCCGCAAGCATAACGTCTGTATGATTCCCTGAGCAAAAAATTGAGATATTACATTGAAAATACTGTTTTGTTAATAAATCGTAATTTAAATGACATAAAAAGTAAAACAAATTGGAAATGTAAAAAATAAATATATTCGAGATTCTAAGACTGAAATAAATACGATATTCGTGTTTATCTCATCGAGCTTCCCCAGATTAAGTTCGAAAAGATTTTTGTATGTTATCCAGAAGCTGAAACATTGAAGATTTTGCAAGCACAAGCCACTTTGAACGCGCAAAATCACTCCGGCAGCCGGAGGTAATTCGTGAAAAGATGTTACGAATTGATTTCCGTTAAAGACATTTTTCTAAAATTAAAATTGAAAACATGATCAAAATAGAGGAAATTTTTTTTTAAAGTCATTTTTTTCACCCTCAAAATTAAAAAAAATCGCTACGTTTCTTCGATAAAGTTATAGGACAACTCTTCAAGAAGAAAATAAGCCCCAAATCGTTACTCAATGACCATTTGCTGAGAAGATCTAGCCAATTTATGAGAGCGTCTTTTTCGAAAAATCGATATATTTTGAAAAATAGTCAATATTTCAAATTAAGAAAAAAAGTGCTATCTTAGCTTGCCATGTACAGGAAACAATACATATGGAAGCGTACCCCAATTTTCAACGGTTTTCAATATAACTCGAAAAGAAAGATATCGATAATTATCTATTTGATACCTACAACTTTCTCCTTTAACTTTTTCCGATCCGAGCTATAGTTTTTTAATTATTTTAAAAAAACCGCTTTTTTCCAATTTTCTAGGTTATGTTCGACATTTCAGATCGAGTTGCATGAACCACCTTAAAATTTAATCTGCTATACGCTCATATTTTTTTTCAGTTATTAATTTATGCATGTATTGCTTGAACTATATAGATATTACATTTACGGAGAATAGTATAAAATGTGATCCGTAATGAAGTCAGAGAGATCTCTCTGAATGAAGTACCCAACACACAGATACCTGCAACTTTCTCCTTTAACTTTTTCCGATCCGAGCTATAGTTTTTTAATCATTTAAGAAAAACCGCTTTTTTCCAATTTTGTAGGTTATGTTCGACATTTCAGATCGAGTTGCACGTGAAAACTAGCGCGTCCGTTGAAAAACCACGGTACGTTATCGTATTTTTCCAAACCAATAAACGTAACAATGTGAAAGCTAATCCTACAATATTCGATCATGTGGATATATCAAGTATCCGCTTATCGCTGAACGGAGAGTATTGGCCTAACGAACGGATGAACTTGGACTTTGCCAAGGAAGATTTCGTTCTAGCCCACCAAAACTATACCGATTTCTATGCTAGCTACACGAATTCCACAACAAAACATCCCATATTGGCTTATGATGAATTCAAAAAACGCGCGCTTTACATCATCGATTGTTCTAGACAAGAGGAGGCGGTAAAATCATCAACAGTCGACATACGTTCGGAGATTGAAGCGGATAAAGGATTTCCTGCCAATACCAAGGCATATTCCATCATCATTCACGATTGCTTGATGGAATACTACCCCCTCACCGGAATTGTCAAGAGTCTCAATTAAACATCAGTCAGTCTAAATCGAAACTTCAAGCGAATCGCATCATCATGAGAATCGCATTAGTTGACATTCAGGGGTTCTTCATTGACGATGCCTTCCATCCAAAAGAAATGTGTATACAAATTGGATTCAAACGTCATTATTCCTTATTCAAACCGCATACATCTTATTCATCGCTAAATGCAAAGGAGCGAAAATCCGTATGGTATTTACAAAAGTCTTATCATGGACTCGATTATGTATCTGGGAATGTGGATTATGAAGAAGTAAATAATATTCTTAAATCGATTCTCTTGTGTGCAGTCGACTATATTTATGTCCGAGGACAGCAAAAAGCCGAATTTTTGAGAAGGAAGTGTATAGAATTGGATATTTACCCACACATCGTAGATGTTCATAGTTTCGATGGTACTCAATGTGAAACGGGGAAATTCGAGCGAACAAACAATTTGACCTGTCTGAATCATCGTAATGATGGTGGAAAATACATGTGTGCAGTTCACCATGTGGATAAATTACAGCAGTGGTTTCTGAATGTAATACTACCTAAATGATATGTATTCTGAAATATTATTATTATCAATCTTTTGTTTGTTTTAATAAAACACCTCCTTTATATAATAATTATTATTTATTTAAATGGTAAATAGCTTTCTTCACATTTTTAACAAACATTTCCAATACTAACACTGATAAAGAAGATAAAATAAAATACAACATTGCGAAAATTTTGGGAATTTCTCCTTCTATTGCAGATGATGTGAGTGTAGATGTCTTTTGTACGAGATGTGGTAAACATGATGATTGTCGGATCATTTTGCCAGATGTAGGTGATGATGTGAATGTTTGCCACTTCATAATATCCCCCTCTGTACCATTTGGAAATAATAGCTTGAGCTTATAATTGAATGTGTTATTGGTGGTGGTGGTGGTGGTCTGCATCGTTTCGAGAACTATGTATGTGATTACCTCTAGTTGATTTTCGTTAATCATTTGATAATTCATTGGTTGCCATTCTGTTCGATTACATTCATTTCTCAGGTCTTTCCTGGGACATATATAAATACGTTCCACTCGATTCGGAACGTTTGTATACAGGATTCCATTCAAAATGGAGGTTAGGATTATAAAATTGGGTTCTAACATAACCATCCTCTCCGCCAATACTTAAACTATTCAATTGTCTTATAGCGATATTTTTATCTTCGTAAAATTTTAAATCTCTACTCAAAGCTTTTACTTTCGCACCGAATTCTTCCAATTTACGTGTGTATTCTTCAAGAGACATATTAATTCTTCCAATTTACGTGTGTATTCTTCAAGAGACATATTAATACTGATGATTTCATCGACTATGTACACACGCTAGTATAAACATCATACCTTAGATTTCTTATTACTTGAGATCCAAAAATTCAAGTTTAAAAGCCGGGTTGCTTTTATTAACATCCTCTTTTCCCCTGTATATCAAAATCAAACAAGGTTTCATGTTGATTTGTTTCAAAATTGGGATAATCTGATTGGTCTGTCAATTGGGTAGGAACATAGAGAATTCATCAAACTCGAGCAATACGGATTTACCAAATTTGGTTCTTACTACTCTCGCTTGAAGTATTGTATAATGCTTATTGATTTCGAGTTCTGGAACTCTCCTCAATGGTTTTCTCTCCAAAAGAGCACAATGATTAAGTTTTGTTAGATCCATCATAAATCTGAAACAATATGAATAAAATTGAGGATTTTTAAATTCTTATAATACACACACACAATTGGAACAACAGTCATTTTATAAAAGATAATTAATCAATTTTGTACTTGTTATTTTATGAATGTGAATTGAATAATTTTTTAACTGTTTCAATGCTAATGAGAGGTTTATTCTGAATAATAGACGAAACAAGTATGTTTTTATGGCAGTGAATTAAATAATTGAATTAAACTTACATTTTCCGTTCAATATAAGACAGCACACACAGGATATGTGAAAACGATGTGTTTCGTTTGAGCTGTAACAGATTACTGAGGAAACGAGAATTGAATTCGTAGTCAACATAACTCTCAGTTCTAATTCACTTACTAACAAGTCTAGTCTTGTATATCACTTATTGTTATTTGTTGACCTAATGAATGACTCCATTGTATTCACAGCTGCTTACGTAAGTAATGACTAATGAAACGACAATTAAATTCGGTTACTAGCAAGTCTAGACTATAGTATATCACTTATTGTTATTTGTTTACCTAATGAATGACTCCATTGTATTCAATTACACGTGCTAGTATAAACTGACGTCACAAACCCCTGTATATACATTCAAACAATAATTACAAACACCGAATGCCAATCGTCAGCAGATAGCATGACAGCTCGTGACAGACGCCATGACACCTCGTTGATAGCCGAAGGATCACGTGACAGACGCCATGACACCGAAGGATCACGTGATAGCTGCCATGACACCACGTGTCTAGGACCTCTCTTACAAACAACCTGTATATACAACATAACACACTCTTTACAAACATCCTGTATATACATTCAAACAATAATTACAAACACCGAATGCCAATCGTCAACAGATAGCATGACACCTCGTGACAGACGCCATGACACCTCGTTGATAGCCGAAGGATCACGTGACAGACGCCATGACACCGAAGGATCACGTGATAGCTGCCATGACACCACGTGTCTAGGACCTCTCTTACAAACAACCTGTATATACAACATAACACACTCTTTACAAACATCCTGTATATACATTCAAACAATAATTACAAACACCGAATGTCAATCGTCAGCACAAACCGAGTAACTCACAATCACTGATAACGCTATCTAGCCGATAACGTTATCTACCTGATAACACTAATTACATACACTGGATGCCCATCCGGGTGACTCACAATCACTGATAACGCTATCTACCCGATAACGTTATCTACCCGATAACATACATCGCCAGCGCAGACCGGAAGTGGAGACCTGATAATAGCAAACATCGGAGCTCAGACCGGAAGTGACGTCACACTTCCTGGTCCAGAGGTAGTCCACTGCATCTACTCAGTGCAATAATTAATTTGTGATATGAATTAATGTGAATTACTGTGACAAGTAGTAGCAGATCTGTAGTGTCATATCTGAATCAATTACGAGTTAGCTGGTGAGTCTATTTGATGAATTTAATGCAATTGTAATTGTTCATATCATTTGAAATCTTTCAAATAATTTATTCTTTAACTTGATTATTTCGAGTCAGTGTTAGTTGCACAATAATGTTCAATTCAAGTAGCATACAACTTCAATAGCTTCACTAATCAGAATTTAGTTCAATTCCAAATAGTAATGTTAAATTGTTTATATAGGGCATTGGCGTACTCAGAGTATTTTTGGAATAAGAATTGAACAAGTCATCACTTTCAATTCTACAGGATTCATTACCAAGTAGCTAGTGCAAGTTCAAACAAACCGTAGCAATTATAGTGGATGATTATTCGTTCATTAGTGATATGTAAATGAAAGTTCGATACAAACTAATTAAAAGTGTTGTTCAAGTCATTCATTCAATTAAAGTTAAGGAAGGGTATTGTATTCAAGAATATGTGGATTCAATGTGATTAGGGTAAATACATACTATAGAAACATATTTTGAAGAACACAATTGGTGCAAACTGTATATAACTTATATAATAGTTAGGAATTACATTTTTGAATTGATAGTTATTTTGCAACTTCATCAATTATTGTAAATAGCTTATAAATAATAGTTCGGACTTACATTTTTGAATTGATAGTAGTTTTGCAACTTTATCAATTATTGTATATAGCTCATAAACAATAGTTCGGACTTACATTTTTGAATCGATAGTAATTTTGCAACTTTATCAATTATCGTATGTTTAGGTTAAGAATTTATTTCATATTATAACATTTATTGAAAAGGGGAGTAATTTTATAGATTTAAGAGTTGTTCAATTGTTAATTCAAACATCTTGTCAAACATATACATTATTAAAGATTCACTAGAATCATTGTTTGCCCCGGAGTCTCATATACTATTCACACAACGGTATTGGTTGTGAGATTGATTTATTCATTACTTGAAATAAACAATTTTGGTAACTTTGAACTTATAATTTTATTACAGCAGTACCATCACATCCAACCAGATCCAAAGGGGTAACAATTCGCTATATTCAACCTGGCATTGAAGCAGGGCGGAAGAGGTCATCTCTTTTCCAGAAATGCCTACCAAGCGAATCGCGCCGGGCAGGGATACTGCCTCGCTTGGTACGCTACTTTCTTTTGAAAGAGAGAGCAGATCCGGTGTCTATGCATAAAGTGCGTCGTTGTCCGTTCAGTCGGAACCCTGAGTTAGTGTGTCCTCCGAATGATCCTATGCCCCCTACACAAGGGACAACTACCCCGGGTGTTGTGGGTCTCGTTCCTCTTTCCATCGAGGGTTGTATGGCCCTGAAGTTACCATTCCCTTTACCCTGACGCTTTACCGAAGTCCATTAATCTTGCTCCTCAACCCCACTAGCAACCTTTCTCTTAGGAGCTTCCGGACAAGGTCGTGCTTGTTAAAAGCCGGTTTTGATTGTCCCGAGGGTCGTGCGGTGTTTGACTTCCTACCCCCTCTAGGTTCACTCCTTCGGTCGTAGGTTCTGACGTCTCGACAACCTCTTGCGATGTGGCCTGGTTTCCCCCATCTAAATCAGGTGACGGGCTGCCTCGTTGTTCCCGCTTGATCCTCATTTGGGCAGTTGGGCTTATAATGCCCTTCTTCTCCGCACCCATAACATCGCACCTTTTCCAGTTGTGCTGCCTCCAAACTAGGAGTGACTGAGGGTCTTGATCTCAACTGGAGCTCAACCCTTTCTGAATGCCTAGCCATTTCCTCAGCCTTTTTGAGGGTGAGGCTTGGTTCTCGCATTGATGCTGTTCCGACATCCCGCAGCAATTCCTTTGTTAAGCCCTGTTCAAACTGGTGGATCATAGTTCGTTCAGTATTCTTCCTCAACCCCGGAATTTCCTCTTCCACTGCATCCATCAGATCCTCGATTACATTCTATTTTCTATTGAAATATAAAAGAACCGGGATGCTGTCATTTGAATAAGAACTGTCAAGTAACTGCCAACCATAGCAGTACTAACCTACAATCCTTACTTCAAAAAACGACTGAACTTCAGATGAATGTGCGTGAATAGTTGATCTATGGTAGGGCATCGAATCGGATTGTGTTCATCAATGATCTACTATCCTTTCAGAGGTTTATATTTACAAAAATATAAAAATCTAACAGGACCGAAGTGGTGTAATTGGTAAACACCCTGGACTAGAAATCCAGAAATGTGGGTTCGAATCCCGCCTATGGTTCAATCTTTTACGTTTATTCATCTTTATAATCCTATGTTAAATTATCTAAGTTATCTTCATAATTCAGAAAATTTAATTCTATATCTCTTAAGTTACATACACGATAGTGGCCAATTATGCAAAGAAACTTTAAACTTGTTTATAATTAACCAGAACAATTCTCAGTCAGTTCTATTGAAATATATAAGAACCGGGATGCTGTCATTTGAATAAAAACTGTCAAGTAACTGCCAACCATAGCAGTACTAACCTACAATCCTTACTTCAAAAAACGACTGAACTTCAGATGAATGTGCGTGGATAGTTGATCTATGGTAGGGCATCGAATCGCATTGTGTTCATCAATGATCTACTATCCTTTCAGAGGTTTATATTTACAAAAATATAAAAATCTAACAGGACCGAAGTGGTGTAATTGGTAAACACCCTGGACTAGAAATCCAGAAATGTGGGTTC